>JAODKL010000021.1:844814-865624 GCA_026780765.1 Petrocephalus schoutedeni | reverse complement strand
CCAAAGACATGCTGAGGTTAATTGGCGTTCCTAAATTGCCCGTAGGTGTGTATGTGTGGGTGAATGGTGTGTGAGTGTGCCCTGCAAAATGGATGGATGGATGGATGGCCCAGTGGCATTGTGGGTAGCACTGGAAGCTCACACCTTCAGATTTTGGAGCTCGGAGACCTCTGCCCAAAATCACTGCCAATAATGTGTGTGTGTGTGTGTGTGTGTGTGTGTCCTGTGACGGGCTGGCACCCAATCCGTGGTGTACCCCTGCCTTGTACCCTGTTGCCTGGGATTGGCTCCAGGCCTCCGATGACCCCATACTGGCTAGGTTGTCATGGAAGATGGATAGCCATTCATATACTGTATACCTCGGCCCTGTAGCAGTTCCTTATGATACCAAGACAGATCGAATTTATAAATGAGACACTAAAAACACCATTGCTATATGTCTTATTCTCTTTTTGCCCCAAGATGCATGTTCCTTCTTAGCCGTTTGAGAGTAGATGATTTTGAGAAAGTGGCATATTGCAATCCGTAACATCACACTGACAGCAGAGAACAGCCATTTCTGAGTGCTGTCAGAATCCAGTGGCCACGTCCAGCGGTGGAGCAAACATTGACGGCTAAAGGCTAAATAAGGCTTTGCTTGTTGCTGTGCATAATATAACACCTTTCTATTGTGTTCTTCTGATGGATTTTCACCAAAATTTAATTACGAAACAGGTGTTTCAAAATGGCAGCATTAAACGTTGCCCAAGTAGCATAAAATCCATCCATCCATCCATCCACGTTGTAACTGCTTATCCTGGTCTGGGTTGTGGGGAAATGTGCTCTTATGCACATATTATGAGAATTATGATATGAGAAGATCCAAAACTATAACGCCTGGGGAAATTGACGGTAAAAGTGGAAGAGGGTGATCCACAACATGGGTGATGGACTTTGATAGCCAAAAAAAATGAGTATGCCTTTGGGGCATTATGGAGGCAGGACATTTTGGAGAAATGTCATCTGTATGGGCGCCGGGAGTCGACTTCAATTCGAGGGCACCTAATAATAGTAAGGAATATGCTAGCACTTCTTGATAGATAGATAGATAGATAGATAGATAGATAGATAGATAGATAGATAGATAGATAGATAGAAAGAAAGAACGAAAGAAAGAGAAAGAAAGAAAGAAAGAAAGGAAGAGAAATGATGATAATAATAATAATGATAAAATCATACAAATATTCCTAACCCAAAAGGCAGGAGGTTTTGACACTACAGGAAAGGAAGCTCAAATTATTGGGACGGCACATTCCATGGTGTTCAGGGATCCATTACTACGCATTAAATAAAAGACAGTAATTTCCACCTTAGCCTTTGTGCCTTGTCTGACACCAGTGCAGACTCCAACACAAGTGTGTCCCCACCGTATCCATTACTCTCACCCAGATAGAATCTAACTACCTGCAAAGGTCAGCGAATTTCGTCAGATTGACTTATCGCTCGGGCAGGGGCATTTTATTGGACCTTCCTGGGTGTAGTGGCTGACATTTGAGGAAATGGATGCTATACTTGTTTTCTCTGACCATAAGTTGACCTTCAGACTTAAGCATTAAGCTTGTCCTACTGCCCATCTGCAACCACTGGCTTGCTCTCTTACTTCATTTAGTTTTTTTAAAGACATTTGCTGTTAACCATTCTAATCCCTTTAACTTTATAAATATGGAGCATGTTTGCCATGAATAATTTGTTTCATAGTATATTACTCATTTTTCATATTGAGTATAGTGGCTATACATATCAGCATTCAGCAACCATCTGACAATTTTTGAGACTGGTTTAGGGTATTGTGATGGCATACTGTCTGCTGTTTTTCTGAATTTGTATTAAAAGAGGTTTGCAAATTCAATTCTTTTGTGAATTATCACCATCCGGATCATTTGTTAAGCAATCCATCTGTATATTTTTTCCACCTTATGAACAGCTAAATTCATAATTATATTGTATATTGCATTTATTAGTTATTTTCCTCTTTGTCAAATTTAAGCCAGCATGTTAAACTCACTGTAATAACATCTATTTAGATCTTAATGAACCAAAGAACTTTAAACATGAACTCCCTCCTACTGTCTTTGCTTACTACTCTTTTATCTATGAGAGCCATATACTTATGTCCATGTAAGTGCTTCTGCTCTACAGGAGGAAATAATGGTCCTGTGAGGTGCTATGGATTGTTGATGAATATTCTTTGCTGTTTAGCGTCAAATAGAAAAGCAAAGCACCAAATGGAGCATTCACGGGGCCATTAATAGATCATTTTAGGATATTTACTGCTAATCCATGTGAAATCCTAGTTTTATGAACAGTGTCAGATTCCCCATGTTAGGATGCTCCAGGAGAGCTGATTGGACAGGAATTCCGAAATGACACGGCTCGTGTCACAAAATGTCATCCTGTAGCTCCTTTGGCTAGCCACCCCCGTCAGTCCCAGCTGGAGCACAGCACTTTCGCTTTAGCCTCTGGAGTTGAGAGGAACTCCAGAGAAAGAGAGACGGAAGTGGGCCTCCAGCCTGAGCAGGCCAGGCTGCCAGCTGGGACTGTGCTGTGCACTCCCCCCTTATCTTAATAAGTAATGAGCCTGCCACGAGCTGACAACCAAATATTTTTTAACATAGTTATAATGTATGGCTTTCAAAGGGGAGACCAGGCATTGATGCATGACACAAACAGCCATGACGAAAAACTGGTGAAATATTAATGGGCTGTTTCCCGAGCATTAATGTGGAATTGACCCCATACCTCGCGGAGGAGCAGACCGGGGCTTCGCGGATGGGCGCGCTGCCGGTGGGGCGAGGTGTACGGATGGGTGAGGGGACGCGCTGCATCGATGCATCGCAGGTGCCACTGGGTAATAGTCTTGGCTTGCTCTGTCGGGAGTAAGCAAGCGTGCCTGCAAATTCAAATAAGGCACAGGCCAGCAGTGCGGAGGCGACAGGAAGGAGCAAAGGAACCATGGCTGGATGCTGAGCGGCTGCAGCACCGTCGCTCTGACCTATTGCCCCCGCCCATTTCTGTTTGATAGCTTTATTACGTATAATGCGATTCCAACTGGGTCGACACCCCAGAAGACAACTTGAAGACGGCTTGCCCAGTATTGTACAGTCTTAATGGATGTCCTGGCGTCGTATTGAAACGCTTTGGTAGTAGATTCAGCAAGGCACGCAGGCAATAGTGGAAATCGCCGATAATGAGTCCAGGAGTAGCCAGAGGATGAAACCCGGCAAGAGGCGAGGATGGTGTTTTTTGAGCAGTTTGAGCTGGCATGCGGAGCCGCCTAAATGGTTAAAGCCCACTGCTGGCTTTCTCACGCAGCATTCCTGCTTGGTATCAGGACTGTGGGAAACCTGAGTGCAGAGAGGGCAGCAGCAGCGTGCGGCTCGACGGTGGTCTGGACCATGCCCAAGTTTCCATGCAGATTTTCCAGCAGCTCCAGATTTTCTCAATGAAGTTGTCCGCATTGTATACTTTATGATTCAGCTATAAATTTATTATTAATTAAGTTTTTTTTTTATGTTTTGCAAAGTGATTCAAGTATTAGAATTTATGAACGTTTATGCATCGGAAATTTTAAAGAATTTATTAGATACAATGTCACTGTTTTTCATCATAAATAGGGGTATATATATATCCACAGTGTTCAGGTTTATATGGTATGTTTGACACTTTACTGATTCGTTTGGTCAGATTAAAAGAAGTTTAGTTGTATACTTGTTTGTAAGGATGAGAATCACCACTAGAGGGGAGTAGAGTTATAGCATACAGCAGCCAGGAGTGCTCAAACAGAAGCTTTGGTAACAGATATATAATATCCTTTTTTGTGCAATGTACAAAAGGCATTTTCCCACAGATATGGATGATATGTCCTAGTATGACCCTGCTGTAAAATCTAAGTATGAAATTAATTGTAAAAGTAGTTAAACTTCTATGTAGGTAATCCTATGACCCTGTATTTGAAAATGAGGATGGGGGAAGGTGTAGATAGATGCATGGATGGATAGAAATGCTGGTTGCTCACCTGTCACCAAGAATATATACAATTTTGCAGTTAACAACCATGAAATGTGTTCCATTACTAAAAGGTTAATTACTTTGGTTAACCCTTCTGCTCTATAATTAAATCATCTTGTCACCTTACAGGTATTTATGGGCTACAAAGCTGCAAAACTATAATTGTTCATCATAATTATAAAGATTGTTTCAAAAGAGATCTATCTATCTATCTATTAATAATATGTACTGTATGCATGTGGGCCCATTAGAACTGGAAACTCGCAGTGTTACTGGTTTAAGGTGTGGTCCACAGAAAACCCTTCACTGGACTGGTGTGGTGATACTTTAAGTAGTGGATCTCTGAGACAGCACTGAAATGGTGCATTAAAACTCTCTAGCCTGTGGTGGCAGCTCATTTTGCTGGAAATGCCATTCAAATATAGGAAAGGTCAGCAGTCACAATAACTTTATGCACAGGAAGCGCTCTGCTCCACCATCTCAGATTGCTTCCAGATTCGTTCTCAAGCAAATTATGAGCAAAATTGTGAGCAGGCACTATTTAGTGGGATCGAATATTACGCTTTGAAGTCTGCAAAGAGCCACATTCTTTGAAATCAGCTCAGCACTGCTCTCTATAGCGAGAGATGTTTCCATCTTTTCTAGCTCCTACAATGAGACTATTTAATAGACATAATATTCTATATTTTATTCATGATATTTCATCTTCATTTACATGCAATTTTGGTAGCAATTAGAAAGCCAGAGAATGTCATCTGATTGTTTCCATGTGGTAAACTCTTCTTCAAAGGATCTTTGCTGACATGAGCATTACCTGCAGGCCACATGTAAACCAACTAAAGTACTTTGTTTATTATATCTTGATAACGAGTACAGTGGAGTACTAAATACATGCCAAAGCTCTATCGCCTTCCTGATCTGGGGAAGGCTGCAATGTTTGAGGCGGGAAATGTCCTTTGCAGGATGTCACTGCTTCACAAAGCATACAATATATGAATGATCATGGTTCTAGGACCACTTAGCCGGTACACGGTCATTGGGAGCCTTGAGCCTGCCCCAAACAATGTATGGCACAAGGCTGGGGAACACCCTGGACTAGGGACCGACACACTCTAGCCATAAATGTTAATTTACTGAACCTGAGCAAATGGTAAACTCACAAAAATACCAGGAGAAAATGCACAGACACTGAGCCAGATGCCAGAGTCAAACTCTCCATCCTGGATGCACTAACCTACAGTGCTAACAGTCATGTCACATGTAATGGTTTTATTTTGACTATCATTTTTGCATCTTTAGAGTAGTTTTCTGACAAATCATGGCAGCGTTTCTAGATGCTAGATATTGTAAATTCTTTTAGCTAAATGTTCTAACTTTAACTCTAAATATATGTATCCTATAATTAAGATTTAGCGGCATATGGTCTCAGCCGCATGCTTTAAATGGGCAGTTCTTTTGTATCCCACCACGGAGCACTAATGCAGCTTGGGCAGATCCTGCCTTTGGCTTCACCATTAGTCTTACCCCCGAAACAGGGTTAGCATCGAAGCCTCTTTATGAAAACCCCAGAACAGCATTTTGATCACTGTATATTGATGGATTGCTTCCACGTCCATACATCCAAATTAAGGAAGCAATATTAGCTGGTGTTGTGGATGTGACTCTCTGGCAGGCGGCATTAAGAAAGTTACCCCACGGGTCTGTCTAAATGAAGAGCACGCGGTGTTGGGATGCGGGGTGTGATAACCTTGTGGGGACGACCATTACATTAGTGAGCATCGATCGCCGGACTGTGACCTCTGAACTCCGCATTTGTGTCGAAGTGTAGTCACTTCTAAAACAATGGCTATTCCGAGATTGCGTGTACATCAGATCTGTGGCATTTTTCAGGAAATGAATGAAAAATTATGCTTAAGGAGAATGTTTGTCTTGTCTTCCTTGGGCATTCATTGGCTTCCTTCTCAGATGGCTTGGGGTTGTCCGGCCCTTTGGTCCAGAAAACGCTCATCCAGCTGTGTCTTTTGTGAGATGGCTTTGCTAGTCTTGTTCCTAGTGATCCTCTGGTCATTTTCCAAGACGTACAGAGTGAGGACTAGCCATGGATGCTGGCAGCAGTTTCTTATGTCCTGTATTCAAATGCAAAAAACATGACATGAGAGACATTTTTTTTAGTATTTGTGCATGAGAGGAACAATGAAGGTCAAACTTAATTTGTGTATCTTCATTCGGTGCTTGATTTATCGATCGCGAAACTAGATTCTCAATTGGTCTTTAGCAATGGCCATGTGAACATCTCTCATCCCTAAATTTGCGATGTTCTGGCTTTGATACGGTTACCAGGAGGCGCTGAATTTAAAAAAAAGCTTTGTCCCCCCCCCCCCCCCCCCATTACCAATAAAGCAGAGGCCGTTCTCACCGTGACATATGCTTGTGGGAAGCTGACAACTTCGCGAAAAAAAAAATAAGAAAGTGCCTTGTCGATATGGAGACAGGTAGTCCTTTGATGAGTTCATAAGCAGTTCACAGACAGCTGTGGAGCAGCACACTTTACAAGACACTGTTCAAAGATCTTCGACATCTGAGGAAAGCCCCGTGAGCCGATAATCCTACTTTCAGAATAGTAGTCCATTCAAGATCAATCCCTGATCGGAACATCAAATAAAACCAACACTCTATCTTTTTTTTTTCCACTCACAAAAATCACTTACACGGCGGTGTTAGACGTGCTAGCAAAGCCGCTGGGGCCGGGTGCTGGGGGCCGGGCTGCACAGGCCCATGTCAGGTTCTCGAATATTTCCCAGTGATTAAAGCTTGCAGTTTAGAGCGCCGCATTTTTAATAAGGCTGCTCTCCCTGCCCACTGCCGATCCCCAGCTCAGGGGGAGAGGATCGGCAGTGGGGGCTTTCATGTTTATCTGTGTACCAGAACAAAGCAAGGATTAGCGCTCCAGCTTCCCTCTACTGATCAGGGACATTGCAGAGCACTTCCCTGGGGGATGTACCACGCCGGCAGGAGGATCTCTGGACCGCCAGAGCAGCATCACTGCACAAGACCCTGGCAGTGATACAATGTGACCACTGCAGCTGCTGGCATCACTGGCAGCACTGCATCGTGATACGATCCTCATTATCGCACATGCAGATATATTTTCGTGCGGTCGTGTTCGTTTTCTGGATGACATCGCCGTAGTAGGTAATCCATCTTCATAACTGTAGGAATCGGAACGCTGTTTATGTTTCAGTCTGCCCGGGATGTTTTGGGATGACAAGCTACGTCTCTCCTGGAACCCATTATCCTTCTGACCATAAACAAGTATCTATTTCCAGCTCACACTAACCAGAGCTAAGTGCTGGAAGAACAGCAAGCCATAATTTAACACTTATGGGCAACTCTAAGTGGAGGGATTTGTGTGAGGAGCATTTGAGGTATAACGTTTCCTCGGTTGCTGGAACTTGGTTCTCGACCGTGCACTTGACAGCAGGGCTTCTGCATCCGCTTGCGACGAGAAGGTCGCAGGCTCAAATCTTAGAGGGCCTGGTAGGTGCTTCAGTGAAAGGCCCCGTTCGATGAAGCAGGCAAACAAGTCAAACATTAGGCTACATCACATCTGTCTGCTTTGATGCTTATAAGAGGCAACCCTGTAACCATTGCTGGCATTTTGCAGCTAAAGATATTTTGGAAAACCCAGTTTAATTTCTTATGGAGGTTATAATTGAATTTATGTCAGTAATTTATTTTGTTACGCCAGCCAATAGGCATCTGATGCATACTGGTATTTGTTTTTTGCCATTAGAATTGATGTCTTTTCTCCATTAGCTTAGGCCTCTAATGCATTTTGGTACATTAGTAAATAGACCTGGCCTGATTAATCACAACTTCATTGAGATCATTTACTTTCTTGTCCTTAATTTAATTTTTGACTTTGGTAATAAGGGCAAACCCCACCTGCCTCGTTTGCCGGCCAAGCTCTTCACAGACCGGTAAGGAGCTCTCAAACGCAAACCCAACGTAAGGAAATACTGGGGATGGAATTGCACCCAACCTATAGGTCAATGTGTGCGGCTCCAAGTTACATATGTACCGTGGTATTCGTTGTGAAAACGAGACCCGTGTAGCTGGAATATCAGGAGCTTACAAATCAAATGTATAATTAAAGAACTGTTGGTAACACTTTACTTGAAGCTCTCATATATAATGCATTATAAATACCTTTGTAATGCATTATAATGGTCAGTATAAGAATTAATAAAGCATTACAGAATCTTCTTTTGCCAGTCATAAGGCAATATAGTGTTGATTATAAACTTCATAAGCTCCAATGAAGCTCACATCTGTAATGGATTAAAAAGGTCAGTGACACCATAGTGTACTGAGTACATAGTCACAAGACACCAATGTCATACTCTAGCACCTATGATGGCATGGACATAAGAACACATATGGCCATGCATTAACATCGTAATAGGGTGTGAAATACAGTCATTCACAGATTCATCTATCCATTTTCTGCAAGTGCTTGCCCTGTATAGGGTCATGGTTGGTTCAGACCCTATGGGCGCAAGGCAGGGGACAACCCAAGATGGGGTGCCAGGGCACACACACACCATTCAGTCACACATGCATACACATCGGCAATTTGGTGACTCCAATTCACCTTAGCAGTGTATGGGGGCCGAAACTGGAGTATCCAGAGGAAACCCCATGATGACATTGGGAGAACATGCAATCCACAGACATGGAACCCCAGCATAGACATGAATCCGGGCCCCAGAGGTGTGAGACGACAGTGCTAAGCACCACCACGCCGTCCCTAGTTCTATAATAAATTATTTTATATAATTCTGAACTGAATCCTGAAAAAAATAAATCAGGGAAGAATTTGGATGTTCATCAGCCATCTGATTATGAAAGATACTGTCTCAGTCTCCTTCTTCTGTCCTGTCCTGGTTTCTCTATGGTGGCTATTGAGATGTCCTGCACAATTTCTGCCTTTTTGTCCAACACCAGGGTTTGCAGACACCGAAGAAACTGTGGCCCTTCAACTCAAGGGGCTAAATGTACAGGGAGTTTTTTTGTGAGATTACCCCAGACCCTCAGGCAGGACTCGGGGACATTTCCGGAGACTCGTGAAAGCATCAAACAGAGCATAATGATAACCTGACTGAACCGAGGCTGAGTGAGGAGGGAGGCAGCCTTGTCCTTGTATTCAGTGTCCGGTTGTAAAGTTACTCAGTGTCTGTTTGCCCGGAAATTGATGTGCAGCCAAGCCAATGCGACTGACATCAGAAAGCAGCGCGTGGAGATTGTCCGGGGGGCCTGTGAGTATGAATAAATAGCCGTAAAGTGCCGCCACAGAAGATGTCAAATCCCCAGGCTTCGATCCTGCTTATTGATAATGGGTTTGGCTATTAAGTTTCGCGACCCGCCCGTTTTGTTTGTGCAATGCGCACATTGACCTTTCGGCTTCGAGGAAGTGTGCCAGGAATATGTGGAGGGGACATGACTCAGAATAACAACGACTGGCTGCCGGTCCGGGCAGGGAAAGCACCCCGTGCTGTTATTAGGGTGCGCTCACACAAACGTGTCTCCCCCCGTCACCTGACAGATGGGCTTAATGGCAGGCCAGTGCTCCCGGTGCTGTGAAACATCGCCCCCGGTTACACCGGCCGCACACAGATGGTTACCCAGGCACGCTCACGTCTCATAATGTGTTTGTTGATTTTCCCAGGCATCTTTTACCATGCTTTATGATGACATTCCTGCCACTCCCAAGCTATTGTTGAGTATAGATGCTTCCAGGGTGATATTCTTTAGGGAGGCAGATATGTAAACACACAGTCCATGCCCCGCCATTCTGCAAAAGTGTGTGCGTTCTCCAATCTGGCCTCACAAACCAACCTGCCCTTATATTGTATTGTGCACATTATTTTATCTTCATCTATATAATTTATCATATTGATTGTTTTGATTGTCGATTTTCATGACACCCCATAATAAGTTCCTTGTTTGTAAAATAAATGAGTCTGATTCTGACATTTTTAAAGCCCTAAATTAGCCACTGATCATCCTCTTGAACAGTTCTGGTCTGGAATATAATTGACTTGAAATATATAAATATAGTTATTAATATGGCAAAGAAACTCAGAAGTCATCATGTGACAAGTCATCATGTGACAAGAGATGCCAGTCAACATGGAGGTCGTCAGAACCACATGGCAGTAATGCGTCACTAATTTGTGTTTTAAATGAATAAAGTGGGGTACTTCCTCTAACAATGGATCATATGGTTAGGGGCACGTTCTCCTCCCGTATATATGCAGATTTTTAGGGAGTTTCCTTTTACTAAATCCAAAGTTAATGAGACAAATGAATGATATTACACCTCAGTTCAGTTGTATGCATAATTCATAATTATTGATTGAGCTGGTTAAAAGAAAACCTTTACTGAGAAAAATGATCCCATTAGTCTAGTCTGGATCCAGACCAGAGCTGACAGTTTCTGGGCTTCCAGGGTTTATCTGACTCTGGTAATTGTCATAAGCATTTTAAATTGATCAGTCAAGCACTAGGATGTGACGTTTCATCCATCAGTCCCATCTACCAAAGGAAATGAGTCTAATATATTTCAAGCAATGTTAGAATAATGTTGTTCTTTAAAATAACAAAATAAAATAAAATTGAACTCAGATGGCTTAAGGGTAAGGTCAATTAATTTTCAGGAATTATTCCTTATTTCCATTAAATAACAGGAGAATGATCAATTGTTTCATGTTTTGTTTTTCCTCATTCCATAGTGAATATCTGTCCATGAATAAGTTATGTCATCACAAGAGATTTTATACATGATTCTATTATGTGATTATGTTGACATTTAAATTTTGAACTACACTATATGGTTAAAAGTGTTGAGACACACCTCTCAGTCATTGAATTCGGGTATTTCATTCATAACCATTGCCACAGGTATATAAAATCAAGCACCTAGCCATGCAGTCAGGTTTACAAACACTTGTGAAAGAACAGCTTGTCCTGAAGAGCTCAGTGAATCCAAGCGTGGCACTGTCATGGGATGCCACCTGTGCAATAAATGAGTTCATGAAATTGCTTTCCTGCTAGATATTCTGTGGACAGCTCTAAGTGGTATTATTGCTAAGCAGAAGCGATTAGGAACAACAAAAGCCCAGCCATGAAGTGTCAGACCATGGAAAGCAACAGCAGGGCCGCATAGTGCGTGAAAGTCGCCAGCGTTCTGCTGAGTCAATAACTGCAGCATTTCCTAACATCCTCTGGCATTCACCCCAGTAAAACCATGCCGGGAGCTTCATGGAATGGGCTTCACTGGCCAAGCATCTGCATGAAAGCATCACATCACCAATAGCAATTCCCAGCATGGGATGGAGTGGTGTAAAGCATGCTACCACTGGGCTCTGGAGAAGTGCAAATGTGTTCTGTGGAGTGATGAATCAGGCTTCTCTATCTGGCAATCCGATGGACGAGTCTGGGTTTGGCGGATGCCAGGAGAACATTAAATGCCTGACTATAGTGTGCCAACTGTAAAGTTTGGGGGAGGAGGGGTAATGGTATGGGGTTATTAATCAGGGGTTGGGCTAGGCCCCTTAGTTCCAGTGAAGGGAACTCTTAATGCTTCAGCATAACAAGATGACAAAGTCATGACTCACTTGGAATGATTTAATTAATGAGAACTGAATTCATAATATCGTACTTATTTAACAAATTCCATGGCAACAAAGGCTGTTGTCCATCAGTTAATTTATTGGTCAATATAGGATCGTTACCAGTCTTTTTGGTTTTCACATGGTTCCACATGGTACGTGGTAGGAGGTATTGCAGTAAGGAAATCGGTGGGACTAACGTTCTCCTAACGCTTTATTACATTGTCTCCATGGGACTGCCCCCCCCCCCCCCTGCCGGGACATTGATGAAGTCGCATTAATGCCTGCAGAGCCTCTGAAGTCCTCTATTATTTTGACGTGTGATAATTGGATTTGCTGCCAGATTAACGTGCGAGATCAGCCCCCACGTCTCCCTGCGACTGTCATATCCAAAGCGTTGGTGCTGCTTTTGGCACCGTGGTCTGTCAGAACATGATTTAGTCAGACTAACCCCTCTCTAGCCCCCTCGGGGAAGCCCATCCCTTGTGATGGACCCCCCCAGAGTTAAATGTACTGTGTTGGGGGTCAAAGCAGTGATCAAAGGCTAATATACTGTAAAATGGATGGACCTGTCTGCACCTATAATGCTCTCATTTGTACAGCTGTTCCCATTTTAAAGTGTGAGTATTAACGATGCACACAAGCGTGAAATTCATTTCTCTGTCCAAAAACTGCACAATCATTTGGTGACTTGCCTGTGTAAGATTTTAAATTTTTGTGCTCACTTCAGCAAGTGACAATTGACCCATGTGTTGTTATTGTATCATATCCTGCTATCAATCTTCCAGAATAGGGCAAAGTGCAGGGGTCCACCTGAACCCTGGATGTGTGGGGCAACTGTGCTGCCCACTGTGCCTTCCTGTTATTAAATAATACACAAAATTCACAATTTAATATCATTAAATGTATCAATATCATTTAAAGCCTTTGAATATACCATCTGCCAAATAAGTAATATAACTATTACGATATTAGTATTATACATTTATTAATTACATTTGAATGAATTCTTTAATCTGCTACAATTACTGCTAGTAAAATTAGTAAATAGTAAATGTCATATTTTTTAATATATGACGCTGCAATTACTATAGTATCTTTAGAATTTCCTCTCCTAAAAGACAAATGACTTAATAATTATATTGTCAGGGTCAGATTGATGGGTGTACTTAGATTATTTATTATTTCAGATGTGAACAAAAAAAAAATTGTTCCCTTCGTTAACCTGTTCATGTTCATTCATCTCATTAAATTGTGGAATTAATATAATTTTATCTGCCACTTCAGAGTTTGCCTCGGCTGGGCATCTGGGCCTGTGAATCATGGCCGTCAGACAGAGGGGGGATGGGAGGGGGTAGTTAGGGTCCCGGTTTCCCCTCGTTTACGGACTCTCTGGGGAGAGAAGAGGCAGGGAAACGCATCTCGTACCTGTGACTGTTTCATCTGCAGAACTGACTGAAGGGATTCTACATCAGAATACACGCTTGCAGCTGGTACGAATGTGCAGTCTCAGTGTGACAGCATCGAGGAGATAAAATTAGGCCCAAATATACCTGCGGGACATATTTGTGGCCCCGCAGCTTAGAGTGTTTAAGAGGGTATTTTACTGCATATTTATCACAATACTTGCTGTAATTTAGTGTCACCTTATTTGACTCTCTAGGGTTCCCCAACATCTAAATTCAGCACAGTGTTCAGTCACAGCGCTCACTTAGTTAAACTGAAATTCAGTCAGCCTGTACTCAGTATTCTTCAAACGCCTTTTTATATGTTTTTCTTTATTTCTTTATTTTTCAATATACATCTCAGCTTAGCCTCATAATCTTTTCTCCAGAATCCAGTTACACAAACACATCCTGTAGGAAGACAGGACATAAGGCAAACTCTGACTGAGATTAAAGCCAAGGCTTCTGGTTAAAGCTGTGCGCCAAGCTCTTAACGTTTGATATCAAACAAGCACATATATGTGATTATATTATCGTGTACTGTAGTATTATTTTAAATTCCCACCTTGTAGGACTCTATTACCAATGCGAGACGCTTAGCTGAAGGAAAAGCAAGCTTAAGGATCTTGAGTCGTTTATCTCTGGTAAGATAAGTCTCTCAACCGCAACCACTCTTTCACGTTAGGGGCCTGGAAACTATGGGTACGTCATGTCCAGCTCCACCTTACAGGTGTTTTAGTTTATCGATGAGAGGAAATGGGATTTTTACACCCAATTTCATCTGAAGTGACTCAGGATTTACATGTGCGGTATCCAGTGACCCCCCCCCCCAATTTAATTACTTCCAGATTACAGGTAGTCAAGACCTAATGAAGGGGCCTGCAGAGAAACATCATAGAGTACTGCTTAGCAGCCAGGTACAGTCTGTTGGTCTGCTGGAATTACGATAAAAATAAAAAAATTAAAGGCAACATTCTTCATTGGGGCTTTATAACGGCAGGATTTGTGTGCTAAATTCTTAGCTCGGGGACAATATGCATGTAAGACATGCAAGAAATGTGTCCAATTAGAGTGGAGAATGCAAGCAAGGAATCTCTGGGCTCAGTGGCCAAATCTCCCAGTCCGGCACGTAGCGTAAAGTAAGGGAGCACGGCGGATGTGCGGTAATGCCCCCCCAGCCCGCGCCCTCATGTGCACGCCATGTGAGGTGGCTTTGGCAAGCAGGCCAGGCTGCGGTATTGCCGCACAGAATTACAAAAGGCCCAGGAGAATGTGGAACATGGCATTCTGTGTAAACCAGCCCTGGAAGCAGCTGTTTATGCTTCCCCTCTCCTCGTAATGGCCCTTTCACGTCTTCCCGTAGTCTGTCTGCGTCTGGATTACAACAGCTACTCCTTCCCGAGTACAAACGCAGTTTTTTATTTAATTGTTGTCAGATTTGTTTTCTCCCCCCTCCACTGTTGGGCTTGGGTTCCAGGCCTTAATAATCATTTTAATGGCGTGGCAGATCCGAAACTCTACACATTGATGGGTTACCTCGACTCTTAATTGTAAAGGCCTTAACTTGACATTTTTTATACTGGTGCTGCAAAAGCATCAGTAAAAGAAAAAAATTCAAGAAAGTTGGAGATTTCCAAATGATTAGTCAAGAGGCATTTGGTATTAAAGGCTGCAGGGCGTATTTGTGGTCCATGTCTGGAAGCCATTGCTTCACTGGGTTTTTGTTCGGTGAGCACAATTGTTGGAAAGCTACAGGTGAGTAAGCTTGCTGGTTTCTCTACGGGGATTGTGACATATTGTGTTGGTCATGTGCTGCTGGGAGTGATGGCACCAGTTGGATTCCACAAAGGGCTTGCAGGCAGCTGGAATGCGCCTGGCAGATTCTGTAATAGGCTGCAGTGATACCTGGATACCAAATGGATGCCAACAAAGCATCATATTTGAAAATGCGTCATGTCTACCGCGATTTTGTCCAACGAATGATTTTGCTGAGTCCTTTTACCACCACAAGCAAAACTGCAGGTTTAAATTATTCAATAAACGGTTGTCGGGGTATTGTCATCGCAATATATGCTTGACACACTATGCGGTTTTTCGAAAATAATCGTAGCTGCTGAGCAAGGCTTTGGAGTATTCACAGGACACAAAAGCCATCGAATTTTTTTTTTGCAATAGCTGTCAGATTGTATGTTCTTCACTACCGATCCTTTCTGAGTCCAATGCTGAATAGCAGGGCTAAATTAAACTCTAAAGTCTGAGTAAAAGCTTCATGACCTTTCTCCAACCGCTATTGATTCCCAGAGCACATAATCCATAGCGGTTGATTTGTTAACCATTATGATGTGAATCAAAACCCTTTAATGTCCAAAATCATTGCGGCGGAGTATTTATGTAGCGCCTGGCAGCACTGACACGTCACGTGACGTTTGGCGTGCAGCACTAGGCCATGCGTGCATAGCCTGGCTTTAAAAGTAAAGCTTTTTTCCTTTCACTGGTGGTAAACTTCACAGGGCATGATGTTATTACTGAAATCGGTGAGATGGCGGCTTTCGGCGAGACGGTTCACGAAATGGAATGATGGCCGCTTAATGGCTTATCGCACCTTTGGTTTAAAAAGGAGGAAGAAACTCCCTGTGAGTAAATAATGACTGCGATCTTCCTGCACCCTTGCTTTAACGGCAGAGTAAGGTGACCCATTAGTGTGCATTAGGTTATGAAATCGCCTGAGGTGTGACAAACTAAGAGCTGCACACAATGGTTTCACTCGGAAGAAGGCAGCTTTTATTTCAAAGTGAGAATTGTTGGTAACACTTTACTTGACGGGGCATAAATAATATAGTATTATGTTATTACTTGTGTTTTAATTAGCCACAACTAAGTCTTAGTTACATACTGTGCTGAATCATGCTGTATGTTTCATATCAAGCAGTTACAATATTTGTTACTGTACCTCTTAATTCTGTAAATCTTAGAACTACTGAAGGAACAACTTATGAATAGCATATGGGTGCACCTACAGTGTATATAGCTCGTCTGAGTTGTGAGCGCATCCAGTGTGTTAGCTTCTTCCGAACATAAACAGCTGCATACAGTCATTTCACTGTTTATTCATATCTTTATTTTTATGTTTAGTCATGCAACAGTGAGGCTGTTGTGGTTGCTGCTAATTGTACCATGTCATTTCCCAGGGCTCACATTGTCACATTTTGCCATGTTTTATTCAACAGAAAGCACTGAGTGATCGGACATACTGGGCTTTCTTGAGGGCCTTCCTGTGGACCTCCACTACCACACCTTGCCAGGGAAGACGGGACAATGAGATCATTTTCATTCCTGTCGTTGGGAAGTGATCGGTGGGCTCCAGGCAGTTGATAACTATTTTTCTCTGGCCGATTGCCTCCATGTCCAAACAAAGGATGTTTGGATAGAGGGGTCAAAGGGAAGGTCTTCTGTTCACTGGGATAAAAGGAAGGGGAAATTGCATGCTGATGGCCAGGGCCCATCATGGTGGTCCAGGGATCCCAGCTGCAGGTTCTGTCACTGGGATGGCGAGCAGGGATGTGACGGAATGCTGTGAGGTGGATCTCAGCTTCAGAAGGACTAATGGAACGTGGTGGAGGAGCTGAACTTTGGAAAAACTCAGCTGTCAACTGTCACCATTAGCCTTCTGTGTGTGCATGTTCCATCCTGGCGAAACATAATTATTCAAGGAATTTTTCTTATTTAAGGAAATGAGACATTTATGAAAGAACGTTACATAAGGAACAGGTTCAATAGAAGCAATGCTTTGGTGTTTTCTTTTGTCTTTGTAGAGCTTGATTTCATTTGAGTGTATGTTTGTTTTCTAAGCACGCTCAGTTTTGAAATGGAAAGCTATTAGGTGCAAATATTTGAAACAGTATATACAAAACATACAGCCGCTCCGTAGGCTACCATGGGGTTAGGTTCCAACAAATCCATCAAAAGCCAAACAAACATCACAGCCTAGCCAAGCCTACTTCACACAGGCTTAGAACACTTACATTAGCCTACAGTTGAGCAAAATCATTAACACAAAGTCTATTTTATAATAAAGCATTGAATATTTCATATAATTTATTGGATTAATATACGGTGGGAATACCCATCGTAAAGTCAAAATATCAAAACATGGACCATCGTAACCCGGGCTGTATTGTTTTCTGTGTTGAAGAAGTGTTGCTCTTGAAAAACGTTTAAACACTGAAATTGTAGTGATTGTTTAATAAAACACATTCATGATCAAGCAGGACACACAAACACTTACGTAACATTTTATTTATTTGGCATATGGTTTTATCTAAAGCGACGTAGAATTAAGAAGGCAGGGTGAGACAGTCGCTGGAGCATTGGGGGGTTAAGGGCCTCGCTCAGGGGCCCAACGGTGAAATTACAGGCACAGCCTTCAAACCGGCTGAGCTGCCTACCGGGACTTGGGAGGGAACAAAAAACGGTTGTCTGCCCCGACAACGGTTTATTGAATAAATGAGTTTTGAAACATAACATAAACCACACTCCTGCCTGCTGTATTCTTCAGTCACTCTTCTATGATGTGTTGAGCACCATCCTAATGAAAAATCAATGGGCCTGCTTGAGAAGGCCCACAGTGCCGGGTAGCGGGTTATGTAATTTGATCATGTCAATCATAAACGTGTTAGAGGCAATCCATCTGACTTTAACAGGGTCGAGGTCAGCGGGGAGAGACTGTGCCCCCCTCACCATCACTTACCACTTATTATGGGGTTTATTCTTCTGGGGAGAAGCATAGCCGTCCGCCATATATAGTGTTAACTGGCCTGGTCCCATCAATCAATATTGCTTCCATTCTTCCAGTTTTAATGCCAGCTCCATAGCTTTCCAGCCCAATCGATAGCAGGGCTCCCCCTGACAGCTGCTGAAGTTCCAGGTAAACCTAGCCCCATGTGCCGTCACCGTCTGCACAGAGGAGACGCTCCACGGTTCCACAGTCTCCCCCGGCCGTCCACCCGGGCCCCCATCGCAGGCTGTAAGAGGGCTCTTTACCACGTCGCACTGTGACTTTGTGCCAGAAGACATCGGAACATTCTGCCAGGTCACTCGTGCAGTGCGACATTGGACATGCTGCTGCAAGAGGAAATTCAGAGAAATCGTACTAGATGTGTCCATTTTTAATCTTTTTAGCTACAGGTGGAAGGGCTCATTTCTGTTCCTTCCCAGGAATAGTAGATGGGTCAGAATATCCAAGCTGTAGGCCTGGTCTCCCCTCAACCACACCACAAGGAAGTTTTCAGAATATAACACAGCAGTTGCAAAGCGTAGAGGGAGCAAAAACATGGATCGACTCTGGATCCCCAAGGACCGAACTGGGAAAAACTGCTTTAGGGATGTACCCTAGAAGTGTCCAGCGATGACTTCTAAAACCCCCAAATGCATTCAGTGCATTGTGGAAGTGTGAGTGTATTACTTGATGCCAAAATCAGGACAAGCATACATTGAGATAAAACCATGTCGATGGCAAAGACCCTAATACCTCTGTAGTGGATTTTTTTTGCATCAAACAACAACATCCTGCTTATGAATTGACAAACACCCCAATGAAAACAGTGTACTTAATTGGAGCTACATATGTCTTATGTTATTTTATAAATTAAGGTTGTATAGGAGGAGGAAATTGTTGCATTTGTGATTATTGAAAAGTCATATTAGTGTGTTTGACAGCTAGTGCCACAAGAACAGAAGTGCCATTTGCGCCAAAATTCTACGGCAGAAGCTAATGAAAAGAAGATAGACTTCCACTTTGCTCATGGTATAAAGTTCACCGTCTCACCCTAATGGCGCCCCTGTGCCTTATTGGCTCCCATCGACTTGTGTGCCGGCTAGACGCGTCTTAAAGCTATTGACGGAATCGACAGATGGCGTACACACATATTTGGCTTCAGATGGAAAAGAGAAGTGAAAAAAAATCAATTGAGCAATTCTTCCTCGTATACCTCATTTTAAAAATCGAGACTGACACTTTGCAGATTTTTTTTTTATCCTGTAGGGGCTTAAGGAATTCCATCTCCTTACTTAAAGGGCATTTTAAATGTTGCAGAATCCCGATAAATGTCTGATTTCATTTTCATTTCGTCTCCCTGGCTAGATTAAAAAAATATTAAAAATCGGCAATGGACAAGCATCCGATCCGGGGTGAAAGCCAACGCCTGGAATGGGCTCCAAACCTCCGCCCCCAGACACCGACCAGGAAAACTGGTTAGAAGACAGATGCTGAAGAATGCATTTTAGAATTTAAAAGGTTTTAGTGCAAACAAAATTAATTTGATTATTTATTACCGAATTATACTCATGCATGTGAACACTATTATTAAGGTTATTGTTTATAATTGTGTTTAAAATATTTTCACCGACAACCATTAATTGTCGACAAGTTTGTATAATGAAGATCTATGGCCGAACATTTAACCATGCTGTTATTCCCCAGCTAGAGGATGGAAAAAAGTGGTGATTGTTGTTTGAACAATTTGGACTGAATATTCAAAATTGTCCTCCGGCTAACAGCTCAGTTATTTATGTTTGCTGCAGAATGGTGTTTTGGAACCAGCCTCTTTTTAAACATTCTAAACAAAAGGTAATAAATCATAACACGCGGCGAGCTTGATAGCTATAATTGCTCCCAGACGAGGTTCCCTTAATATGAGTTTCATTACACATGTGTGTAATACTCTGACAGCTTTCTGATTCCATCTTGCTTCTCACACAGACCCGCGGTTCAGCAGTAAAGCCTAATAAATACTTTTTACAATGACGTTCTGATGTATAAATATATATATATGTCATGTAGGTCTTATTAAATGTTGAAGATTAGCATGTAGCACGTCAAGCGCTTTGCAGGTTAATGTCACAGCCACAGTTAATTTTAGCTGACGCTAATGGTCCTGAAATTAGCTGGACTGTAGAGTGGCGGTATGGGAGCATCGTGTGCGAGTTGGCTGCAGGTACGGACACCCTCTGCTCGTCGCCCACAGACCGTGCTTCCCGTACTCTGCGGCTTCTCAAACACTGCCGTGTTTATAGTGCTCCTGCACTCTCCACCTGCGTCAGATTCATCTCATAACAATGCCGTAGCCACTCCAAAGCCTAGAACTTCCCCATGAGTAATGAAAGCCGGTGCAGAAGAAGAAAGTCCTAATAGGGCCCTGTAGTGTTCAATTCAGCTGTAGGTGCGTAGGAGGCCGTGTGCGATTTTTATGGCTTTTAAGTACCGGGGATTTGGATCATAAATTCTGCATTCTATTGGTTTTCGTAACCAATGTATGTGCTTCCAAGCGGTTTAGATCCAAATAGCCGCCGCAGGTTTGTTTTTACTATGCCGGCTCCCTCTGAGGTGTCTAGGAAGGCTGTGGTCACGAATGAAGTTAACTACAGCAGAGGAAATCATGATAACTGGAGCGCTGTGGTGCACTGATCAGGGGTCTCATTTGCCACAGACGCAGACAGGGCACAGAGCTGAAATGCACATAGACTCATATATTCCCTAATTTAAGAGCTGATTCACTTCCTCGTTCAGTTGCCGCCATGTGCACCGTGATATGACACCATTCTTTGAAATGGAATCATTGTTTTCATGTTAAGCTTCTTACTGTGATGT
>JAODKL010000021.1:821102-834761 GCA_026780765.1 Petrocephalus schoutedeni | reverse complement strand
GAGGGAGCAAAAATGTGGACTGTCTGGCAGGGAGCTGGGAGGGAGCAAAAACGTGGACTGTCTGGCAGGGAGCTGGGTCCCTGAGGACCAGGCTGGGAAACACTGGCTTAGATATAAATCAAAGGCACAGATCAGAAGGCAAATGACTATTAGGTACCATCAGTGTCTCTATTAAAATGTAGTTTATGGATTTTTAAGCTGAAAGAGTTGTTCTCTTACAGTACTATATTAATCATTTCACACCATGTACATTAAAATTACAGCCAAATACTTTAGTGCTTTTGTCCTTTTGTTGCAATTAAATAAAAATGATAATAAAACAAAATTATAAATTATATGAGATATATAAGACAGTATCATTCCTGTTTAACAAACTAGTTTCTTTCTAGTTATTCATGTTATAAATCTAAACATAGCAACAGATTAAGTCAGAGCTCAAAATAAGTGAATGGCTCCAGTTCACCTCATAACATCATCATAACATCCAGAAAATTGACACCAAATACCATCTAATTTAGATATTAATATCTGTTTAGCAACACAGTTTTAGTTTGAAATTAATATGGCAATTAGTAATATGACCTTTCTGACTTTGCAAGAATGTGCTAATATTAATGCTACTATATTAGTGCATTAGATATGATACTTAAAGATATGCCATCAGGACCTCTTCTTGTAAGGCATTAGGCAGGGTGACCAGATAATCCATGTCACCCCGGACACTTTGAGCTAGGACAGAATTTGCAAACTACCATTTCAATCAAAAGGGCCTGGAAGTTAATGCGAAACGGCTGGATGAGTCTTTCAATCAAGGAAACAAACCAGTCAAAGGACAGGAAGAACTGAACTATTTAGCCAACCATAGGAGCCTTTCAGGTTTAAAGTAGTTTCTAAAACCTGAAGTAGCTCAAAGCGTCCGGGATGACATGGATTATTTGGTCACCCTACATTAGGTAACCTAGTGTCCCAAACCCCCAAGTAACACGATGGTGCAAACAGGGTCTTCCTCTGCTACTTAGAATGGGGTGTTTTGGGGGCAGGTTCCTGGCAGCCCTTTATTGGCATACAGTCACAGAGTGTAAGCGCCCAGGCTCCTGTCATATCAGTCATGGTGTAACTCTCTCTCTGATCGCTCTTAGGGCTGCCAGGAGCATTTTATCAGCTAGTGCTGTCTGGGTGCGATCCCTGATTCCAAAACAGGTGCCGCACTGTCGCCCGATTTGGCGGCATCGTCTCCGGCACAACGGCCATCTATCCTCTTGAGTGCGTGCTGCTGCGTGCGGAAACATCGCAGAAATGATCACCTCTCATTAATCTAGCTGGAGCCATTGGCAATGACACCTTCATAATGAGTATTAGGTGCGCATCTACATGAATTAAAGTCCAATGAGCCTCTGATTGATTACCCCGCCCCAATTCCTAACGATACTCCTTTCTGATTGTTATTGTTTAAGTGACTTTATAATATCTGGTCAATTAACAATGGGCCTTTTGCGGAGAACAAAAACGGGAACGCAATTAAACAATTCAGCTGGAAGATCATTCTTTTTGATATTTGCTGAGATCTTTTAATAGTCTCACAGAAAAGTGGTCGACAGTTCTTACAGAGGGGTTGATTAAACGCTCTCCGGAAATGAAGTGCAGCCGTTCGCTTTAATTCCTCTTTGAAGCTTTTGTTTCATTTAATCTTTGTTTTGCTTCAGTGCTTTCAATAAATTAATTATCATTAAAATGTGTATTTTAAAATCTGAATCTGATAATACAATTTAACACATCATTGTTATATATGCTGATTTTATACATTTTTTTATATGTATAAATTATATATATATAATGACAAAGTAAACAGTTGTTGAGAATGTTATATGTGAAAGTTTTTGTTATCGATTTACAATTAATGAAATTTAGTCTAACAGAGTTATAAATATTTATGTCTGTTTATTCTGAAATGACAGAGAAGATCAGTGCTCATGGAGACTGGTAGCTTAGACTGTTGCATTAAATCTCCAAGTAATTAAATCAAATAAAAAGTAACAAATGGTGTCCGTTTAACCTACATTTGGATCTTGGCACGACAGAAATGGGGTGACAGCCTAGAATTGGATTGGCACATTGTCCCACACAACATGTTCACTCGTTAAGCTTCTTCACACGCCAGAATTGGATATACAACCCCATCAGATGTTAAAAAACACACTGGGCCTAAATCCAAAGCCAAATGAATCTTGATTAAGGGGTAGCTTTGACTTAAAGGGAATTTTTTCTCCATCGCGCGGTTAGGAAGGTGTAATTAATGTAAACAGTTTTGTTGTGTTTTGTTTTGTTTCGTTTTGCCTTTGTTTTGTCACGGGTCACCAACATCACAATGAAGCTCTGTTCACTGCCAGGCTTCCTGGCGCTAAGAGACACCCATTCGGGGAAGAGTCAGGTGCTCCTATTGTGCTGTTCTTCATGACCTTCAAGCCCCTTGCTTTCTCCCTCTTCCTGTGTCATGTGGGTCTCCTGGCACAGTGTATAGTGAAGCATCGTGAATCAGCTCCTGTAGCGTCTCGGTTTTTGCCGAATTCCCAGATCGTTTTCTTCCTTTCTTCCACAACAACAAGTGGCCTCGACAGTGCCCAGAGCGTCCTGTGATTACACTGTTATCCCACCTTCCACGTCAGGCATTCAATCAGCGCCGGGTCTCTCTGCCAGTAGCTATTTCGGAGCTTAGTTTAGCTAACGACTCCACACGCGTGCCCCGTGCGCGGCCAAAGTTTAAATATTGCCTTTCCTTCTTGGATCAGTTTTTCTTGGCCACGTTTTCAGGCACAGACACTGAGACGTTTGTTTTATCTGCTCTGAACACAGAGTGTCATCTGTACAATGCTGTAGAGCTGTGCTGCTAAATATTAACGCACAAGCTGCATCTGAGTTTTCCTGCATTTTCATTTAGTAACGTGATCCAGCCGAATCATTTTACAACTGTAAACCAATTTCTATGCATTGTTTTTATCTCATAGAACAAAATATTGAAAATAAAGGCAAACAGTACAACAATTTTTATACAATATTTATATGTAATTAATTGGCACTGACCAGAATTTGATGTTAAAATATTGGTGGATGTAATTAATTGGCTGTCGTATTATAAACGTGTATATTTATACCTCATCTAATGAGCTATGTTATTAAATAATGACCTATTTTTAACCCTGTTATGATTCATTTCTAATGTCCTCTGGCCTGAGGTACAGGGCAGAATCTGTCCTGAACTCACAGCACTAGTTTGTTTAAAAGAAATTACAGACACCACCCCAATCTAACGTGCATTAACATGCTAATTTTGGTCAATAACTCGTACCATCCAAGGTAATGCTTTGATTGTTTAATGACATTCCCTTGCTCTTCAAAAAACCAGGGCAATTTCCTATTAAAAAGCAGCCCCGGTGCAATGGCTTCCAAAAGCACTTTGCAAATCCAATAATAAGGATTCTCATTAAGCAAAAGAACAGAAATTGGATTGAAACCATTTTTATGCCGAGTTCTAAGTTCCAGGCCTCTGGGATTGACTGCTGACTTCATTTTGACATCCCATTTCTGGGTGGATCTGCGTTGCATGTTGTGATCAATTTTAATGATCTGAAATGTCAAGATCTTCCTTGACTTCTGAGGCCTCCTGCCAGATGCTCTCAGTGTAGCAGTGTTGCAATAGCGAGCCATCGATAAAGTCAGCAGTTCCTAATTGTGGGCACCAGCCATGATGGTTTTCAGAAGAATCACAGCCAGCACTCAATGCTACTTGTCTATTTCACACTTTTAACGTTTTTGGAATTAGTGTAATTTATCTAACGTCGCAGACTGTGTCCCTATGGCATGTTCATAAGCACTCTAGGCACTTTTCGTATGTTTATTGTATTTTAGGATGACACATCTTTACGATATAATCTATCCTAAAGTGGCCACTCCTGTGCGTAAGTTAAATATTAACCGTCAAGAGGCAGCGGTTTAGAAAGCCAATTCTGGGCACTTTGGGTGGAGGGTGGGGCTTGGCTCTTAGATGGGCCTCTTTCCATATCGAACCTTGAGAAAATTAAAACAGTAATCAATGTCCCTTGCCTTGCATTATCTGGCAATTTGTTCACCCTAAATTATTCAGAGGTAAGGCTTTTTTATATATATATCTGCTGTGGTGTGTTTCCCGATCCCGATCTCATCCAGTCTAATAGATTTACAGCATCTACCCATTTATGACGGACATGGCAATAAGCAAATAGTATGGATATTTATGCCATCTCTGACTTACAGAGATAATTAAAGTATATAAATTAATCAGGAGCAATTAATTAGGGACCTAATGTTCACAGCAGTACTTCTTTGCATGTATAATTTATATTTATTGATTTGTTTGGTTTCATTAGACTATGAGATAACTGTGGGAATGCATTAGTCGAGAAAATGCGGAATTAGCATGCCACTGAACCCGGCGTAATTGATAGATCAGTCTCCATTCCTTGGCAAATGTACGGCTTTGTAAATGTCATAAGAAGTTACAATTGATGACTGATATTTTGCTCCATATCTCCGCAGCTGATTAATGGTGTTTTTGAAAGCAGCAGCCCCGACGGGAGGCTGATAGGCATAAAGAATTTACCGTTTAATCAGGCTAAAAATTTATTACCGTCCAGGCCAGAGCTGTTGGTTTAAAATGCATTGTTTAAGTCGCTTAAGTCCATAAGTGCCGCACTGATGTTATTTTCTCAAGTCAGCAGCCTAGTATTATAGACTGTGTGCCTTGTGGATGATTTTTCATCAAGTCCCCTGCCAGCATTCCTCGCAGCACTGTGTTCTCCATGGCGCACCCTATGCTATGCACGAGAGGCGGTGCAGATGAGTCAACTGGCCGAAAAGGTCCATATCACAAGAAACATGCATCATCTAATTCACATTTTAATTATAAATACACTACTAGCCAAAAGTCTGAACACACCTGCTTTTAAAGCATCTGTCTTTTTTTAGCTATTTCATTTGCAATATAGTGAAAGGCCTCAAAGCAAGGAAGTAATACTTATTAAAAATTGCAATGATTTAAATAAGTGCTCAACATCTCAAATTTTAGGCTCTTCAAAGTAGCCCCCTTTTGCTACGAGGACAGCAATACAGACACTTGGAATTTTATCAACCTGCTTCCAGATATAGCCACCTGGAATGCTTCTCCAACAGTCCTGAAGGAGTTTCCGCAAGTTCTGGGCACAAGTTGGCTTCTTTACGCTTCAATCAAGTTTATCCCAAATCAGCTCTGCAGGCTTTAGGTCAGGGGATTGTGGGGGTCAGGTCATCTATCACAGCACTTCATCTCTTTCATTGTTGAGAAGATAATACTTACAGCTTAACCTTGATGTGTACTACTGAAACATTTTCAGTAGGTGTGTCCAGACTTTTGACTGGTACTGTATATATCCAGCATTTCTAGGGGGCTGGGCGGGGGAGGGGGTCAGGAATTAATAGCGGGATGCATTGTGGTAACTTTAATGGACAATAGATCGTTGTCCAATGGACGTCTTTACCTACGTCATTTGCTGTGAGGGTTTACAGATGCATATATTACGTTTCTTTAAACAGAACAGAAGTGTAGCTCCAAATGTTCTTGTCTTCTTCCCCTAAGCCTCTGTGCCTACGGTGTTGTGGTAAATATGAAATAAGTATTCTTGTTGGGTGGTCGCTCTGCGGCAGTGACGAGCGCACAAGGGCAAATATGGAAGTAAGCGCTGTGAATAATTGGTTGGTAAACTGGTAATTGTTTTGTGCTGTGAGCCCAGGAAAAGTCCTACAATGCAGCTGGAAAGCAGACTTGCATTTTTTTTTTTTTTTTGGCTGAGGTTTCGGGCAATCTCTCTAGCCACGTTGACGACTTGCACAACGTCCTTAGTAAGACGGTATCGAGCCCGTGTTCGGTGGAAAGGCCCATTTTTTCAAAGGTCCTTCTCACATTCTTGCAAGCCTCTGTCTACACCTGTAGGCCCCACTTACACCTGTCCGAGTCCTGCTGTTTCTGACCAAGGTCCTGTTGTCTGTAGAGCAAGTGTGTTCCATCGAGGAGAAGCACAGAGGACATGCAGGAAATGCTAGCGATAGCCTAAATTAACCACATGTGCAAGTAATCTGTCCTCATTGTAACATGATAGAGTCTTCTGCAGAACTGAGACCTACGCAAAGGAGCATGGGAGAGGGCACCAGTGGATCATCAGTGTCGTCATAAATAGGAGAAGCACTCTTGGGTTAGCTGCTGGGGTCCACCAGGATGACTGTGCTTATTAGACCGATGTAGCATTTAGCCTGACCACGGTGTCACAGCAGTGAGTTGCCAGCGGACCCGGAGATTGCTGTTACTCTGGGGTATCTGCAGATCTTAACCCGATACAGGGCAGTGGGCTGGGAGAGGGCCGTATTGACATTTCTGGACTTCTGTGTTTTTAGACCCACTGTGGGCTATCTGATTTCCCTGCCAAAGATCCCCAGAGAGACACAGCTTATATTTTTCTAACCGGTGTATAAGTAAACTGTGAGATCGTTCTTGAGGCCAGATCAATCCCCGCTGTTTATTACCGTGAAATGTGACACCCCCTTTTTAAATGCTCTCATCCCTTATGATTTAGCTTCGGGTCTGCTTTATTTCCGTGGAGCATCTGTGTGGAGTGGGGGAGTGGGGGGGGGGGTGTATTTTATGACTGTTGCACCAAAAAGCTTTTTTTTTCTCTGACTCTGCTATTTAAAACAAAGATGGATTAATCCCTTCTTTGAAGAATCTTTTATGCACAGCTTTTAGTCTTGGTGGACGTGTCATATTAACTGTAAATATGCCTCAGTTAGAGATCTGACTTCTGAAAAAAGTAGCGTAAAGATGAACATAAGTTATACGCTCCTAATAGATCTATAAACAATGAAATTACTTTTAAGTTCTGCTTTTAATAAATATAAAATTTTATATAGTGCTCCTTGGTGGGTCGTTTGATCAATAAAGTTGTCTATGGGTCACATACTCACATCAGCATATAGAACATTTCCGCACTCACACACAGAGACTGCACATGCTAATAAAAAAAAAGACGAAAAAGTCTTGTATCCTGCTTGGTTACTTATAGTATGACATGTGGTTAAGGTTATGGATGGGTATGGGTTAATGTTGTTGGGATTAGGGTCTTTGCCATAGAAATAAATGGAGAGCCCACACAATAATAATGTAGAAATACAAATGTGAGTGTGTGTGTGTGTGTGTGTGTGTGTGTGTGGAGGAAACTCTACAGCCTGATTCTTCTGGAAGCTTTGGGTGCCTGCAATAGACATACAGTACATGTTACCTCTCATTCTGGGGGTCATAATAGAAAACAGTGCCTAATTGGAATTGTGCCCAGGGCACTTTGTGATGATGGAGCCTCCAGAGGCCAAAGAGAAGCCCAAGAAGGCCCAGAACCGTATGTAAGGAAATTATTATATTCTCTACTATATTCTTAGTATATTTTGAAGTAATTAGCTAGGTGAACTCTGAGTAAGGCATATTGAGCACCTTTCTTTTTTGTACTTTTTTGAAACACTATCCTAGTGTTAATCCTGAAGACTTAGAGTTTGTTGGCGAAATGGGAGGGAGGACTATTGAACCATGTGAAATTTACAGCTGCGTGGGCTCTGTCTGGGATGATTTTCAGTGCTCTCCATGGCACGTCGAGGAAAGCACATCTGACACGTCATCAAAGTGCACTGGGGCCGTACGAAAGCAGAGAATGCTGCATTTGATCTTTGCGGGAGAGGCTCGCTACCAGTCACGGCGTTATTTAAGTCCCCTGCCTTATCCAAACCTGTTTTCAGGTCCGCGGGAAAATCGTTACTTTGTGGGGAGGAGAAATGGCTGAGAAAGAGATCTTTCTGAGCGAGTGTGTTCCAGGGAGACTCATTTACCGGTAGCTGCGTAGCTTCTGAATGGAATATTCTTCCTTTTTCTCAGTGTCCTGGAATGAAACCTAAAGAACACACTGCAAAATGATTTATTATCCTCTCTGTATTTATTATGAGCAGATGCCATAGTTCAGTGCAAACTGTTTTCTTAGAGTTTCCTTATAGCCTCCTGCAAACATTTTTATAGCTTGATGTTTACTGGGCAGGAGAGACAAATATCCTTTTTACTTGAACACATAATCTAAGGTAAGCCAGGCTGTCCAGTATCTTCCCCACGCTACTCAACATTTAACCTGCACACCAGTGTCTTCATTACTAGCAAACTTAATGTCTCCATTATATGCATTAATGCGTCTCTGTATTTGTCCACAGCAAATTTGTCGGAAATGAGTAAAGCGAAAAAATATTTTATGGTTGTGACACCTGAGCAAGGTGACACCAATGTAAGAACAGCCAGTCGCATGAGGATTTTAGCATTAGGCTTTACACATAAATGATTACATTCAAAACCGTTCGATCTCTTAAAACATGGCATTTTATTCATATTCAATAATGAGATATGTAAATATTGAAATGAGTATTTGCTTATGATTTTATAGTTTGTGTTGAACTTGCAGCTTGCAGGTTTCTTGGCAAACAAACCCAGCCTTCTGAAAGGGATGGTCAGGGGATGGTAGGGTGGCTCCCGCCTCAGCTTGCTGGAGCTACAGAAGGGCCAAATGGCTGTATTGGCCCAGCTGGGCAGTAAGGGGCTGCCAGTGTCTTCACACACATATATAGTATGTATCTAATATCTCCACTGGAATCTCAACTGAATGAACTAAGTATTGCACGACTACTGCTTTCATAACTGCTGTTTTCTCCCTTTTGGGGGCATCTGATACAGTCTGTGGTCAGTCTGTTTCCTGTGATCCGAGTCCAGTAGCCTATGTACCACAATAAATTCTGTCCTTATGTTTGTTAAACCGCTAAAGAAAGGAACTGAAAGAGAAATTCTACCCCCAGAGAGAACGGGAGAAATAAGTTTACTGCAACTCACAGAAATTCTGTGAGTTGGATTCATCCTTATTAAAATCATTTTGTAATTATTTGGATCTAATAATGCAAAGGACAAAAGAGGTAAGTGTTAAATAAGGTAGACAGTTAATCCCCTTAGAGAATAACAGCACACCTGCAGGTGGCCTGGCTAACCCTTACCCTATACTAATGAGCACCATCAGGTATCCTATATGCTCGTAAAAGCAAAAAAATCAGAATAAATTAGAAAGGGCCATGCACTAAAGTAAATTGGTATTATTTCAATGATATGGGTAGGCAACCCCGTGAATGTTCATCTAGCTGATTAAATAAATAAAAAGATGTTCGTTTTACTTCCGGGTTCCTGAAGGAGGTGATCTGACCCGTACATCAGGATACAACTGTAATCGTTAGCAAATTAACTGAGGCTCCTCATGGTTCAGCCTTTGCACACCCCCCCCCCCCCCCCCATTAATTCAATTCAGGCCAGCCCTGGAAGATGGAATCCTGTGAAGCAGTGATTGTTTCCACAATGAGGTGAAGTAGAGCCAGCACCCAATCACACCAGCAAAAAGTAATGGAAAACAAAAGCTGGTTGTCACTATGGACCAGCGCCAGCCTTTGATAGGTCAGATGAGCACCGCTGACATTTGTTGCGGACTAAAGATTGCTTATCGATCCATATCAAAATATTCATGCTAATCCTCAGCAGCGAGCAACGTTTTTGGGCTAATCAGATTGCTGTCTTCTTTGGAGCAATTCATCGAACTAATCAGTCCGAGGTCCAGTCAAATGGGCCTTGCTCTTTAAATTTGGACCCTGGACCTTGATTGAGGGGTCCTGGGAAAGGTGTTGACAAACCAAATTGTTTGCTCCCGAGACCAAATACAAAGTAATAGGCAGTGAATTTGTTCATTAGGATTCGAGCCTGGAAGGTCTGGAAGCGTCGCTGCTGAAGTCACTGGAGGTCAGAAGCACGCAGGTCCTGGGAAAGGTTGATGTCCGTGTGCGGGGAGTGTCGCCACTCTTAAACCGCCGACTGAGGAGCTGTGGGAAATTCTGGAAAATGCCGTTTGAGATTCACAGAATGAATGAGACCTTATCTGCTTTTTTTGAGTAGCCGACCTTGTGTTTCCCCCCTGTACCAGGAGATAGACATTAAATAAAAGATATTTAGAGCACAAGGCAAAGAAAAGGTCTCTGAGGGAAAGTGGCTTCATTTGTCTGTGTGGTAGACGTTCTCACCCTGGGATTTAGTGACTTTTATCATTTCACTTGAAGATCACTGGTGGAAGTGCTTGGATGTGAGTTCATTATCTCTGGGGAATGAGGAGCATTTGGAGTGGCATTACTCTCTCGTGGCTTTATCGGAATATGCTTTACCTTAGGTCTCTGTGCCTTATTGCGTTCTGTTTATACACTGGTCTATACTACTATTTGGGGTACAGCATTAGCTGCAATGCATGGCAGTGAGTATAAGGCAAATGGAAAGTATTGATCTGTACCCCCTTCCTGATAAATTCACCAGAATGATTATGTGGCATACATTTACATTTACTGTAAGAAAATCACACCGCACGTCACATTCGTTGGGTGGGACTTCCCTAGAGCTCCTGTTGTCTTTAACATCATTAAATCTTCTTCACCCTCAGCTCCTAGGAAAGGGTTAAAGGAAATACCGTTTACAGAATGTCCCTATATAGCACGCTTCTTAGAATACTGTAAGTTGTTTTCTAATTTTCCCGCTGCCCCCCCCGAGTCGCGACAGGGAATTTTAAATCTGTCTCAGAACATAATCTCAGTTATTACCCAAAGAAATCTCTGACGAAACCGCCCGGGATAATCCCGCTAGAGGGTGCGGGGCTAATGACTCGCCATATGGCAGGGAGTGTAATGAGGAGTGGACAGTAGTGAGGTCAGTCATACAGCAGGTATTAGTGTCAGGTAGTAATTACTGCCCGAATGGCCATTCCCATACATTACAGCAAACAAACTGCATTCAGGCCCATGCCTACTGCAGAAGGTGCCTCCACTGCCTTACTGTGTCACTGCATATAAGTCTGCTGCATTTCTCACTCTTGATTTCGTTACTGTCATTGTTTTCTTCATTGTCTGTATTTTTGATTATGCTACTTTAAGAACAAAAAATAATATTATTAATTTGGTACCCTTATATTTCTTGGTGTAAAACACAAAATATGTCATGTTTTTTTCCAGACTTAAATTGCACTCTTCCACTCTTAAATTCCACTCTTTTCCACTATGAAACATAATTATAAATGCTGCATATCTCAGTGCTTGTGCGATATATGAAGTGTTCACCTGTTATTTGGGGTGTCTTACACTTCCCATAGGGGCATTGGAGGGACATGGATACCTTGACAGATTCTGGGGGCCCAGCACTTTACAGGGGCTCTTGGATACATAAAATTGAAAAGTTACATAATGAGGGTAGGGGGCCCCAAGGTCACATTTTGCCAGGGGGCCCAGAATGTCTAGCTTTTCACCTGCTAATACCAATTAGCTATTACTGTTTGATGTTTGCGCTGGTGTATGGCTCAGCCGGATAAGCCTATGTGCCCGCGATCGGAAGGTTGCCAGTGCTATCCCGGCCTCAGCAAAACAGTCACGTGTCTGTGGGCCCTTAAGCAGGGCCCTTAACCCCTAGAGGGTTTGTAACCACTCAGGCTTGTAACTCTGGATAGATATAACACACAGACAAAAATCGCATGTTTTTGGAATTGAGAGAAATCTGGTTATCAAAGTTGCAACAGAGTGCACTAAATTATTTTAGAATAATCTTTTTTTTTTTGTTTGTTTGAAGGCTTCTGTGAGTTTGGGAGGATTTTTTGCATGGTGTGTTTTTATGCCCAAGAGCTTTCAGACGGTGAGGCATTATGTGACATTCAATGTGAGTGCGAAGCCCCCCCCCACCGGAACTGTGCTTATGGAGATGTGGGGGCTGGGCGGTAAAGGGGGACTGCCCCCTCCCAGGGTCGCTACACAGGAAGTGCTCCTGTCATCGGCCACCCCCAGCAGCGCGAGTAAACAGCGAGTTGCTCGGTATGTAGGCAAGATTGAGTTATGTGTGTTCTGAGGATGGCAGACGGCTGTGTGATGGCCCGTATGCCCAAACACATCCAGCTAGCTATTAATTACCACTGATACAGATGGCAAAAGCCATAAACCACAGTGCATAAAACAGAAATCTGTACTTAAATTTGACACAGAACACAGTTTGTCTTTCATTTGCCGCAGTCTGTATTTATGTACAGAATACTCCAGGAATGCCGCGAGACATTCTCTGTTGGCAAGGTATTGTCCACTAAAGCAAAAAAATAAATAAATAGATTATGATATAATGTATGTGATATTGTTTGTAATATGCATTTTACAATTATGGTCAGGGAGTAAATTGTTATAGTCATATTAAATTAAATAATCGCAATGTAATCATTTATTTTGAGTAAGTAATGTCATTATTTGGCTGTAGGTTTTGCATGATGTTTGATTGTGTCCATGTAATAGCTTCTTACATAAAGTTGCTCTGGTCTCTTACTCGCCCCTTGAAGTTGGAGGACCCCAACCTCAGACTTCAATATGGCTGCACCCTTCATCAACCAAAGTGAAAGCTGTTGTTATATATTGCTATTTAGCAAGTATGTTGGGGTCTCATTAAATTGGTTGTACAGTACATACAGTACTGTTCAACTGCTATCTGTGGACATATTACTACGGTGTTCCTACTGTATGTGCAAAATACAGCATAATGTGTTGCTATCAACTGGTATTGCTCACAATGGCTACTGTAGCAATGAACCTGGCTAGAACTGGTATTGCTAAATTGCTTTCCAACTTGTTGTACTGGAACGCGGTTAACTCAGGTGTGACATTATTTGTAGCTCCCACTTCCGACCTCCGAGGTAAATGGAACATAGCATTAATACCCTGTGAAAGACTGACCTTGTGCCAGGTGCTACCTGGGATAGGCTACGTCCCCCCAACTCCTTAAAATCCCTGCCCAGGATAAGCAGTCAGAAGATAGATGGGTAACTTTTCACACAAAGGAAGGAATTGCATGCACTCGTATGTGGAGCCCAAGGGTTTGGTGTTCTGGGTGTCAGAAGACCTTAAGGAGACGTGCTCAGGTGAACCAAAGGTGGAGAAGACTGGCTTCAACGTCGGGGGCCATCATTCACGTGCAATCGATAGTGACAAGAAAAGGAGAATCACTGGTCAGTTTGACGAAGAATCCCTTAAGGCTCCTGTCTAACTAGGAAATAGCGCTTTGTATAAATCTTAGGCTTGCCTTGATGAAAGAGGCTGCTTATGGTTACTACTGTTGTTGTTGTTAGATACAGGACTTTTTGCCTATACTAAGTGTCTGTGTTCCGTCTCCGACACCATAAGTGTCTGTTGTTCTCTTAGCAGCTGAGGCTCTTCCAGCTTCACCGTTCAGTCTGTTTGGGTGTAAAATGTTGTCATGCGGTTGTGCGTTGTTGTTTCTTTAATTCTTTGCCTCATTATGCAAAGATAAACATGTAAATGTAGATCATACAGCCTCAAAAATCCCAGAAGGAGGAACTTTCAGATAAATGTGAATTTTTTTTTATAAAGACTTTTTTTTTTATTTGATATGTTCATTGTGTATGTAAGGAGTTTATTCTCCAGTGGTGTAAATCGAACTATTTCCACTATTAGCTGGTTAGGAGT
>JAODKL010000021.1:804685-815947 GCA_026780765.1 Petrocephalus schoutedeni | reverse complement strand
AGCTTGTCCCGCGCCGCACTCGGTGCGTTGGGTCCCGCGGGTCCCGCGGTACTCCCGCGGGAGTGCAGGTCTCTAGTCTGATGGTATACTTTGACAGTGACTTCAAGATAGCTAGGTTTTAGATAGCTATCCAGGGTTTTAGCTATCCCAGTAACAGCTTCACAGTAACAGAGACTCACACGTGTGTTTTTTTACAGGGAGAAATTACATTTTAATAGTGTTTATTGTTAATTACCTCTGTGAAATTAAATTGACTTAATCGTCGTCAGACTTCTCAGAATCATGTCACTCTCCTCTTGATCTCTCCTCTCATCTCACTTCAATCCTCTTACTGACTGAATGTGGCTGAATGAAATTAAAATGTACAATTAAGCTTTCAGAAATGCTGGAAGGTTTTTGTGAGATATCCCAGAAAACCAAACGCATTACATTTATGACTCAGCTGGATGTATTTCATGTGTGTTATTGCAGTTCATATTAATATCCTGGTTCAGGTTGGTGCCATGTTGGGAGAGTGAATATAGGGCTTTTCCCTGATTGGCTGGGGCATTAAGAGAGGAATTTTGTGTTTGTAATATAGGGTATCAAAGAGTTAGTGTTCATCCAGGGCTGGACTCCTTACACAGAACCATGTAACTCAAGGGGTTAGGAACGGACGAGAGCATAATTTGGGATCCCCCTGTCCGGAGCAGAAGTTTGGGGCAGACCAAAAGCAGGAAGCGTTAGGGAGGAGACCATTCAAATAAACAAGTACAACATTAATGCTTTTGTGGGGAAGTGTAGGCACCTCCAGCCTGCCTGCTCGGGTACAGCGTTAAAGGGGGCAGGTCTAGTTCAAAATGACAGTCAAAAGCACAACATGCTAATATATAAGGACACTGGGAAAGTGGGACAGGTGGAGCGAATCGGCACAAACAATGGCAGTCACCTGACCCACCCTCCCTGGGCAGATGGCCCCCAGGTCCTCGTTTCCCCCTCTCTCACACTCATATGTTGACCTTTTGTTTGTGTTTGAATTGAGATCCAAAGATGAATGACTGATTATTACAAAATTCATTTATTATTAGTATATTGATTATTATAAAATTCCTAATCAATATCATATGTCAAATTAATATTTAGTGTAATGTAGAAGAAATTTTTTTTATCAGGTATGAATTCGTAACAATTTTAACAATTTGATGGAAATAACTGGATTATTAGTTATCTGAACTGCTACAACCAGTCTCTAGAACCCCAGTGGGAAAGCTCTCTGTGAATTAGAGCCACAGTCATCCTGAGCATTTATATCATTCTGTGGGACTTTCATGATCCAAAGCTCGTCATTATTCTTATGGGATGCTTTCAGTGTCTTTTGTTCGTGGGAATGTGCCTTTCACATTACTTGCTGGAGTCATACCACAGCCTACAATTTTAAAACTGTTGTGTGCTGATTGAAATATTTAAAATCCTCTTTCAGGTATTGTTTGTCAAATTTAGTCACTCTTATTTTTGCCAAGCAATATTTTCATCTATTATTTAGTTGATTTTAAGTTTCTAGCATACGTATATATGAATACAGTGTTGATAGATTTATTAATAATTATCATTACAAACTAAGCATGTTCAACTTACTGGAGCTGTAATGATCTACCTTTATATTTACCATTTTAAATATATTTTAGATTTTCGTTTCCCCAGTTAACGTTTTACAAATATACTCCTTTAAGTTAAACAAATCATATGCAAGCCTGCCCCCAGTTATGGAATATCATGTTTTTTTACCATATGTGGGAGCTTTACTTTGTTAGTCATAAGCCTCTACCTTTAAGGAAATGATTCAGTATTTTTGCTATCGTTTGGTGACATGAGCTTATGCCACTTCAGAGCCTCGGGCATGTAGACTATTATGAAGTCAGCAAACCATAAAGGCACCGCGGGCCCATATAGGCATTTCCGTGCATATAAACGTCAGCTCAGAGTGATTAATGCGGGCGGCGGAGTGGCCGGGACGCGGCCCGTTCCCGTCCCCAAGCCCTCGCACGGCGGGAAACCCGACCGCGGCGGCAGCCGGCAGCAGAGCAGACAATGGGCGGTCACATGAGGAGTGTCTGAACAGGTGCTCTCCTGCTGAGAAAATAAGAAACCTCTTTATCATTCTGCTATCTAATTAGGGGCCTTGTGGCCTGAAACAGGACAAAGGAGAAGTGGCTGCCCTATGAAGCGTCCCTCTCAGGCAGAGCGTGGGGGTTCGGTCCGCACCCTGATCTACTGTGACTCCGCAGATCGCTGCGTTTGTTGGGCTCGAAATGTGAGTCCCTGCGTATGAGTCAGTGTCACTGTAAAGGAGGGCAAAACCACGGCCGTAGCACTGGTCAGTCCAAATGCAGGCACATTTACTCAGAGAGCCCACCCAGCAGCACAAGGCTGTAGTCTGATTCAAGCCCATAGCCTTAAAGCTGTCACGCTGGGTTATGATGAAGGTGCTGAATTAATGTACCATTGTACTGTAACAACAATTTTGTGACTGATTTTGAATCATGGCTTCTATTTCACACACATGGGTCACTATACACAAATAACCACTATATACATACCACTATGAATGTTCATCCTCTTATTTAATTTCACTCATGGCTCATCTCTATAAATGATGATGATGATGTTTTACCAGTCAGAGTAAGCAGCGCGATTTCTGTTGGCTCCGAGGTTTTTTCCAGTGCATGTGCTTTGCATGCTTCGGATCTCGCTGATTTCCACGGGGTCCCGTCTGATTGGCCACCGCAACTGATCATATGGCGCTGCCCATCCCCAATGCTAACTTAGAAAAAAAAAAAAGTTTCAGGAAGTTTGGTTTACCCTTTACAGCCTTGGAAATTTCCTACAACGTGAGTTAAGCACTCAGGACAGGAAACCATTTGCTGTGGCTGTAAGATCTCTTTAATGACTGTCTAACTGGAAACAGGCCGGCTTAATTCAATGCCCCAAGCAAGAATGAATGGCCTCGCTTCCAGACCTTGTAGGGGTATTTACTGCTTCTCCGATGGTAGTCTTTTTGACACTGCTCTAGTAAAATTTACAAGGAACCCCTTTTTAGCCTGATACTACACAAAGTGTGGTCAAGAGGCACAAAAACCCTTTTGACGATTAACCTTGCTTTTTGTGTACGTTTATGTGGGGAGAGCAGTAAAGACGCGCAGAGGACAGCTCAACGACGTTTTTTCTTTTTAACTTTGACGGAGAAACTTTGTGGTGGTTTGATCGTTCTCAGCTGAGCGTGTTGCATTTTTTTTCCGTTAAAAACAGTGGAGAATATAGGTTATGGGTGTTATGTGTCTAAAGTGTGTGTTTTCTTGCGTGGGTGATTTCTTTTTTTCTCGATCATGATATGTTAATTTTGCTCAATGCGGACGGATTCTGAGCAGCTGTGTCAGCCAGCCAGTGCGCGGTGTGTGTGTGTGTGTGTGTGTGTGTGTGTGTGTGAGACTTAATATTTCTGTTGACTGAGAAGCTTAAATCAGACCACCAGGGGTGAGTGCGAAGCAGCCACAGGCACTCAGAGAAAAGTGACAGTAACTTGTTGCTAGCTGTTCCTACTCTCTGTCTTTAATAAGGATTTCTTTTTTTTTTTTTGCCGTGTGGCTCCAGCCAACCCAATGTGCATCCATTTTTTTTTTTCTTGCTTCCCTACTCAATTTAAATAATAAAAAAGCGACCAGAGTCCATTAGACAGGAAAGAGAGCTGAGGGCACGAGACACCAGTAATGGCATCTTTGTTCCCTCTGTGACCGACATTAATTTAAATAAGCCACCTGATAGCACGTGGGAATGTGATCCACGGGGGGAGCCAGCCCTCCGGAGAGCAGCGCACACCTGTAGATTCTCCCAGGAGCATCTTTCAAAGAGTTAACTTCTCATGTGCTACGTGGGGGTGGCTCTTTGGTGGGGGCGGCCAGCACGTTTTCAGGACTGGAAGGATGACTGGGCCTCCACAAATGTTAATGCTGATGTGTGTGTGTTTGTCTTTCTGGAGTATGTTCACAGAGCGTGGGGGGCGGCGGGGGGGGGGTGTGTGCCTAACAAGGAACCACTTCACTGGCTAGGCGGTGCACTTCCTCTGCTCCTTGTTACACTAGAAAGAATAACTTGAAAAGAAGAAATCACCGTACTGCCCCCTAAAGCTTTTGTTTTTTAATTTTATTTTTCTGAACGGGAGGGAACTTCCTGTCTTTTAAATTTATTAACTTTAATTCAAAACTGACTGACTGAACGCATCACTGACTGCAGCTTTGTCTTTGCTTTAATAAAACTGCGGACTAGTATGAATGACTAAAAGAAACATCAGATCTGCTTAAAATATCCCCATTTTATTTTCAAAAATTTTATTTTTGTTCATTCATTATACATTTCTTGGAACACAGGACAGGACAGTGCCATAAATTGGCAAGACAGCATTGCAGCGTCAGGACTGTTCAGTGAAAAGGCACAAAATATCTTTTTTCATATCTGATATTTTTTACTTACTTACTTCCGCCAGATAAGCTTATTCGCTGATTCCTTAGGATGGGATGAAATATTTTTTTTGCCCATAACAAATGTTGTCACTTATGACTCTTTATTTTTGCACTGTGTATTATTCATGATGAATTAAATCCGTTAGAGGTGGATCCATGACATGTTCTTCATGTAAGTCAGCCGTAATTGCATATTAGAGACGGCTTTATCTTCTTCATACTCAATAAATCATTCTTATCTTATTAATAAGATATCAGAATTCATTTGCATGCAATCATCTTAAACATGACAACCTCTCAGTGCTTCCTCTGAAGATAAACTCTTGACAGGGATTTTAATTTCTTCATTCTCGACTTCGGCATAATAAAAAACTTCAGTGGCAAACAGGCTGGTTAAGTGGTGTTCCTATTAACAGTTATAATAAGTGAAGAAATTCCACCTTCCGATGGATTATTAAACAGTATTTCTCCAGTGGTGAGTAATTCAGGTCCAGAGAGTCTACACCATGATTTTGTTAAAACCGACCACTTGAGCATAAAGAGTCACAGTCGCTCGGCTTGTTGGTTGAAACAAAACCTTTGTGTGGACTTTGACTCTCTGGACCTGAATTTCCCGCCTCTGTATTTCTCATGCAAGCTTGTCGTTCTTCGGAGCAGATCTCCGGAATTCCTATGGTTGTCTCCTGCCCTGTGTTCAAGGTGCCGGGCTGTATTTCCATGGCACTTTTAGCGTGGTGATTTACACAGCCGTGAGGCATCTGTTTCCACCAGAAGAATGATAAACAGTGAATAAAAGGCACCTTCTGCTATCAGCTGACAGCCACTTTCCAGCAGCAGACCAGCTGAATATGGGTGAAGGTGCATTAATATTTCACAATCATGCTAAAGATGTGGATCTTTACCCAGGAACCCCATCTCACATCATATGTTAAAATTGTGGAAAGCTGGGAGGAACACCATGAACATCTATTCCAAATGAAACTAAACAAATTGTTAGTTTATCTGATGCTCATACCTAACTTTACTTATTGTATAGAGAAGAGTTATAATTCTCATGAATTCTCAATCCCTAGGGTTTTGAACCCACAACTTTGGCATTGTCAGCGCATGGCTTGACTTGCTGAGCTACAGGACCCGATTATAGTACGCTTCTCTCACTTCAGATGTAATGTCAACACTGCAAGTAAGTGTCACTGCTGAAAACAGATGAACACTCAAGTAAAAGAGATCAAACATATAAAAATGGCTTTAAAGTCAGGGCCTTTGCCAAACAAAGAGTATTGATTTTACTATACCTGTCAGCTTCCTCATATTGGATTAAATACATAGTTAGTTATACTACGGCATAAACAACTATTTAACCTGCAGACTCTGGGGGGTTTAAGGATGTAATCAATAAATCTTACTCCGGGATAGTAAATTGTAATTTGTGTCTCTGTTTCTTTTCCATTTTAGAAGGTTGATACCTCATTGCACCAACGGGTCGGATCACAGACAGGACTGATTAGCAGTTTCAAATTAAGCCTCTCTTTCAGTGCAATAATAAGTCAAACATACAATTATGAACACCCTATATAGCTCAGACACAAGCTTTAAATTCTACATTATTTTCCAGAATCAGCACAACACTATAAATAAGCATTAAAATTTTGCCTGCTAACAAAAATGTTCCAGTCCAATTTGCCGTAATATGATTTTTTGAAGGTCACAGCCTATATTAGAGACTTCCTTGGAAGAAAAACAGTTTTCCCCATTTTACCCCCTGTCTTACCACACTTTAATTATACAACAAATTCCTTTCTTGAGTGGTTGAAATGAAGCCTGAGGTAACAGAACACACAAACGTCATAAAATGTCATAAACCGGAGATAAAAGTCACCAAGGATAAACAGACTTAAACAAAGCGACCAGTCTTTGAAATACCCAGCTTCTTCCTTCAATAAATACAATAAAATGCTCTGTGGCCAAGCCTGGGGTCTGGTACTTCTGCAATTACAATCAATTTGCATGATGAGACTAAATTTCTGCATGGTAATTCCTGCTCCTTGGTCTAAAAGTACACAAAAATTGCCTTTCCAGTTTTTATAATTTATTAAAGTACAGTACTTCTTGTGACATTATTAGCCATATGACAGACTATTGATATTGTTGTTTGTATCTTAGAATGGTCAGAATCCAGAGACACCCACTAACTGTGGTCGTTTGTCAGTTATGGCCAAGATGTTCCTTTGGCGCGATTAAAGATGCAGCTGCAGACAGGGACAGAGAATGGAACCAAAAAGTCCCTTTTTAAGCATGATAACCCCAATGGGCCATCATACCGTGCCTGTGGATTTAAGTCACTTTGACAGCAAGTGCATCTGAGGGTGGGGTGCGAAATTGGAAATGTTGTGTGGGCGGGCGGGCTGTGCGCGTGCATCGTCTGCTGAAAGCGGAGCAGGAAGTAATGGACGAGCGGGGAGAGTGAAGGATGGTCAATACGGAAAAGGGCAAGATAGACGGACGGACGGGATGCGAGGGGAAGCCGGGGGAATGAGCAATGAGGAGCGGTCAGGGAGACTGACGCGGTGATTAACACGCCGGCGGACGCCCGGCCGCCCACCTGGCCGCCCGCCTGGCCCCTCGGCACGCCCACAAATCTTCCGGGGGACGGCGTCTTCATTCTGCCTCTAGCTCGTTAATTCGTTTCAGAGGAGCGCGACTTTGTGTCGTTGTGGCATGGGATTATTCTTTTTTATGACGCCTTCATTTGAATCGTTGCCGTCGGTGTCTCGTAACCTGGCGCTCGCTGATAACGGCTACGGACGCTCACCCGTCCGCCATCACTCAGGCTCTTACAGTGGCCGAGGCCCTATTGTTGTCATCGGGTTGCCCTGGAAGTGCTTAGAGGAAGTGCTAGTAAACAGAGAGGTATCTACAGAGACGTAGACGGGGTGGGGGAGGGGCGTCACGCATGCAGTCCCAAGTTTGACCTCATGGCGGCTATTTCCAAGGAGGGGCACCAGTGGATATCACCCCTGCTCTTGGTCTTGTAGGAGGGATACTCTAGTGGGACCGTGTGGCCTAATGGATAAGGTGTCTGACTTCGGATCAGAAGATTGAGGGTTTGAGTCTCTTCACGGTTGCTTGTTGAGTGAATAGTTAAGATTTGCATTTTTTTCCAGATTGTATGCTTGTGCATGTATTGCCTTAGACTGGAAACCTGTCTAGGTTATTGTGGGGACATGTGTAGCTCAGCACTGTAACTGTGATCGGAAGGTTGTCGGTTCGAATCCCCTGGTTGCCAGGGTTATGTCACCATTGAATTTCTGTTTATAAAAAAAAAATTGCAATGCAGTCGATGATATAAGTGCGGGATTTGCATGGTGAAAGCTGAGTTAAAGGCAAGGAGAGGTACCACCCTGCAGACGCCATAACACTCAGGTATGAAAATGGCTGGAAGGAGCACAGGAATCGAATGGGGGGGGGGCTATTTCAACCAGAGTTCACAGCCGGTAACATCTGAGTATGTCAGCCCTATGGGGGAGACATTGTCTGAGGAAGCCCCACCCCAAAGAAGTAAATGGGAGGTCAGCATTCCCTCACAGTGACGAGCCCCCCAGCCCAGAAGCCATCTCTTTCCTCCCCCCCCCCCACCACCGTGCACGTCTGTGTTTGTCCTGCGGAGCCGCTTAGCTCCCTTACTTCCTCCCCATTGGACAGCTAGTTTGTTTTATTTATCTGACAGGGATCCTCCATATTGTTGCAGGTTATCTGCACTCGGCTGAAGATCACATTACCGCCTGTGTGAGGATTTGACCCATCTCGGGGTTCACCTCTAAATCAGATTCTTATCACGAGCCCCTGTGATAAATAGGTGTAGCTAGACGGGAGATTAGTCCCAGGGCGCCCCTCCTCTGCTTGCTGCAGGCAATGGCGCGGGACGCTAAGACGCCCGGCACCCGGGAAACCAGCAAACGCTAGCTCTCTTTCCTCTAAAGATTTGGGGGACTTTGGAGCAGCTCCTTTCCCATAGCTGGGGCTGGTACTGGGCCGGGGGTCCGCCGGCTTCCTCTCACCGGGATGACTGTCAGAACGCGGCCTGCTGTCGGATCCCTTTTCCCACCGTTTGATGTAAAGACGGGATGTGGCGCCGTCGTTTCTTTTTCTGCGGCGTCCGTAAATCCCTAAATCCGCCGGGGACGTGGCGTTTAACGTGTGATCTCAAGGTATCTCGACGCACTGCGGATTCCGGAACAGCCCGGCTTTCGCGGCAGGCACTTGCCGCTGTGTCTCTGGCCATGTCCGCACACACTGATGCAAAGGCAGCTCCGTCTGACCCCCGAGCCAGAGATTGATGGGCCAGTAAATGGGCCACCCCGCCTGGGACTGTGGCGAAATATGGAATGCACCAATTAGTCTCTCAACCAAGTGGTTACCCCGGTGTCAGAGGTTAAAATGCAACAATGATAACTTTGAAGCAATCGTTTGCTTTGGAGCAGACTTTGGACGAAAAAGAAAAAAAGCTGTCCTGTGAGAGACCACACACTCTCCAGCAGCTGTTCTGTCTCACATTTATTCTGGAACTGCAGCAGTGTCAGTGAGCAGAAAAGTTTTTAAATGGGAGGGATGTTTAAGGACCCCACCGCGAGGCAGAGGACACCGGTCTGAGGCTTTGGAGCGATGTACAATCTCACTCTCTCGCTCCTCTTCGAGAGCAGAGGGCTGCTCTCTCCCACTATGCTCCCAGTGCCTCAGAAAGGGTTTCCCTAAACTGCAGGAAGGTCACAGCTAAAACACCAGAGGGGTGTCTAATGTCCCCCCAGCCAATTGAAGGGAAAAACTTCTTTCTCACTTTTTAAAATACATTTAAAATGAACATGAACCTCGCTGCTGTTTGTGAAGACAGTACCATTACTCCCTTTGGAGATGCCCGTGGTGATTTGATTGTTTTTTATCTAAAAACTGTCCTTTGTTTTTGCCTGTTAGTTAGTCTGTATTACTTGTATTTGATTCACTGCCATTAATGTCAGAAATTAATTTCCAGAGCTTTTCAGTTTTTCAATATTTCGCCTGAAAAAATATTTATTTCTTCAAGTGAAGAAATAGCAGATATGAAAGTTTTTTTGCTCCTGCCTCCTTATATGGTGTCCTCAGTCGACTGACAACAGCAGGCCGGTGAATTAATTATGATGGATATTGCATGTAGGGCCCCTTTGGGTCAGCACTCCCATAATGCCCTGCACAAAGGCTGACCTCTTGACCTGTCTCAGGCCACACGGTAAAGGAAATCGGTAAGCAGATTTAGAGTCCGGAAAGCTGAATGTCCACAGTGTAGTTATACCCTGTTTACTGGGCAAACACGTTTAGTCCCACAGGTTTCGCAGCTGGGCAACGATCCAATCCCCCTGCCCCCGAAAAATAAAGGCCTTGTAAAATATGCAAATCTGTTCCACAGTGATTGAAATACAATCTTATATCTCAACAAGCTTAATTTTGTTCTAAGCGATAAGACGTCCAGTAATTGATCTCATAACATTAACCTGTGGGAATCTTCTTAATCTGGCTCGATATAGTGCTCATACAGTTAGCTGTGTCAGTTTTTACTGTCAAAACATATTGTACTGCGTCCACCCTGACTAGACAAAAATGCAGCTCTTATTAATGCTATGAAATGTGTTGCTGCGGGGTGCCTGATCACCCCCCTTGCATCTCTGTAGACTCTGGATTCTTTCCAGTAGCAGACTGGACTGTGGCTGAAAATATGTACTATAAGATATCAGAAGCTCCTTTATACAGTCACTATAGATTGTGAGCCTTCAGCCAGAAACAGCTCCACTTGGTCCAGTCTTAAGCTGTTCCAGTAGTTTATGAATTATGTCTTATTTGTTGACTCAGTCAGTACAGGGTCATGTGGAAAATAGCTTTCAATGAAATACCACATTGCAAAGGCCACGTTGTGGAATTGTGGAAGACGGTTGTCCTTATTTTCTCTGTCATTTATAATTCTGCTTTGACCATAATAAAAGTGTATGGTTGTCATTCTATGGAAGAAGGTTTCTACACTGACATACATTTCAGGATAATCGATATGCCACAGCGTAATATATTGTATTTACGTTTACCCTTTACCTTACCATGTGTAGCAATCACAGCCATTTCAGCGCTAAGGAGACATGCTGAGGAGATGTGAGGTTTGTCTTGGAGAAACTGCTGTACTTTTCTGTGTGACCTCATGGCTTACATGTCCTGAGACGGCAACAGCAGAAAACAACGTGACTGAGATATGATTCATTTAATTATACATCCTGGCAACAGTGCTTTTTCCTGGCAATTTTGCCCCATTAAACTGGGAATAATGCACGCTGTGTGATAATGGCGTGCTGTGGGATCGCCGCTTCATTGCAATGATGATGGTTTAAAAATAAAAATATCATTATTCACACCCTAAATTTCACAAACTTACGGTTCATTCTCAAGCTGATTTCAGCGAGCTGGTTTCCAAGATTGAGGTTTTTGCCGTACTAAATCTGTAATACCATAGTACCATCTATTAGGTACCAGTCAGTATCTGTCCAGTGAACAAGGACCTACTGAACAGTTTTGTGATTAAAACAGGGCCTGCGATCCTGACCAGGATAGGAGCTTGGAAGTTGGATGGATGGGTGGATGGGTGGAATGTGTTTTAAGAGCTTCAGAGGAATTATATTTGCAACATCCATCCATCCATCCATTTTCCTACCCACTTATCCTGTTCAGGGTCGCGGGGGGTCCGGAGCCTATCCCGGAA
>JAODKL010000021.1:780016-794285 GCA_026780765.1 Petrocephalus schoutedeni | reverse complement strand
GAACTGGCTGCTTCTCTGGCAAGAAAAGGTGAGTTAGCAGAAGGTTCTTCATACTCCGACATCATCAAATCTCATGCATAAAACTCAGTTAGGAATGCTTCTGATCGACACCTCCCCAAATCTCAAGAGCAATTATTCTACCCCCTAAGAGACACTGGGACAAATGCCCCTCCCCCCAGACCACATTCATGCAAGAGCGGCTTTATGTGGAGGCCCTACAGCATGAGAAAGTAGTAGACAGTTCTCCTTGACACACAATGGGCATATTGGCATGTTGCTAGGAGAGGTTTGAGGGCTTCCAGCGTCTGAGGGTTCAAGGGGGTGTAAATGTGGCAAGTCTGTCCCAGTGATCACCATCCCTCGAGGAACAGGGACACCTCCAGTAGCTTTTATTACCTCTTTCCAGAACTTGGGTAGTTCCTGTTCTGTTTGTGCTTTGGACTGCCTGAGCCACGGTGGTAAGTGGACCTGCGGCCTGAGCTTTTCCATCAGCTTCATCTCTGGTGAAAGGTCAACGGAAGGAAAGTCAAGGGCTTGGTTACATCTGCGGGTTCGAAGGGAAAATGTGCGTCCGGTTCTGTAGCTCTCAGAGCTATCAGGCGAAACCAGAAACTTAAGTCATATTTTAACATCTACTATTAGACTGAGGCTTTTTCCAAAATTGAAGTTTACATCACATTTTATCCTTGGAATACATCCACCCATTCATCTTCTAACCTCTTATCCTGGTCATGGTCTCTGGGAGCCTGGAGGCCTCCCCAGACAGCACCAGTCACAGGACTTGGTAGACCCTGAATGGGATGCCAGTCCATTACAGGGCACATGTACACATTCATACACTACGGGTGATTTAGAGATACCAATTAGCTGCATGGCTTTGGTCTGAGGAAACCCACAAAACACCAGCCAAACATGCCAACTCCTTCCCGGAATATTGCACGTTAAATTTCACCGTGTCGGGTGTCTTCTTCAGCGACACTCAAAATCTATGAGAGCCTCTCTTTTACTCTCATAAATTAGCCTGGGGTCCCTTTCCTTATACGCTTTTAATACTTTAACATGGGGCACTGGTGAGATGTTTTGCACCTGTAGTACGCAATGTGTGTTTCTGTAGCCAACTGAATGATCTCTGTTGGACCTGGACAACTCCAGCATCTATCTGATGTTCAGGCCCTCCTAGGTCCTGGTTTATTTATACAATCAGCTGATTCAAAAGGCAAGAAAGCATTTTATTTTTACAGTCAGTAATTCTAGGGACTTCATTTCATAGCTTTTTGAATTTACAACTATGGACTAAACAACTATGGACTTAGACAGTCCTCTTGATTTTTGATTTTTTTTCTACAAAGAAGGTCAAGACAGAGGTGGTAAGTAGCTGTGTGTCACAGCGGGTAGTGAAGGCCGCCGTCTTTTATGGGCCAAGTTTTTAAGTTAGTAGCAATGGCAAGTGGTGAGCAGGAACCAGGTGCAAAGCCACATGACCGCCAGCATGTCTGCGGCCATAACAGTCAGTGTAAGCTTCTGAGTCCTCTGTGTGCTACAAATCCAGTACTATTAATGTTACGTGCATAGAAAATGCGTAAATAAAAATGCATATTGAATATTATACACACTACTAGAATCTATGGGGAGACCAGGGACAATTGTTGAATTTATTCTTTTTCATTTTTATAAAACATGATACAACGGAAAAAACAAAACAAAAAAAAAACTTGAGACAATTTATGCAGGATGATTTCTGTACCCTTTCTAACTGGCCCTGTTCAGAAATTGTCACCAGTCTCCCGTATCAATTACAGACCATAGGCATTAAGCATGAACCCAAACTCACCGATTTAGCCAGTAGAGCAATATTTGCGAAACACTGTTATAAAAGTATTCCGCCATCACTGCTATCACTACTGGTTTAAGCCTCATAAATGTTAGCTGGGCCTCCTCGCATTGTTACAATGAACACAGTTCTGTTCAGTATTACGAATTTAGTGGCAGAATGGGATCTGTGGGCTGAACATTAGGAAAAGGCCACTGTGCTCAGCTGGCCTCCAGCAGACTCTGAATGATTGAAAACTGATTTTCCTCCTTAGAAGAAAAACATTTCTATTAATAGGAAGGCATGTTTATCATTTCTTAGGACCTAGAGCAGGGGTGCACAGGGGCTGCAAGCTACTTTTAAAATGACCAGGTCAAAATGATCTACCTACATTAAAAATGCTAAATGTATATTGTATATATTATACATTATATATTTATATGTACAGTATATGTTGGCGAACCTTGCATCACTGCATGAACCCTCACAGCACAATACAATTCACGACATTCATGGTTTCTTACTTGGTCCGGCTCCCCCACGCACTTTTGTAATATCCTTTTTTTAGTAGATATAAATCAGGAGGCTAGCTGGGTCACTTTGCTGGCCAGAGTTTTGCACCAGCTCGCGTTGTCTGCCGGGTGACGCGTTAGAAGAGAATCTACCCGTACTACCTTCGCGATTGACTAGTCGATCACGATCGACGTATTGGGCACCCCTGGCCTAGAGGCATTGCTATTTTAACTATACAGTATAATTATCTTTTTTAAGTAATTAAAGATTTATTGCCATATCACTGTTTAAGAGATGTTTCTTACTGATTTATTTTTGGTAAAAAAAAATTTAAATTACTATGGAAATTAAGGTATAACTTTTAATACTACCCGCTTGTTTGACATTCTTTTTTCAGTATAAATGAATTATTGATGAGTTTTAATGTTGAAATATGCATGATGTGAATATTCCTGCTAATCCTATGATGCAAATAATTCCTGCTAAAAATGTTGCGTTGTCCCGTTGCATCTTGAATACTCATTGTGTACATGTTTGGGCCATCCAGTACTCATCCTTGTTTTGAAGAACCTACACAATTTATTTAAAAATTATGGTCGATGTATAGAAGAGAGCGATTCTCTCTCGATATATTCCTTAACGTTTAATACTGTGCAGTAAATCTGAATCTCTGAGCGTACTTAGTTCTTGTCTGGTGTGTGTGTGCCCCTAAACTGTTCCCAGCTCCATTAGATCCACTCTGTTCCTGTATGTGCTGATTTATTTCATGGCTGGGAGCTTTTTCGCTCCTCATTGTCAGGCTCCGTGTGAAAGCAGGACCGCTTGGCCAGCACCAACAGTGGGAATATTCCAACGCTCTGGCAGTGAAGGGCCAGCTAACTGGCCTCTTTATGTAAAGGTTTCATAGTGACACAAAAAAGAAGTTTGACGCTACATCACAAAGAAAGGAGCAATGATTGGCCGGCTTTGATCCTTGGTGGTCAACAGACCCTTTTTGTGATTGGCTCCCTGTATCCAGTGAGACAAACATGCACATTACTCTTTGTTCATTCATCTTTGCGTTGGTGTTGAACAAGCATGCTTATATTCTGCCATCTGTACTTGTGAAATGAGTGGCTCTTATTTATTTAAACAAGTGCACAATCATTTTGGACATTCAGTCATCTATTGAACATATTATGATGTATATTACTGTGTCCACCAAGGCAAAATAATGTTGAGTCACTACACGGAACTTCATAATATTATTTTTCCTCATTAAACTTTGTTGTTATGAATTTAGCCTTTCTGTCTTTCTTGGGAACATGATGATAAAATATGTTCAAATGTGGTTTTAGGACAGCTAAATCTATGCATTCAGAGGTTCAGCTTCAACAGACTCTTTTTACCTTGAATTGCAAGCCACGCTCTGAAGCGTGACTGATTTCTCAGTCATGATATCTCTGGAGACTCAGGAAATCTGCTCAATCGTCATAAGTGACAAATAGTTATAAATCAATTACAAATGATCTACTTTGGTCATGGAAAGTCATCCTCATACTCTCTGGGAATCAGTGGTGTAGAAATTGGTACCCATAAGCCTGATCAGTCTGCCTAGAGTTCTCACTTTAGGCTATGCATAGAGACAGCATTCGCAAGTGATCCAGACTCCACTATGGACTGCAGATGAACAACGGGACAAGCTGCAGAGCAGCAAGACTTCCCTCTCCTGCTGATCGCAACAGGGGATTAATTATGTCATCCTGGTAAATACAAATGGTGACCAGAAACACAGAATTAGCCCCCCGAGCAGAGCTGGGGCAAAGCTGGTTTGAATTGTCCTGCTGCTGTAGTTGGCAAGGCGTGGAAGCTGGGGGGGGGGGGGCTTATTTGTCGAACACTGTTTGTCCAGGCTTCCCAGTGCAGGGCCGAAGGTTTTGTTGGGCTGTCATCTGTAGTATGATTTACAGGGTTGGCCACCCCGTCAGTGGAGACAGCCTCGGACCCACAGAAAGGCCCATTCATTGCAGACAGCTTATGTTTAATACTCATGTTAGTTCTATGCTTTTTCCCAGTTTGTTGGATGACCACAGACATTGTTAATTTCAGCTGCTACTACAGTGCACTAGAAACAACAGTTTTGTCACTAGGCAGGGAAACAGTTTATTAAATTATGTCTAAAGGAACATGCAAAATGATATGCGTGCAAGGGATATTGGGTCAACGTTAACTTGCTCCCGTTAATGTATACCAAGCTGGCCGAAGATTCAAATGTCCAGTGGTGGTTATGTAAATAAATAGTCTTCGCATTTGTTGGGGAGATATATTGCGGCAGTTTCATGAATGGAGAGTTTTGTCTCTGGAAGGCAAAATTCAAGTTAGTGACATCACAATAAGCGAGCTTAAATGTGAAGGTGACTGCATTCTGTCTGAAGGGTCATCTGTGGTTAAGAGTGAGAGGACTGGGAAGCCGTTTTTACTGATGGCGCTCGGTAGGAGTGTTTCCCTGATGTGGCCCAGCAATCTTTGCAACCTTCGAATTCAGAATTACCACCACCAGGCTCTGTCTCGTGTTTTAAATTTACTACAGAACCATGTTTTTTTTTTATATGAAGTTTCGTTCATTTCCAGAATCAAACATTCATTGTACAGCATCAAATGATCTGTTATCTCTCAGTGATTTCGATTGGTTTCAAAGTGTACGAGTGCTGACCTTAAGCAGAAGCGGTGCTTCTCCGGGCCCCTCCTGAATGACCTGTGCTGACAGCGGGGCCCGACCTCACATCCGAGGGCGCATTAAAGGCTTCACAGGGGGAGTGCATCAGACACACACAGGATTGCCAGAGTGATGACAGCTCTGTAAGTTTTCATTTCTCATCATTTTTTTTTAACATTGGGCTTTTATCTTCTCAGTGGTGTCCCTTTAATTGTCCGCCCCCCCCCCCCCCCCCCCCAAAAAAAACATGTTCTGCTGGGGCATGCAGAGACTGCTGGATCGCGGCCCCGTGCTGAAATTTGCCACGGCACACTTTAGCACTTCAGACAAACACAGGATGAGCCTCGCAGGTGGCGAGAGGTACGACTCCCATCAACATCACCTCAGGAAAGCATCTCGCAAGCATGTAAACCTCCACCTGCAGGCTGCCATTTCACTGAAACAACAGTCCTGCGTGATCTCCTGGACGGAGTAAAATTAATAGTCACCTGTGGGGCCCCCGAGCTTCTGTTTGCTGTAGGCAGATTCAGTCGCCTTCCCATTCGCTCTGGCTTCAGACTGTTAGGATTAGTCCCCGTGGAAACCAATGGGGGCACTTTGTGGTCGTATGTTTTTCCTGAAATATTTGGAAATGGCCTGGAAAAACGAACTTTCTTTTGTGTGTGAAAGGCCCCCAGTGATGACCAGTGACACAGCATGAGTCACTCCCACAATCCAATAGGTGAGTAAGAAAGCATGTGACTTACTGGAATACGCAGCTGTTACACACACACACACACATCAGGCTTACCCATAATGTTATCTGTGAGGATTTTATGAGCGCTTGGCTAAATCAAATTAAAACACAAAACCAAGTCCATGAAAGTTATAAATCAAATATAAAATGACAAAGATGTCTCCTGGCCGGAACAACAAGTGTGTTGGTGTAAATGACAATGAAAGAGGCATTCAGGGCGCATTTGCCTGGCCCTTACAGTAACAACTGCAACAGAGTGCCTATTATCCCAGCAGAGAATTTTATATTTAAAACGCAGCGTGATCCTTTGCAACAGTTATGCTGAACAATGCAATGCTTCAGACAGCATTAGAAGTACCATCTTGTTTTGTTGGGGGGCTGGGACGGGGGGGGGGGGGGGCCTTGGGGCCAATGTTGTCAGTGTATCATATGAAAGACAATATACACTAATTCATATGCAAATATGGTGGGGGGTGCCAAATGGCAGGGCTGGGGGGAACCTTGGGGTGGGAGGTGTGCGCCCCCAACACCGGTGACTCATAGAGACATTTGTGTAATCTGCCTCTATGCATCCCCAGTTTTGAATAATAACATAGAAAAAAAAGACTTACCTCATCTGCCTGGTACAGCCAAGGCATAAATAAAGGGGAGAAACAATGGAATTACTATCACCCCCTTTGTGAAGACCAGCTACATCACAGTATTCTTTAGAAGCCGTGGCAGGAAGATTAATGTTTTGTTAAATATCAGTGTGAGGGCTCGGGGGGTGGGTGGGGGCTCGCAAAGTATTCTAAACTTAGTGTTCCCTGGCACTCTCTTAATTATGGTCTGTTACCACAGATGTGGCACTAGACCTCGCATGATTCCGCCACGCTGCTAAGCACCATTTAACTGTAATTTGAGCTATTGGTAGGGGCAATGGCTGCATACAGTGGTGTAAAATCAACTGGCCGTATAAATTTGACCCGGCGTGCGAATGCACAAGGCCTACTCCTGTCCGGTTTAGGGTATGTTTCTATGCCCCCCCCGAGTGTCTCTTGGTCAGTACATAGTATGTGGTTTATACTCCTCGTTTAAAGAAACATTCCAGTACTTTTGCCCAGGGACACTGCTAGACATTTTGGGCCCCCAACCCAAACTGATCCAATTATGTTTCAGATTGTTTAGGGCCCCTGTCGCTTATGGGACACGCTTGGAACCATTTGCCCGCCTTTGCCTACCTAAATGATGAGAAATATTGTCCTTTGGCGTAATTATCGGATTGAAGGATTTGCTTAACGGCAAATTAAATTACATTGCCAGTCACTTTGAGCTTATTATTTGGCTTGCCGTTGCTATTTCATTTTCCCAAAATGTCAATCGATGCTGGCTTATTGACGCGGCGTAACGCGTAGCGGCATTCACCTGCGCTCTGCAGGCAGTGCGGGAGGCTTCTGCGGAGAGGGTAAGAGGGGGGCGTGACAGGGTGGTGTTGATGCCACAGAGTTCAGTGTTCAAAGCAGCAGTGGAGCAGGCGCCCGGGGCACTGGCAGCTTACCTCACTGGCTTCCTGCTTGTGTACTTTAATCTTCCTTTGCTAAAGTGACCAAAATGCAGGCTGGGACAATAATATCATACATCATGATGGTTCCTCTTATGCCTGTAATCTTCAAGGGCAGAGGTAAGCTGTTCTGTGGAGCGCAAGTGTGGGCCTGTTCCGTCCCTCGACTTTTGTTCTCCTCCTTCAGGATGGATGGATTGTCTAGTAGAGGGCAGAGAATCGGGGTAATGATGGAAAGACAGGATGTCAGAGAGGTGGGACAGTGACATGGCCACCCCACACGTGTAGTAAGGTGGAGTCCCATGCTGGAGACTGAGGGACATCCGTCAAAGACTGTCCTCCGGCGCATCGTCTCCTCTCTGGACCCTTCTGTCTTTTCTGCTGAGTGATGTCATCCGTTTCAGTTTGTTTGCTTTCTGTGATGAGTGGGGCAGTGTCAGCATCTAAGGTCTGCAATTAGCGCGTACATGCGTGCGTGAGTTTGCCTGGCCCGTTAGACTGTAAATCAGATCCGCACACAAACAAAATGAAGGTGAAGACATTCATTTTGAGGCTGGCATCTTCATAGTCGCTCTTTGATTTGTGAATCTGTCTCTTTTCTCGCAGGCAGAGATGTCAGAAACTAACAAGCTATTGTACATCGACAACAACAACAACAATAATAATAATCTTCTATTTCTTCTTATTGTTATTATGTTTACTCCTGCCTCCTAGCTTCCTCAATTTGGGTACATCATCTGTGTTTTAATAATATTCTAATTGTTGGAACATTGGTTGTTGAGGCCTGGGGCTGTTTTAGGGGTGTCCTCATGCCCAATGACAGGGGCGTGACTCACGCAGCACCTGGGATACAACCCAGCGGTTCCTTGCTCCAGAGGAAGAGAACCAGACGTATATCATTGTATTTCAGTAACTGGCGGAATGACCTATGAATCAAAAGACGAATTCGGCGGAAAATTCCTGACCTGAAACATAGTCTAAATCAGCCATCATCTAAATCAGTGACCAAAACCTATTTATGACTGCTAGATTTATTTGCAAGTAGTGGAAAACTTAAAACAATTGACTGAATACGTAACATAATATTATATTACAAAAATGTATTTATTCCAATACCCAAGCCTTTTTTTTTAAAGGCATTTACTGCAATGATTGTAGTAGCTTTCCGTCTTCACTGAATAAAAGCCATGTTTCTGTCTCTGAAGGTACAGACAGATCTGAAGCAATTAGCTATCTGCGCTACACGCACAAGTTTGCATCCCCCTCCAAGTAATGCTGGAGCATCGACTCAAATTACAGGCTCCAAGTCAATTGTTAGAACTTATTTACTGTTGGCCCTTTTCTTCTACTGATGGCAGCAGGCTACAGAAACTAATTAGTGCTTTCAGTCCTGTCCCCATTACCAGAAACCCGATCCCCGCTCGCGCTAAAAAGAAATAATTATGACATTTCCCCCCGTAAATCGCTGCTTGCGTCAGCGGCCCTCCCATACAAATATGATTTCTTACTACAAATTGTCGGACCTGTTTTCTCTTCCCGGCACATAATTAAACTTGTGGTGTGTGAAAGGAAGTGATTTAGATCAAAGGCTAGGTAGCTGCAGTTTTACGCTCACATGAACAGAAAAAAACTCAGCTACTGAATACCAGCAAACTGTTATGAATTAAGACAGGCAGACAGCACCGCCGGAATAACCATCTGTATCTCAGGTATTTTATTTAGTAATTTTTACTCCTTTGTTGTTTATATGCTCATGCCAGCTTGCATTCAGATTGTTAGAAAGGAATAGCAGAGTTTTTTTTTTGTTGTTAAATGTATTTAATAGTAAGTTTAATAGTAAGTTAATGAACAGTGTTCTCTAGTGAGGCACCATTCCTCTTAGAGAAACATCTTCAGGTGTGTTGCAGAAGCCCTGTGATTTGTGGGTAACTGAATCCCTGGAGCTGGTGCTGGTGGACCAGGCCGTTCTGGATGCCATTATACACCTGACGGGAGAAGGTGGCCTGTCACATGGCCAGTGGTCAGTGTGGTCAGTGTAATCTGCTGATTCGATTTGTTGTCATGTACTTGTGTCATGATTTGGTGCATCCACGCGTCCCACATGCTCGGACGTCCCTGTAATCACATATGAGAGGCTGACCCAGGTCACAGTGCTGCGTTTAATTTCTCAGAAGCCGTAAGCAGATTAGCCGAGGTGACCTCTGGGCAGACTTATTGGCCATAATTTGCCGGATTGTACAAACTGACCAGAAGAAAAGCCCACAGAAAAGCCCGCTGTTGTGAGAGCTCCCTGCTTCTCCTATTAACCCCCTGTGGCTGCATAACCAGGGCGCTTTCACGGCGTCACCGTTTAGTCACGCAGCCATCAGGAGTCGTACAGGAATGGAGCTGCTCATGAACCAGAGCAAAGGTTTCAAAGCACAGCGGGTCTGGACGGAATCTCTCTCCCAGTTCCCGGAATACACAGGGGATTCTCTCTGCGATTCTTTTACACGTCCTGAGGTCTGAGCCTCAGATCCACAGCGCAAAAGCAGGAGAAAACCTGGCCATAAAGCCGAAGTGGAACGCAGCGAAATTAGGAGAGAGTGCAATGCATCCCTCTGTTTCCCAGAGCAGAATATGACCTAAGGGCTGTAGCTCGAAATTGTAAGTAATTGCAGGATAAGAGTCTCAGGGATGATTAGAAGACGAGATGACATTCCATTTGAGTGATGCACGGGAGCAGGATGAGACGTGGAAACGTTGGGAGCAGAGCCTAACGAGGGATGCATTCTTTCATATCATTAAATAAGTGGTTATCCCGCAGTTGAGCCCTTCAGCCGAATTAGCCGCCTCAAAGGGGACTTTTAAGTTGAGCGAGCGCCGTTAATTTGAAAGCCCGCTGTCGAGGTAAGCCCGTACTGCCCTGGGACTCCCTTCCCATCAGCCACTAGGAAATGAGGGCACCTACAGACACTCATGGTGCTCTTAATAATAGTTTATCCATCTGTTTGTTTTGACGGTGTAAAATTGCTCAGCGGGTAATATTGTGGCTCGAGAATTCTGGGATCGGAGGTTGGAATCCCATCCCCAAACCGTGAGTGGAGTTTGCATGTCCTTATGGTGTCATGTCCATTGTGTGTGTCCTGAGATGGGCGTCCCGTCCAGACTCTCCCTTCCCAGTGCTTCCTGGGATAGGCTCAAGACTCACTGTCACCCTGTGCTGGACACTGCTGAATTTAGAATGTGTGCAGAGCTTTCAAACCATGATAAAAATGTTCACGTAACAGGAAGCTTCAATGAACCATTGTTCAGAAATCATTCGACTTAACAGTGGACTTCGCTCCTCGACATCACTTTCTGAGACACTTCCTGTGACGGTGGCCAGTAAACGATGGTGCTGGGGCAGTGCCTGAAGATAGAAGCTACCTGCAAAGGGCTTTTGGCAAAGCTTCTGTATCAGAGGCAGATAGACTGATCAGGGGGATCAAAGATAGTACTTAATTCATCTAGATGATCACACCACAAAGGCTTTGTTCGTTCTTGGAAAATCACCATTTTATGCTTCAGGTCCAACTTCTCACACACACCTTTGCAATCAAATAACTGCACCTGTTCTTCAAAGGAAAATTAAATATTTCTAAAGGGGCAGTAATGAGAATAAAATATATTCAGTTTTTGTACTGTATTCACTAGGTGTTACGCTACAAACATTATATTTGTGAATTATTTTACTATATGAAATACATGTGGTATGTAAAATACATTGGATTATATATTTGGAATAGCCTTGGATATGAAGAAATTGTAGTAATGCTTTCTATGAATGTCATGTCTATAAGAATCTATGAACATATTCATAACATAATGCATTCATAAAGCAATATAAATATGACCTATTCTTATACCTATTTCTTATACCAACCATTATGATGCATTTTGAAGCTATCTATAGTGCATTATAGATGAGAGCTTCACTGGAGCTTATGAAGTATTATAATCAACACTATAATGCCTTATGAATGTCATTAGAAGATGCTGTTATGCTTTATTAATTCTTATACCAACCAATATAATGCATTATGAAGGCATCTATAATGCATTATAGACGACAGCCTTATGCAAAGTTTTACTGAAAATGTTAAGAATAGCAATTACAACAGATCATTAAAGAAGAGCTGTGGTACAATGGGTAAGGTTAGTATCATTTCTATGATTTGTCCGCTGGAGAGCAGACCGAATGTGCTTACAGTCCCTTAGGGTTCAGTGATGAAAAGCTCTCCCTGATGCCTTAGTGTCAGGGAAAATCAAACATCATCTTGGTGTGGTCCTCGTTCATCACTTGTTAGCTAGCCATATTCGGAAGCCTGCCTTGCAGCTGTTCCGTAGATATTCTCCGTGGGCATCCTGGTTTATTTTTATAGGCGGTACTCCCCGTCTGTCCGTCTGTCTCACGGGCGTTTGCCGGCAAAGGGACAGTGATCACAGGAGGAACACTGCTTGCACGGATGTCCCAGTAACACAGGAAGATTTAAACACAGATACGTCCTGCGGAAGGAGGAGAGCGCGGGAACGAAGACGTGTCCAAGAGCCTGTGTACATTTTACATTTAAAATGATTTATTTTTATAGAGGATGAGCTGATTTTCATCATTGGGGGACCAGAAATTGTTTCCAGATGACAATACTGTGTTCTTTTAGCATTGCTGATGTTAGCTTGTGTTACTCAAAGTCTACAAATGAACCCAAAGCTTTCACAAACAAAGATATACTATATGTGGCTCAGGCTACATCTTCATAATGGTGTCGGGTTTCTGTGTTCACACCATTGCGTACCAGATCACAGAAGCACTGTGGAGATGTTAAATGTAGTATTTAAAAATGTAGCCTACATAGTTTTATTTCTATCAATCAAAACATTTTGCCACGAACACAGACAAGTCTTGCCACGGACATGTGTGCCCATGCACAGACAGGGTAACAATCCCTGTTAACAATAATGGCTATTATCGTTTCTTTGCATGTTAATCTGGTGCTGCTTCAGATGACATTGTATAATAATCTGGTTTGCGCTGTGAGGGATTCTTGGCAGGGGTAAAACTGTGAGCATTGGGGCCGGAATGCAGTCATCTTTGTTCCTCCTCCTGTGTCCCCCCCTGAAATGTGTACATTCCCTTTGCAAATGTGGTGTTCCTGCCTCCAAGCTCCCACAATGCAATTTGTTCTTCCTTCATGTTCAGTGTAAGAATCTCAGAGCCACTGTCTCTCTTGCCTTTCCTATCTCGCCCAAGTCCCTGCCGCGGTGGTCAGGTGACAAGCAAACAAAGGCGAATTGATTCAGGGTTAATCACGTGTGGCAGGCCTCTGGACCTTTAAGGGAGGAGTGCCGGGGGTGTCTGCAAGGCCAAGGCCACCTGCGCGGAAGGGCTGGGGTGTGAGAGACTCCCAGAGATGCGTAAAGGCCGGTTAATACTGCTCCACATGCAGACTCAAGTGTACACATATGATGCGATTGATGTCAATGCAGTTAATGCGCCTAGATTTTGTGTCTGTGCAGCCACTGACTGGACTGGTCTCTATTTCAGAATATTGCCCTTCCCTCCTCCCCCACACTCTGTACATGTGCGAATTGTTGTTGTGTTTTTTTATAAACTATACTGAACCATTGAACATACATACATACACGACAATTCAAAAATCGAGCAGAAGGTTTCTTCAAACATTTTAAATCTATAGTAATGGGATCGATTATGAAAGATATGATTCATTTGTCTTTAGAGATCTTTGGAGTTATGAATAAAATATTTTTCCAAAATAAGTATACTATTAATTTGAAATTCTTCTGCCTTGTTTTTAATTAGTGGTCCAAAATGTTTATGATCTATTATGCATTCTTTTCGAACCTGTGCGCGTTGAGTGGCCCCTGAACACAGTAGTATGAAGAGTTCTGTGGCCGTTACGTGCGCAGATGCGTGAACTACAGTCCCAGCCTTAAGGGATAAGGCTAAAGTTCACAAAACACAGAGACACCCTTGCAGGGATGAACGTGACCTTTATACGTTTCTGGTTTGGGTTATAGTACGCTAACATCTGCTTCTCCCTTTTGTTATCCCGGCTGGGAAATATTAATGCAATTTAAAAGTGTGTAAGACACTGTCAAATCCTTTAATTTCGTTATAGCTACAGATGTACGTGAGTTTAAGAGTGGCACAAGTAATGCTTCGATTGATGGTTAGAGACTGTGCTGTTGATGTCAAAGCCAGTGGAAGGATTAGTCAGCATAGTTAACAGCTGGCACCTCCTTCTAACCGGTCTTACTGATCTCATTGCAGTGCTAAGCTTCTGGTCTGAGTCTAGGACTAGTGCCACAATTCTACTGAATTATTGGCTATAGGGTTTAGCTTCAATCAGGGGCGGGGCTACAAGGGTACTGGCTCCAGGTGAAGGCTCATTGGCCCCCTACGCTGTCACTCACCAATTCAGAACATACCATTGGCTAATGATAAGCTTGGCTGCTCTTCATACATTATGGCCTCTCTTATGCCCACCACTTTAAAAAAATTAAAGAATAGCCTAGTTTCACTTCTTGGTCCAAGCTGTCATTGGGACCTAGAATGTTGTCGCATTGGGGGACAATATTACAAAGGCCTCATCCCACACCAGCCAAATTTATGCCACAAATCGGCAGCTTCTAGAGGAGGACACGTTTAATCAATGCAGCGAGATGTGGGTACAGAGAGGTGACCTTGTAACGGCGACGTGACGGTGGCGTCCATAACCCACGCTCTGTCTGCGCCGCACCCACCCCGCGGCAGCCCAACAATTTCATTACAACTTTAAACGGGCACGTTTTTAAGGCTTTTAATTATTTGTCTCCTTAGATGTGGTTTCTGGAGAAAAGCAGTAAATCAGGAGCAGCAGGACCACAGGGCTTAAAGCTATAAAAACTGCTAAGTAACACCCCCCCTCACCCAAGCCCCCCCCCCCCCCCACCCAC
>JAODKL010000021.1:767667-779958 GCA_026780765.1 Petrocephalus schoutedeni | reverse complement strand
CCCCCCCCCCCCCCCCCCCCCCCCCCCCCCCCCCCCCCACACACACACACATTTCCTCCTTTTCCTAGCCCTCGCAAAGGCCAGTGCCGCACAAAGTGGGGCGGGGGTCACATTAGCGCGCACTCGGGATGCCAAAGATGTGCACACTAACCGTCCGTGTCTCTACCCAAGGTTCCTTAGTATAGGCATGGCCGGCTCTGTGTCTGACTTCCACCTGCCCTCAGGGACGCCCATCCTACAGCCGTCCTCCCGACGGCCCGACACGAGGCCTGGGGCAGTGGGCCGGGGAAATGCAGTTTACGCATGCTGTCTGCAGGGCACGGCGGTGATTGTGAATGCGCGGTGCAGCTTAGGGGAGCCATGTGTGGCTGGGTCAGTGTCTGGGGATGACTGCCGTACCTGTGCCTGGGAACACTGTGTAGAGTCTGGGTTATGTGCAATCAGCCACTTTAATGGTTCCAACAAGTAATTGCCTCGCATTGCCTCAAGATAGCAATCAAGGGGCCGAAATGCAGAATTCAAAGTCTCTTTAAGAAGAAGTGCTTTGTTTTTAACGCAACATAACAAAGCTCCTTCTCTGTTTTTTAGCAAGGAGGACATTGGCCGGGCCAGGGTGGGGGGCTTTGTCCCTCCTCCAAGCCTCTCTTATCGTTATGCGACACTTATGCCGACTCGTATGATCCTTTCATGTTATGTGCCAGAGGTCCTTTCAACAGAAGAATGACAGAAATATTTCCGTTACAAAAAAAAAAAGGCAACGTGTCATCACAGTAATAGCCAAACATATTCCCTGTTCTCTAAGGCACGTATTCCCTTCAAAGTACAGAATGAGAATGCTGGGTCTAGGTTTAATAGAGCGAGCCGGAAGTCTTTCATTTTCAATTTCATTCAGATGATGACAGCATCGTCAGAGTGATGCCCAGACCAATTAGCTATTAATTCAGCAGTAAAATTCATAAGTACAACATGCTTTTATGGCATCCCGCTGAGTATTTAATTGCTTTCTGTGTTAGAAAGTGATGTCTTATGTAACCAGAAAACAAGCAGCCACAGAGCGTGTCCCTGAGTATCTGTGAGGAAACAGGATGTCGCTGCTGTTGTCACACTCACTGGAGTGACTTACGGAAGACTGTCTAATGGAGCTAATTGAAAGTCATTGGGATGGATATTTTACTGAAGCAACATATATTAAATATCTCGGTTAAAGAGACAGTATCTCTGTTCTTGCATCACTGCACAAACACTTCTACTGTACGTAATTAACACTGCATTTCTTTGGTTAGCAGTATACGCTTGATTTAGTAGCATTGTTACTTAGAGTAGAGTTCACTGAGTATATGCAGTAAAAAAGTCCGCTGTGTCAGTGTTACAGCCGGGAATCGAGCTAAGCTTGCTGGGATTTAGCAAATTAGATCTCTTGCCAGGTTAGTAAGGGTAAATGTTAAGCCGGACTTCTGGGCGCAGGGATGGGGTTTCAGAACAGCTTTCAGTAGAAAAAAACCTCATGTTCTGAAACAATCATTCATAAAAACTTTATGAAGTATGTTAGGTATGCGAGGCGGGCCCAGGTTTTATGGCTGCACCAGGTCTCTATCAGCTATAAACACGCCGATGAGACAAGCCAGGCTCATCAGGCTGCAAAAGCAGGGCAGAGGTACCTGCCGCGTGGCTTTGTGCTGTGGGAAACTTCCTGACAAAGAAATAACACTACTTCCTAGAAGGCACTGAGGCGATGGGCTACGGTCATCAACAGATATTAATGCTGGGACTGAAATCAAGGCTGTACTCAGTGGGCTGGAGAGGGCCAGCAAATGAAGGCCAAGTGTTTGAAGTGCACCAGTGCAAGCCAGACGTCTGAAAAGGACAAGATCACTAACGTGTCACGGGATTGGCTGAGAGTATATTGCGGCAGATGTTTGGCCCGTCTGGGTTGGATAGTGGTTCAGTGGTCAGGTTAGACTGACCTAAATGTATGAATAATGGTGCATAAGATACTGGCGGTAACCAGCAACCGCAACTCCTTTTTCTCTCTCTCTTACTCTTTCCTCTGGTTCTAAAATGCTCGACCACGTTTCCTTTAAAGCACACAATTATTTTGAAGCAGCTGAAGCCGATTCATTGCACCCCATAATGGTGTTAAGGACATTTCCTTACAATTTACGAGGATAGGGTCCAAAGATTTAATAATATTTGGATAATACTCCACGCAGCTTGATGGATGGAAGGGAGAACGGGCCCATTGCGATTCTGATCATGACATCGTATTGGCACTCAACAACTTGGTACCCATTCACCATTTACAGCGGAGGCTCCCAGCCAGAATAAAAGGCACAGAGGCTCATGAATTATAAATTTAAGGGTTTGTGATTGGAAAGGGGACGAGATGCAAGCTTAGTGACACTGCGCAGTTAACAAGTCGTGTCGATAAACGAATCGAGGGGTTAGAATAACAGGTCGCTGCTTGGTGCAGTTCACATATTAAAACCACAGTGTAAAACATGGATGGAGGGATGTGTAAAGGCATTATTGCTGACGACCGTGTGCCTAAATGGCTCTGCGGTTACCAGGAAGTATCACACTGTTCCTGGAATAATCATATACACTGCTGGACCTCAGCTGCTCCAATCCGGCAGAGCCTCTCTGCGTGTGGCAGAAATATCTCTGCTTTGCTAAACAGAGAACATAGACCCTCCCCAAGCCAGGGAGCCAGCTCCTCCTGCAGGTCTGCAGCCCTGCCTGTTTTTACTCAAACCCAGATGGCCACAGACAGCCTCTTGCATAGGAGCGCTGACAAGCCGGCACTATTGATGTGTGCTTTATAACGATAAAATAAAACATTATAGCAAAGCTGTATAAGGAAAAACAAAATTGGTCATCCTCCGGATGTCTGACACTTTGTAATTTGCCTATAAATAATGAGGACATCAAATTGGCATTGTGGACAATGCTTACGACATGCTTTATTCCTATAGCATTTTAAATTGTTTCAAGTGCGGATTCCTTTGCCCGAACAGCTACTAATGATATTGATTTAATTTTAACACTGAGTGGGCAACAGGCAAGCGCCCGCATCCTGTGGTCACACACGGAATTAAACATATCATTTCACTCTCAGTTAACAGCTCACTGGATTATGATGGATTCTGCAGGCATAGCACTATTAAATTCAGCACAATCCGAATTTGCATACCGGCAGATGGAAACCCTTAAAGGAAATGTCTGTCTAACACTACAGCAAATATTCACACATGCCGCAGGCTTCATTTTGATTGTTTTGATTTGATTTGGATTGCAAAAGCTGCATTTCCATTGGGCCGGTGTTTATTTAGCTCTTTGGCTATCTTCACAACGCACGGCTAATAATAATGTGTTATTTTTCACAGAAAGGACTGATTAGACAAAATCCAGTCTTCGGGTTTTACTAGATAAGATCTGTGTGAGGAGACTGAGTAAACGGAAAGCTTTCTCACTGGGTTGGGGGGGGTTGTTTTTGAGAATGGCCAAAGGTAAAAAGAGGCTGTTTTTATAGGCCTGGAGATAACATCAGCCAGAGAGACCATTGTTCAGTGGCTCACTCTTTTTTTTTTTACGTAGATCTGGTGGGGGGAAAAAAAACGTCTGAGGTGCATGGCATTAAGAGATTACCACCTGAGATTTATGAAAATGCGAAGTGGTAAAGCAACAATGAGGAGGTCAGAGCTGGGCAAATGGGCTTGATTCATGCTGGGGGAAGGGAGCCATTAACTGCCCAACAACAAACAAATAAGAGGGGCCAGGCCTCAATGCTTTTACCACTTCGCCTTCAATTAGTAAATGAGCACAATTGTTTGATTGTCCCTGAGCGAAATCACACCTTTTATAGGACAATAACCCAAGCAAGCAACTAAGCAGATAAGTCACAGGGGTATTGTGCCAGCGGGCGGGGTGTGATGTAGGCTTCTCTGTGGAATGACTTGACTCTGCTTAAAGTCACACTGCTTGAGGCATTATTTTTGTATGATAGCCGATCTTCAGATCGATGTATTGTAAAACAACATGTGCCAAGAGTAGATATGCTTTATACATGTTAAATAATAAGCATAAATCACCTTTACGGGGATATGCACTATCCACCCCCTGCCCCATAATCTTCAGTAACCAATCAATGGCTCGGCAGACAATTGACTCGCATCCCAATTGGTTGAATTTCCAGGGCCGGAGCGTCAGATACAGCTGGTGCCAGAGATTAATAAAACTGTCTACTGGGGCACTTGGTCCTCTTAGGTGTCCCCTTGTGTGTCCATTCTCGGGGGTCCAAGCTGCTCAGTAAAACCATCCTCTCTATTGCCCTTTCGATTGATTGTGTATGTCTGATATTACATATGTCCAAATAAGCTTGTGTCCATCCACCACAGACTTAAAAACTTATCAACCGTCTCTCTACTTAAGTCCATGTGCTTCTGGTGCACTGTGGATGACAGTGTGCCATAGTGCAATGATAGATAATTGCTGGACAATACACTTTACATAAAGATCTCTCCCATCCATGAGTGACGCCCTTATACTTTACAGGTGAAATCCAGCAAATAATAAGCTATATAAGCGATTGTTATAACATACCAATATTCATGCCAGTTCTGTTTTAAAAATGATCTATTTACCTAACACCATTTTCTGTAGTATGCTGTAGTTCAAAAAGACTAACAATTACTGAAATATTTAGCATACATATGAACATGTGAAATATTTCCAGACATAAAGAGTTTATGCTTCTTCATTGAGGTTCCTGTTTCAAAATGATGATTTTATCTTAGTGCTGATGTATTTTACCTGGCAGTAATACTTAGCAAGGCACAGACACTTCAAATATTTGCAGGCTTTCAGCTGTAAGACTTAGTGTTGACATGTCAACTGTATCTCTGGAAGTCTTCTGGTGATTCATGACTCAAGGAAAGAGCCTGATTTACAGCAATATTAAATAATGCTCTTATGGCCAGCACAGAGACTTTTTTAATGCTCTTTTCTGATACTTATGTGGCAGTTTTCAAATATCAGTCTGAAGTACTCTACGGAAATTAGGGTTTACACTGTTATTCTACCTTGATTTAAATGATCGTTTTTATTACATTAATCATTTTAGCTACAATAAAAGCTTAGCGACACTCAAAAAGATATTAATAATGCCATGTTTCACACACTCTAGAGAAATTAATGTACAGAACTTTATGTACAGTCTGGTCCTTTTAATTGAACAAGACGTGTGTAAAAAAAAAACACATTTCCTGAACATACTGTATACTGTAAGTTCTCACACATTTTTAAATATATGTTGCCTTTAACAAAGTAAGTTCACATTACCAGTTGAAAAGCTTTTCTGTTAAGTGTAAATATCTCTTCATGCCACATTTTACAAGGTAGGGGAAATACAGTATTTACCTAAACCAAAATAGGTGTTAGCAGGATGGAAGCCAACGTCGTCTAAATCCAAGATCATGTGACTTTGATATAGGAAAAATATTATCGAAAAAATGGCTAATATCCTAACTGTATGTTATTAATGGGTTATTTTGATATGGAGATAATATTATAGAAAATGTGGCTGATATTATTTAAACTGTATGTTATTAATAAGTTGTGATATGGAGAAAATATTATATAAAATATGGCTGATATTATCCTAACCATATGTTATTAATAGTTTTTTTCTGTTTCTTTGTGATCAGCATTAGCTTCACAGAGCCGATTTCCTTTGGTGCGTTGTGGGAGGTTGTTTCACAGTATTAGGGACATGTGTGCTGAATTAGCGCGGTGCTCAGAGACATATAGCCCCCAGGGCTGCTGTGACACCCTGGACGCACACGGAGGGAGGGCCCTAGGCCCCATGCCGGCCTCCTGGCTTCCACTTCTGCCTCAGGATGCAGCCCTCTCTGTGTGGCATCTCTAGGGAGACATCATCCACTGCCGTGGCGACTGGCTGAGCCAGCTGAACCACCTGTGAGGCGTTAGTGTGTTAACTGGGAGACACACAGAGTAACAGACATGAACCCAGCTGTAGGTAACTCGCAGGACAATGCACAGTGAAGGCTGTGGCTTCAGGCACCCGGAGCCAGCTGCTTAACCTGCACTGCTCCAGCCAATATCCAGCTATATAAATCAGTGTTCCCCAGCACGGTCCCCCGGGTCCCACAGCCGGTCCACGTTTTTGCTCCCTCCCAGCAAAACCTGTGGACTGTCTGGCAGGGAGCTCAGACAAAATGTGGACTGGCTGTGGGTCCCTGAGGACCGGATTGGGAAACACTGATATAAATAATCAAGCACGTTACGGGCTTCAGCCCAGCGACGTCATATGTAGAGTGATGCAGAGCACAGCCTGCGGACAATGGCGGTAAAGCTCAGCCTTCTGTCACGACCTTTAGGGGGCATCCTGGCTGAAAGAGCACATAATATGGAACCTAGCCATAAGGTTAGGGCCGCTTGTGCTTTTTAGCTACGCTCCGTGCGCTCATTTTGAGGCATGGAGCTCTGCGCACCCTCGCTCGTCCGGGGCGTAATAGTGTCCTACTGTTATGGGCATCACCATCCTGCAGGTATCCCAGCAGACCCCCTGCCGCCCTGCTATGCCGCGCCAACTATTCTTCAGCAGCCCTGTAATTAATACCTCGTTATCTCCGTAATCAGGGGGCTCGCAGCATGGGGGTTGCGTGCGCAGACAGCACTCTCTAACGGGGTCAGCACTGGCAGTGCAGGTGCTTAACTGCACGACAGGGGGCGTGACACAATTTAATACATCCCAAAGCAGGCCTGATGGGTAATTTTCTGATTCAACGGGAAACATTTTTACATTTGGGGGGAGACCTGGGGTTCTGGCCCTTTGGTCTCTTTAGGTGACCTTTAAATCAGATTGATTTAGCACTTTACTGTACATCTAATGGGTAGGCTTCGTCGAGGTTGAAAAAGAAATGGAAGAAAGGCACTTCATTTGTCATTTTTGCAGGTACGGAGGAACACTTTGCTTTGTCAGGTGAGAGACTGACGCAAGTGTATACAAGTCTGGGGGCCAGAGCACTGGGTCAGCCAGAGTGCGGCCCCGCTGGGGCAGCTGGGGTTAAGGGCCACGCTCGTGGTGATACGATTATGCTGTCAACTAGAGGTTTCTAACCAGTCAACAGTGAATTCAGTTCTTGTTATTTATGAGGTAGTGAGTAAAAAAGACTGTCTGGCACTCAGTCTGGCTGTGGAGAGACAGTGGAGGCTAAGGGGTGAGTGACCACACTAATGTCCCCCATGAGCCTATCAGGGGCCACACCATGCAGCTGGGGGGGGGTCACCGATGACGAAGCCTGACGTCTTTCATGGACGCTGATGTTCCTTGGTGTTCCTCAGCTGCTGACATACAAGACGGCTTACGCTGACGGGCACATTCTCAGAAGCTATTGTTCATTGTTTCGTTTTATTGCTTTATTGTTTAGCGTTAATCATTGCGTGTTTTTCCTTATTGTCCCTCATCCCCAATGTTAGCCACTGCTAATTGCTGCTATTCTAATTGCCGTGCCGGTAAATGACAGTCCGTGGGGCCCTATGCAAGCCAGCGTCTCATTCTATGCGTCCCACGGTAAACATGGCACTTGGACTTTTAAGGTAGAAAGAATGTCAGCAAAACGGTGAATCAGATCATCAGCATGCCTGAAATTAAGAGGGACTTTTAGTGGGATTATATTTTATTTTGATCGGCACAGTTTTACACAGGTAATATCCTGTATCCTTTATCAATTTCAATCAAGTCACCTTAAGGGAATCGGCTGAATACATTAGGCCGGTGATTATATATTACTGCCACAAGATACTACTGCGTAAGAAGGAAGGAAAAAAGATCTTCTTTAATCTTCCAGTTGCAGTTTAGCAGGAGTTATCTGAGAACTAATGCTTGTAAAAAAAAATTCACATGAAAAAAATTAGATTCAACAGAAAATCACTGAAGTTTTTAATTCAAGTCTCTCTTATCTTTTGTACAAAAATACTGTTGAACACATGATGATTCCGCGGTAAGATGTCAGATTTTTGTAAAATAGAGACGTGAAAAGAGTAAACCGAAGGGCTTGAGAGAGCTGACTAATGGGCCTCCGTCAGGGCAGACACACAAAGTAATTGGCCCGCGTTTGATATAAAACCTATTCTGGACTCAAGCACTTTTTACTTATCCCTTCTACCTGTTTTGTCACTAAAAGAATGCTTCCTGCTTGTGGATTAATTAAAGTCTAAACATTAAATATTGATTGATGCATTATCAGTGCCCAGCAGTCGCATCCTCTCGCATCGACTTGCCGGTTGATTTATTGTCATATTTGCAGAGTCATTTCGCTTGATAACAAAGAGAAATGGCCGGTAACCCGCTGAACCTTAATCCTTTTAAGGCGTGAGAGATATCTGGGTGCCTTTTAAATGCAGCGCAGACTGATGACTTTCGGCGCCGTCGCAACAACTGCGGCTGCTTCCGAGGGAAGATGGGAGACTCGTGCGATACACATACATCTACACTGTCCACCGGCCGTCATTTGTTCCAACATAGTGAAGCGTGTCAGCTCACTCAGATCAGTGACCACATCTGTACATCTGGGAGTTTTAATTTACTAGCAAACGCCGCTGACTGTAGCAAGGGGGCGGATATTTAAAAACAGCCTTTCCTATTCTTTGCTTTTCCTTTCCATTCTTTTTTTCTAAATCTTTTTAATATATGTGCTCCTTTAAAATAATTATGCTGCCATAACAAGCGTAATGCAGATGTTTGCCAAAAAAAGATAGCTCAGGACTACACACAGAGATTTATATAATCAATAATTATTTGTTAGATTCTTGGAATTTGTAAATTGCCCTTTAAGAGAGTAAGTTTGCAGTCGGAGATTTTTGAAATTTTTCACACGGGAATTTTGTCCTCAAAATCTCTATATTGTAATACTTGTATTAAGTTGTGTATAATAAGTGTACTTGGATTTATAGAATGCGAAATAAATAAATGTGTTCTTTATATATATGCACTCTATGAATTGAATGTATTGCTTCCATATTGTATTTATCTTTATTTATATGCATTCTTTTTTTTCAGGATTTCTTGGCATTTAGCTACAAACTCTTCTGTGGTAGCCCACTGCTCGTCGCTTTTTCCTTCCGACCTGCAGTTTGTGCGTAAGGCTGAAACACTTTCCCACTTCACATTAAGTAGCCCGAGGTTCTGTGTTGCTCCCAAATTGCATTATTCCTCATGAGGAGTTTGTGTGGGAAATTCCCCATGACCCCATGTACAACTGGCCACAAGGGAGCCCACGCTGGCATTTTTGTATCAGCCCTAATAGATTTTGGATTTGGTACTGGGTATTTTTGGTCTGTAATGTTTATAGGGCATTCATACAGTTTAAAACTCCGGAATATTGACTTGTAATTCTTTCTCAGACGGAAGATGAAAGAGACAATTGTTGTGAGTTTTGACGGCTTTGTCAGGGTAAATCCTATTCCCCCCTCGACTTGAAGATTGAGTTTACCTGCTGTGTGCTTTATTGCGGCTCACGTTTGAATTCCTGAGAGTAGGATTTTACGGTTGCAGTCTGGGTTTCAGGTTTTAGTCCAAGCTGATAAATACAAGAATAAAAAACTAACCAAAACTGATAGTTTCAGGACGTAAATCTTCCCATGGATATAAAAGCCGGCGTTTTTAAAAGGAACAATGTGCTTCTTAAATTGCACACGTTCAACTCGGTTCCGAGACACGGAAGTCTTCTGGAGATAAAGTAAATTTCATTATCGTGTCAGTCTGGATCTTTGTGTTCACAGGCCCAGCAAGCAGACGAGGTCTGAGGTGTAATTGTATCAAAAGAAGACGAGATTTTTCTCTTTAATCCTCCAAATAAATTGAATCTCCTAAATGAGAGCAGTTGGTAGTCGCAGTCCCATGTTAGGGGTCCAGAAAAAAAAGAGGCCACACAAGGGTGAGCTGTACATTTGCTGTTTCACTATATATAATATAGACTAAATTATATACACCACTAGTCAAAATATATTTACAATGTTCCCGGTACTATGATCAGGATCAGTGGTTAGGAGGTGAACAGATATGAAATGGGTAATTATGATTTTATTACTTAATTAATAAATCAAATAATAATATTAGAATAAGTTTAACCAGAACATGTTTAGGCTGGGTATACGAACAGAAAAAGTGTGACAGTTAGTCTAAGGACAAACCCAGCAAGAATGAGGGACGATATTTGTTAATCAACTATTGACCCAAAGTGATGGGCAGTTGTGAAATGCTTTAAGGTGTGAAGGGCCGGCCAGCATGGATTGTGTCTGGGTTATCCTGCTGCTCCGGCGACCGCTCTTAGGGATGTGACAAGCTGCTGTTAACCCCAGGGTGCGTTTCTGTGGGCCCTTCCGGGGCTCCGGTGGGACCTTTGATGTTGTCCCTCTGATGTCACTAATGGCACGCTCTCACACTATTGTGCTATGGTTAAGGGCCAGCATGGCTGCGAAGTTTTACCACTGGCTTTCATCGGGCTGACAATGCACTGTTACATCGAGAAGCACTTCACATCTCTACCCTCTAAGATCTTCTTCATCTCACCAGAACATCCTTCATCTCATCTAGGCTCCATTCTATTAGAAATACGTTTATAAGCAAAACATAATACAAAGGGATGCTTAGGGTAAATTAACTCGATGATTCTTCACCAGTGTGGTCAGTCTCTTTAATTTCATTAATGAGTTATGACTGATGAGTCACGTCTGGAATTCCCCAGAATATTCTTAGAACTCCACAGGCACGAGTTGTTTGTTGACACCCCTGTGTTAGCATTTGATATTTGAAATGACAAATAACAACGCCAAACGAGATGTTTACTCTATCCTGCAAGAGCCAGCGACTAGCTTTTCCTTTAACCTGGCCTTACATAATTTCCATTCATATATAATTTAAGGCCATTGGTCAGACAACGAAACCTCATGTTAAAATTTAACTGATCGACACGAGAAGGAAATGGTGTTTCGTGCTACTTGGTAACAGCTAACTGTAGAGCATCAGAGCATCAGATACTGAGCCCATCTATGTTCGTCTGATTAGGTCTGTGTCCTACTTAGGGTCCATTATCCCACTCATTGTTTGGCATGGATGCCAAAAACCTGTCTCAGTCAGAAGCCAGATCCACGTCCTGGTGCTATTCCAGTCAGATCTAATCATAGAGTCCCAGTATCACTTCTCACTGGTCTTGAATTTATCACTCGTTTAATTCAGACTTGGAAAGGACATAGTCAGTCCTTCCGATAACACGTGTCCATACATGGTGTAAGGGTTTGGTCATTTGCATGCTGTTTTGAGGCCTGATCGCCCCACAAACTCCACAGCCAGATACAGCTGAGGCACTGAAGCAGTCTGTTTGCTTTTCAGTTTGTTACTTCAAACTGCTCTTTTCCGTGTGAGTGTTTTTCTGTGGCATTTCAGTTCTAAAGGTGCCTTTTCACATATTTCTAAAATTATAATTTTTTATCTTGCTAATGTTCCCCATCACGTCTCACCACAGATCCTGAGGTCCAGTATAACCCCACTCCCTGATTTGAGGAAAAATACCTAATCATGTGTTTTGTAGTAGTTTTTGTGTGAAGAAATAGTGTAATACTTGCAGTTAATATTTTAGGACCTTAATGCCAAAATATTTCAAATGCAGGGTTAATCTGTGTCTTTTCTTAGTCCTCGATATAAGTTTCCTACCAAAGTATTACACAAATGATCTTATGTAAAAAATGTAGAGGTGACTCGCATCCCGGTACTCAGACCTGTCCCCACAACAGCACAAACCATGTGCTCTCCCTCTCTCTCTCTCTTTCTCTCTCTCACACACACACCTATTTCCCTCACACACAGTGCCTGAGAGATCATGTGTGACCCAAACGTTGTGGGACCCGGCTGCTCACAAGGCCACATTAACTGCTTCGGCCTAAGCGCCAGGCCCTGAATGAGGAACCACAGTGGCTCGTCCCTAGGGGTGTTTGTCAGGAGATGTTCCTCCCCTCCGCTGTGTTTACAAATGAAGGGCCACAATTGGCCATTCTGGGTGGGGGGGGGGGGCACTGTGAACCTCGGCAGCCTTGTGGAAGCCCGGACTCTCCCCGTGAATATTAACGAGAGCCGAGGGCTATCAGCACAAAACAAAGCTTGGTTTGAGTGTCAGAGCTGATAATGGAGCAGCCTCTTTCATGGGATTAATCTCTCTCTGTGTCAGTGAGTGTGTGAGGTGTGGTGGGGATAATGATGGGGATGCTGGTCTGTGC
>JAODKL010000021.1:733878-747158 GCA_026780765.1 Petrocephalus schoutedeni | reverse complement strand
TGTGTGGATGGGTGAATGTGAGGCAATTTGTAAAGCGCTTTGGTCAAAAGCGCTATATAAATGCAGTCCATTTACCAAATTAAACGTTACATGTCACTTCACTCATTCTCTAAACTAAATTAGGGGGTTATTATATATTGAAATATAAAATGTCAAAATGTTGGTAATAAGCCGAATTAATGAAATGTATTTCTAAAAAAACAATTTCGGGACTCATTCATTGTATAAGAATAGGAAAAACAATTTCAGGATTTAAAACGCGGGTGTTAAATTAACCTATTAACGCATTATAATTTTATTGAGCAGCAATTGTTCTGATTTCCGGCAACTGTTATGTTTTTTTTTTGTTCATTGTGTTTTGGTTTTGTATAGGAAGATCTTTAGTGTCGTGAATATTATTTAGCCGTTCGATTTGTTTGAATGTGACACGTGTGAGACGCAGAGTGGTTCCAGCGGCCCGGAGGCAGGTGGGTATGTGCGCCGCCCGGAAAGCCGGGGAGGACGCGCTGGCCGTCGGGTGCTTTCATGCTAACATTAACAACAGTATTATTATTCTCCTTCGTATAACCCTTATGGATTATAACGCTTCCGCAAAACTGTTCATCCAATTTACTTCTTTGCTTTATTGTATAAAACACTAAAGGCTTGCAGGAAACGCTTCTCCATTTTGAGTAAAGGCGGCGATCGCCCCACTTTAGGTCACTGGGTTCAATAATGCAGAATAGTCGTGCAATGATTGTGCAAAGGCTTGCATGTGCATTCATGGCACTAACGTTTTAAGTATCACTCCATTTTAATCTTTAATCTTCCTCAAAGGGATAATAACATATTCAACACGCCACTGCCGATCAAATGCATGTTAATAATATGCAGTCCCCGGCTTTTACTGTAATGGTTAGTTATAGATCATACATATATAACCGCGTCTTGTAGTCTCAGTGTTTTTTTTTTTTTTGCGGTACAGACTCAAAGTGCCTAAATGACTAAAATGTCATTCCCGTAGATGGGCTTAGCAATTTGACCCACACAACAACAAACTTTAAGATGCCAATTTCATTAATATCTTTAAAGGTAGTTTGATTGTGAGCTGGGGGAATAAAACTTTACAGGAGATGCATTTACATACTTTGTTGAGCGTAACTGTAGTATTAACAACCCATTTTAAAACGTAGCTGAACAATATTGTATCATTTATAGGACCACCACGCAGTTTAACTTACTAGGGAACCCTTTTAAAAATTTGAATTCAGCCAACTTTAAGTGTTTTAAAATGTTCGTCTCAGGCTTGGTTGTAAGTAAACTTAATTTGAACTCATGCTGAAAGTCCAGGTTGCGTGTGTGTAAAGGGGCTTGCGATTATATTTCTCGGTTTTGCTTTGATTGTCTCCAGAAATGTTTTGATTTATTCGAGAACGATGACATCGCATCAGCATAGTTATCCAGCCTTACATCTTTTCTTACGTATTGCCTTTTCAGAAACTTCTCTGCGTTGCGGACACTGGCCTCCTAGCACATGTGACAAATGTATAAAGGCAGGATTAGCGCACACAATGCTAGGGTTTATGTGACAAATATAAAAAAGACGAGGCAGTGAATCATGCCTTATTTCTCGGGCCTAACACCCCCCCCGGCCCCCTCCCCTGCGCCTCACGTATGGCCGCGTATCGATCGCGGAGCCGTGCGGTAATACAGAGACGCTGCGCGCTCAGGTGGCCCGACGTGCCGGATTGATCGTTTCCGCTGGGCTCCCCCTACAGCTCCGCGGTGCCCCCCCGCCCCCCGGCGGATCGGGCTGGTGGCGGGGCTCAAGCAATCTTGGGCGATTGCACAGAGTCCGCACCCTGTGTATTATAAAAATGATGGCCAAGTGTGCTGTTTGCGCGTCAGATCCCCGTTACTGATCGCCGGAATGCGCAGCAGCCCATCGTGCGCCGACGCTGTTCCCGTATGCAGGCTTAAAACAATCCTGTCCGTCACCCCGGGTGTCGTTTTTATGTGTATTGATTTTTGTTCCGTGATCTTTTTTTTTAATAACGCCTACTCTCTCTGTCTTGTAGCTTAATGGGGCGTGTTACTCTGACGTTTTTAAAGAAGCACGGCATAGATGTGTGAGCAGCAACTGCAGCTGGGTTTAGTTCCGGGAAACTTTGGTGGGAATTGCTACTCTGAGCACTTCTGGGGGAGGGGGGGGGGGGACTGGAGGATTACCATGAATTACGCGTGTGAAGTTGTGGGGAAGAGCAGCCCCTGTCGTTTCCATAGGCCTTGTTAAGCATGCGAGTCGTTTAAGCCACATGACTCAGCCACTGGTGAGGCAGCATGGAGCAGCAGCCCTCCAGGGAGGGAATCCCAAATGTCAGGCCGTTTTCAAGTTAGCTGCCATAATTTAATGTAGGTAATGTTTCTTTTGGTTTTCTGGATCTTCAGCGACATCCACAAAGCATTTCAGACCAAATGATTTCTGTCAGAAGCATTCCGTGGAAGCAGACAGAAAGTAACATTGTGACTAAACAATGTGACTCCTTTGCGTTTTACGTGCCAGTAAGCGCCCCTTATCTGCTCTGTTTGTATCCTTGACGTTTTTATAGCTGGCTTACTTGTGGATAAACACGGCAATGGCAACGTGAACATTGTTTGCCGAAATGGAGTATTAGGCTGTCTCCAGATGACAGTTTATCTAATAAGTCTGTTAGCCTTCATGCCTGCAGTCTCTCCGGTCCCCCTTTTGTGTGGCTGGATAAAAATCCGATGCCCTCTCATTGGGTTTCAGCTCCTGCTGTAAAGTGAACTGTTGTGGAAGTGTCCGGGCTTGGTGGACGGAGCCTTGCAGAGGTGGAGCAGAGAAGCTGTATTAATGCCTGTCCGCTGCGCGCAGAGGCCAAGTCTCCCACAGCCCTTTGCACTGGCCAGGTGAATGTGCATGTTGTGCTTCGGTTATTACCACTGCCATTACTGTCCCCGACTTATCATCACCAGCAAAATTAAAGAGCCATTCTAATAGTGTTCTCCATTCTCTCCTATTGTGAGAGAGAAACTTCCTTTATTTTCATGCAAATTTGTTAAATGGGGGGTAGGGGGTGCATTCATTCAAAATTGGTTAGTCTGTGAGGTAGAAATGTATTAAACTAGAAACAGTGTAGCAAACTGCTTGAGAGATGTTACAACTGTCTGTTCAGGCTCCATCTGTCTAAATGTCGTTTTAAAGTTGTACCTTCAATTTACAGTTAATGGTACGTCCTTGTATTGTCGGATGGAGAGATCCTCTTTCTTGGCCCCTTTCTCGGGTCCCCGTTGAAGATAAAATAGGTGGTTTTTGTCTCTTTCACCATCAGAATTACAACCCGTAACCTTAGCCCAAACTGTCTGCTTCGGAGCTTAAACACACAAAGACCAGTCTACAGTTTCATTTCGGAGATTAGATTACTTCATCACAATCTAACTTTAATTTATGCGAGGGAGATATCTTTTTATAGTTTTATAACCCGGTAACTGGATGCTTTCTTGATGTTTTCAGCACAAAAAAAAGTGAGGGAACTATAACGTTGACAGTTCTGCGATAACAGGTGTTCCATGTAACTGCTGCAGGATGGTTTGTTGTCTAGTTTGCATGGCTCTCTATCCAGCCCTCTAAGTCTGAGAAAGACTGCCAATAACAATCATAAAAATAAAATCCTGAAATGCAATGAAATGTAATTTTCAACTCTAATTAGTTCTGTAATTGTACATTTGGAATGGTTGTCTGAAAACCATCATGTTGTAGGAGTATTCCAGAAAACTTTATCATAACAATGTGTAGTTTATAACTGAAGCCATGATTTTTGTTGTGAATTAGAATCGGACGGTCATTGACGTAACGGAGGTGCCCTTTTTCGTCTGTTTTGTCTGCACCCTACACATGCCGCTTGTCGAATCGTTCATTCGGCACAGAAGCACGGTGGGAAATCGCCACTTCCAGCACTTATAAAGATGTGCAGAGCTTTGACAAGTTTAGGTGGGTTGGCCCAAATCTTTATGCTCGAAACGAAACATTTTTACTTGCTGGTTGCCGAGTCCTTCTCGTGAACACTGAATGTGTTAAATCAGGCATGCAACCTACTTGCTGACAATGTTTTAATGATAAAATTTTTAATGCAGCAGTAAACTGTTTTTGGGCTGTTCTCGTAAACTAAGCAGTACATGTGTGCCGCATTATTTCAGAATATGGAATACTTGTCTGCGAGGGTTTCCTTTGGCTGCTTTGGTTTCTTATGAGACTTCTGTCTGTAATTATCTGATGTGTGTTCCCCGGCTCAGGCTGTGTCCTTAAGGTCCACTGTGATCCCACAAGCAGGTATGCATAATAGAATATAGTTGTTTTTTTCCCCACAAATACCATCAAATCCTGTCTTTCATGTATTCTGTACACCTGCTCGTTAAAAGAGACTGCCAGTTCTTCGAAATGGGGAATCATATGGCTGCAACTGGATATATATAGTGCACCCATGGGGTCACGTGAGTCAGTAACTGTATGGCTAAATGTTACAGTGGCTACGATGCGTGACCCAAATGATTTTAGACATGTTGTGATTGTTGGTGCCAGACGTGGCTGTTCTAGCATCTTGTAACCGGCCGCTCTACTGGGATTTTTACAGAGAATGGTACGATAGACAAATAAACATCCAGTCGGTGGCAGTTCTCCGGACCAAAACACGTTGTTGGTGACGGTGTTCAGAGCCACGGGTGTGCTGAACACTGAGAGTGATGTTCAGAAAGGCTTCCCTGAATGCACCACCATCATATCAGTGTAGTTTTAGTGAGGTGTGCTTCAGACATTGTCCACAGAGTCTCCTGCTGTCTCTGTAGTAGTATGGATTCCCTTAAGTTAGAGACTTATCATTTTAACAACAAAAAACTATAAATGTTTTTTATAATCGCCAACAGCTGTTTAAAAAATAAATAATGTTAAATTAGCCCAGGAAATGCCACCCAGACTGTTTGGGTATGGTAATGCGATGTATGAATATTTAATGTGTTCAGCCCCTGAATGGTAGATTATATGCCAACCAAAACTATAATTGGTCTGTTCATTTTAAATGAGACCCTCTCTGTATCTTAAATAGCATTTAGGCCTCGTCAATCATAATCCCTTAAACATTATCCGAGCCTTTATTTGCCAGGTGCATGATGTACAAGGGATTTTCAGATAATACAATCCCCCATTAGAAATGTAACGAAGAAGCAACTGTAAATGTGAAATGAGCAAAGTTTGCATGCAGAATAGAAATAAATGTAAAATACAGATAGTGATGGATATGTGCTAATAATCTGTTAAAGTGGCTGTGGGCGAAAGTATAGCATGTTCACTGGGTGTTATTTACTGATTATCTAAAATGAAGGGGTAAGTCCCATTGGAGTGCAGGTGTGAGCTGATCATGGCGTAGAGAAGCAGACAGGTCCTGTATATCCAACAATTATGTAATAATGGGGAAATTACTGTGATGTTTTCATCAGCAAATGTAGAAATGTAATATGAATGACAGCTTGGGATTTTGACTGATGCAAAGCTTCCGTTTCAAAATTCTGTATTTTTAACCGGTGATATATTTCTTTTAATTTAATTTTCTGTTGTAAATTCATCTTAGGATTTAAACAAGAATGCAGACACTGTGTTGTTCTCTGGAGGTTTTACAGTTGTAACTGTTGCTAAAATTTGAATAATTTCCCACATATGTTTGGTATTTACTTCAGCCAAATAGCACATTTTCAAGGGCTTGCTTCAAGGTCCCGTGTCAGTATTCCTTTTCTGTGTGTGTGTTTTCTGAACTGTACCTCTGGCACTGGCTGATGGTGTCCAGTCAGCAGAGGATGCCTGGGAGATGCTGAGCAACTGTGGTATGTATTGAGTCTCCAACTCTACTTGGGCCCTCATGTCTAAGGTGCCGGGGTGGGGTGGGCCGGGGGCGTGTAATGCCTCACCTCTGTGCACAGAATACGCGGCTTCCTCTCCAGCTCCTTCAGATCATTGATGACCTTCTAGCGTCCGTGACCTGTAACTCCACGCCTCCCATCGATCCATCGCTCTTCTACCCTACATGACATGAGCACGTTGCTTAGTTTGGGTTGCAGGACAGTTCTGTTTGCAAGCTAAGCGCTGCATTTTTCCGATGCAATGTATGAAGTCAGTTACTAAGTTAATTAACTGCCAATCCTTTGTCTTACCTTCACAGTCAATTTAGAGAATTCTTGTAATATTACTGGCTGTAATTCAAATGCTGCAATGAAGCCACTTTCTTCGAAGTGCAAAGTGTGAACGGATGTTGTCGAATTACTGGTATGGGAATAACGAGATGGTGAAAAATCACGGTGAAATATTGGGAAAACTGAGTGAAGATGAAACCGCAATTTTAAGTGTGAAGGGAGGAAAGTGTGGCTGAATGTTCAATATGTAAAGTAGGGCACCTCTCACTTGTTAGGGGCACCGGTTTAACTGCTTTTTGAAGCCAATACCTAAGTCAAAGTCATTCACATGTCAGCAGCAGAGTCAAATGCAGATGAGATAATGCAGATACAGGTCAGGAGCTTCAGTTAATGTTCACTTCAAACACCGGAATAGGTAAGAATGGTAATTTAAGTGGCTGTGAATGAGACATGGTCGGTGGTGTCAGACAGGCTGGTATGAGTATTTCAGAAACTGCTAATCTATTGGGATTTTCACATACAGCCACCCATTTCTAGAGTGTAAAGAGTATGGGCTGCCAAAGAAAAACTACATCATCCAATGAGCGGTGGCTCTCCGGGCGGAAATGCCTTGTTGGTGGCAGAGGTCGGAGAAGAATGACCAGACTGGTTCAAGTCGATAGAAAGGCAACAGTAGCTCAACCACGTTACAACCAAGGGATGCAGGAGAGCATCTCTGAATGAAGGACCTGTCGAATTTTGAAGTGGATGGGCTACAGCAGCAGAAGACCACTCCTGTCACCTAAGGACAGGAAACGGAGGCAGTGGTGAGGGGCTCACCAAAATTGGACAATGAAAGATTTGAAAAAAATGTTCCCTGGTCAGATGAGTTTTGATTTCAGCTGCAACATTTAGGAGGTATGGTTAGAATTGGGTATAAACAACATGAACGCATGGGTCCATCCTGCCTTGTATTAACAATTCAGGCTGCTGGTGATGTAATGGTGTGGGGGATATTTTCTTGACACACTTTGGGCCCCTTAGTACCATTTGAACAATGTTTAAAAGCCAATACCTATATATTGTTGATCATGTCCATCCCTTTATGACCAGAGTGTACCCAGCTTCTAATGGTTACTTCCAGCTGGATAATGCGCCATGTCACAAAGCTTAGATCATCTCAGTCTGGCTTCTATAACATGACAGTGTGTTCACTGTACTCAAATGGCCTCTATAGTCACCAGATCTCAATCCAAAAGAGCACCTATGGGATGCGGTGGGAGATTTGCATGATAAAGGTGCAGTGGACAAACTTGCTCATGTCAACATGGACCTGCATCTCTGGGCAATGGTCTGGCACCTTGTTGAATCTATGCCACAAAGAATTAAGGCAGTTCTGAAGGCAAAAGTGGGTCCAACCCAGTACTAGTGGTGTACCTAATAAAGTGGCCAGTGAATGTATATCCTAAACACTATCTACTTATTCAACATTTTTAATGTCTTATACTTTGGTAGGACATTTATCAATCAAGGAATGCCAAAGCATTGGATGAAATGTCCGTGATGAAGTTTCACCTGTATGTGTAAACATCAAGTAAATTAAATAGGATAGCTTTGCCTGACCTTACAAACAGTGTTTTATAGGCAACGCGGGCTTGTTTTTTTTTTTCACCGACATGATGTGCGGCTCATCAAAGGAGGAGAAATGGCCGCCATCTGCACAGCACGCCTTACGTGTGGTTATGGTAAAGGTCCCTGTATTGGTCCTTTTTATATTTTAATTTGAAATCATTTAGTTAAAATTGGCAAACAGTTTTTGCACCCTAGTCTGGGTGAATGACTCCGTCGTAGTTCTGTGATGCGGAACTTGTGGCTGGGTGGGCAGTTGGCTCTGCCTCTGTTCAGCCTGCTTTGAGAACCTGAAGGAACGCCAAGGACTCTGTTTTTATTTAGCTATTTTTCTAATGTACTGATAAAATGTTTTGCTAAAATTCAGCGGCAAAGCCCCCGAGTCGCTAAAGCCATTGTCTGCCCGGGGTCGGCCACGAATGCGGCGAGCGTCGGTTTCCGTGGACCGCAAAATGAGAACATAGCCCCTTTCTCCCAGATTGATGTGGGTCACACGGCTCCCAAAATTTACATTTGAATACGAAAAAAAACAATAATAACACATTGTGTTAATACTTAATGATTCCGGCCCGGGGAAAGATGATACCTCCTGTTACCCTATAAAAGAAAAAGCTCATTCATTTATATAAAAAAGGGCAGCGCTGCTCGGCGTCGGCAAATTAGCCCTGTAACTCTGCACAGCCACTTCTGTGCGCGCTGACGTTCCGCTGCTTGACAGTGGGCCCTGATTACTGTCCGCTTAGCGCTCAGCCTCATCTTACAGGCAGATTTGATAGCACCTTATTAGGTTATGTGTGAACACTTGCTTCTGTAAACACAAAAAATGATAGCTACTGATCTCCCTTCTTATGACACCTTTCCTCATTTGGAAGCACCTTCAAGTTTGTTACATTCCCACAAACTCCCATTTTTTGGGAGCAGAATTTAAAGCTTTTGTGCCTGTGAAGTTTGCCTTTCAGACCTGTAATCAATTAACTCAGAGGCTGAGACGTTTACTCTGAGCGCGTTGCATTAATCCATCTGAAATCTGCTGCTGTTAAATGCTAATTCATATCATTCTCAGCGAACCTTTAAAACATTTTAGTTTAATTTTCACATGCAGGCTGTGTGGGTGAAGGGCAACTTCGCTGCATGTGTCTAATCTCCGGCTTTCTGTGGGGTTACGGATGGACGTATTGTGAAAATAAGCACTCTTGGTAATGGGATTTTGGAGCCGAACGCTGCCTGTGTTCCAGGAAGATGTCAGAGCTCGGTAGAAAAGCCCACCATAGGCACCCACAGAGTGGCCTATCCAGGAGGTGAGGTGGAGGTGTGGAGGGGAATTCGATGTGGGAGCAGAAGTTCCTGTGCAGAGCTGAGACTCTTTACACTTGCTGTTTGCTCTGATTGACTGCTAGCTGCCTCAGGCTGGTGTTCCCTCCCAGCTCGCAACTCCCCAGTATCAGATGTTTCTTGTTCTTGATTATTTGGTGCTGCAGTCATATGGACATCCTTGTGACACGTGGTGGCGGGCAGCATGTCGCTTGCTTGTGGACCAGGCGGCCGCTGTTCCTATATGCGTGTTAATGGGGTTGTTGATAGGCTCACGGTGGGGAACAGACTACAGGCACGCTCCCTTGACGGAGCCGGTCAATGCTTCTGTCACGCAGCCAGCATTATCGCCACCATTCCGGCTACAGCCGTGAGGATGGCCAGCCGTCAAAGTGCCATGAGTGAGTCATGCGGGTCGCGCCGAGTGACTGCATCAGCCACGCCTGTATATAGCGCCTCCTAACTGCTGCCAGGGTCGTCTTTCAATGGTTTTGTCATTTTAATGTACCCTTTTGTAGGACTGGTCTCACCCTGGTGATCATTGTGGAGAGGGCGCTGGTAATTATGGGAATTTTCCGAGTTTACTCTAAATGACTCCCTGGAACTTGAGGAGCTGCATGTCAGTTGCCCCTGCCACTATCTGAGGCGTGGGGGCATGCTGTTAGATTCTGCCCAGCCCCCCCGGGTTTGCGTGACTGTGACTGCTGCCGCTTCGGAAGATCTGGTATAGCCAATATTGATCAGCTCCATGTAAATTAATTTGTAATTGATGTTGGCCTCGGTGACCCAGATACACATTTTTTGGTCTGTCCACGGTTTCAGCTAGAAATTGTGGTGGAGACATAGGTATTACTGTTAACCCCTATCCCGTGTTTAGGGTCAGTCTGACCCCAGAGCATCATTTAAACGGTAGGCAAATTTCACATGGGGAAATTATCACGGGAAAGGGGTTAAGTATGTTTCAGAAGTCTAGAAAATTCAGGATAGACTCTGCAGTTTCAGCTAGAAATTGTGGTGGAGACATGGGTATTACTGATAAGTATGTTTCAGAAGTCTAGAAAAAGCTGTTAAAATGAAGTGCCCCCAGCTTCATTCTTGGTTTCGTCTTGGTTTGTGATGCCAAACCATTAGTATAAGAGCATCATTGCACTGTAACAGATGAAGTAGATGCTAATAGACATGAAATATCAAGCTGATGGCTTGTGCTTGAATTAAAGTTTGGTTTAGACTGAGCTGCTCCTGGACATGAAACTAAAGGGGAATGTTTGGTAATATAACTCCTGAATCACAAGATTTGGTTTTTCTGGAGTGATTAAGATAATGGTGCTAAAATAGTACACTTCCAGGAGGACTCTAACACCTAAATCACTCTCAGGGGGGGTTGGAGGTCTCTAAGTTTAGTATTACAGGATGTTTTTAAAGATGAATTCAGGCATGATGGAGGAAATTGCATTCAAGCCTATGCAATGCCCACATGAATGAGCCGGCCGTAAGTTAAACAAACCTGTGACACGGAGAGGGAGGGCAGATGCACTGGGGGAGGGCTGCGCCGTGTTCTGTTAACCCTTTCTGGCTGCTCTGGCACGGTCTGGTGGCCCTGGGGAGGGCGAGGGGGGGTGGCACAATGCGAGCTCTGTAAGCCGCAGGCCATGTGACGAGGAACAATGGCAATTGCACAGTGTCTAGTGGGCTAGGCTGATGTGGTCTTGTGTGGCCTTGCTGGTGGCACAGCGTGTTTTGGGGGAGCGGTCTGCCAGCCCCTGGCACGGCCCTACCCCAGCTTATTAATGAATGTTAATCGCGGCGTCTCCTTCGTGAACCTGACCTCCTGTGCCTCAACGCCTCTGCTTCCTATTTGCACTCGCACGGCTCTGCTGGGGATGTTGGTGTCGGCCTGTTTTATTTATTTTTTTGCTGGGAAGGCATTTGTGAGACCCCCCCCCCCCAGAATCATTTGCCTTCCCCTTCCAAGATCTCAAACTGTCTCCTAAGCCTGCTGGGCCCGTCCTCTCCGCAGTCCCCTCGTAGTATGTGGGCAGCTCTGTATGTTGCTTGCGGAGTGCAGGCTATGTGGTGTCTACGAAGGATGCCATCCTTTTTTTATAGTGTAAACTTATGTGAATTAATGCAATCTGTAGAAAAGTCACTGAGGAAAATAACAATTTAAATTTTATCTAAAAATGTATGTTGACCTGAATATATATCTCCATTATTTACTGGTGTCGTTAATATTAAATGTTCATGTAAATTTCTTTAGGGAAAACTCACATAATGTCTATAGCTATAGTTTACTTGGTGTTTGTTTTACAACATTAGAATCCCTGATTATAATATATTAGTAGTAAAAGACTGAGAGGGGAGGCGTCATTGATTCTAATGAGACCGTAATGGTGGTGAGCAGATTTGTGGAAGTGGGAGGCAGGAAGGCGGCTGCGGATGTGCCGCCATGGGCACCTGAGAGGCCGTGGGAGCCCTGCTTGGAAATGCGCGCTGGCTGCCATCCGCGGCCCGTCTCCCAGCTGCCGCCTCTCACTCGGCTGCACAAATTACTCGCCTCCATGCCAGGCCGAGGTGCGCACATTATGCGCAGCGACATTATTTATTTCTCGACCGGGGGTGTATCGGGGGTGTTTATAGGCGTGCGATTTTAAATTTGCTGTTCGTGTACCGTGAGGAAGACGCTTTGCGATAGTAAGGTGGTAATGTCTATGACTGTGTGCCCCGTACATCCATTCAGTAATTAATCATGGGTAAGAATTATTTTAATCGTTGGGGACTTTTCTGTGTTATACTCGGTGTGTCATCGTCGCCTGCAGCCGTACGCACTGTGCCTACCCTGAGTATTTGGGTCGATGTGCTTAACGCCACATGTTGTTCGCCTCCTCATGCCTGCAAATGAAATGTGAAGAGGCTTCACGATTCTCAGTAAAGTACGAATCTCTTTCTTTACAGATTCTTCTCTTTTTTACCGGTCGAGATCACAATTTTCTCACAGTTCTTGAGCAATATACTTTACTCGTTTCCCATTCCACATTGTCGTTATGAACAATATGTGGAGATAAACGAAATATCGGTAAACATGCCGGCCGATATTTAAACTTTAAAATGTTATCAATATTCAGAGTTAACGTCAGAGGTGTGGCGGTAGGAAGTACCGGAATGTCGTCGGCTCATTCACTGCTTATTAGATATAGTTTTTATCCAAAATACTGACAGTAAAACTATGTGTGCATGTGTGTATATATACACACACATACATGTATACTGCTGGATCTTAATATTTATTTTATCAATATTTTATTTATTATTCCTCCGGCCTCCCGCACTTGCTGGCCTCACCGCACCACCGGCTCCCAGGCAGCGATTACAGCCTTATTCCGCAACCCCCTAGGATGGCAGCTTCGTTTCATTCATTCCTTTTGTGCTTTTTATTGACGCGAAAATTCCCACTTTCCCCTCACGTTTCCCTTCGCACTAGTCAGCGTCCGTGCGACCGGTGATGTTCCCGTCACCTCCGTCTAGTTTGCGCTTTACCTTCAGACGGGGGAGGGCAATACTTTTCGCAGACGCAATTATATTACTTTTTAATTGCAATCTCTTCTATTATTAGAAAAAAACCGTGTGTGGTTAGACGGTAGAAATAGAAGCATTAAAAATTTACATATGAAATTATGCTAATTTTAGAATGTTCGCTGTGTCATAAGGAATTATGATTAGATTTCTGTATTTAATTTAACATGACTGGATCATAATACAAGCACCTGGGTGTTGGGTGCTTATTACAATGAATGACTACATCTCAGAGAAGATTTTCATTAAAAGACTAGTAATAATATAATAATAAACAAAGGTTAATTTGCCCTGTAGCAGTTATTTCGGTACTTGTTAAGTAATACATTTAAATTACATTATCACAGTCGGGTCTTTACTCTGTTAACAATAACATGCGAGCGAAGGGGGAGTTCAGAAAGTCGCCCTACAGCGGAGGGGGGCTCTCAGAAAGGCGCCCTTCAGCGGAGGGGGGCTCTCAGAAAGGCGCTCTACAGCGGGGCGGGACTCTCAGAAAGGCGCCCTACAGCGGAGCGGGACTCTCAGAAAGGCGCCCTTCAGCGGAGGGGGGCTCTCAGAAAGGCGCCCTACAGCGGAGGGGGGCTCTCAAAAAGGCGCTCTACAGCGGGGGGGGG
>JAODKL010000021.1:711767-725029 GCA_026780765.1 Petrocephalus schoutedeni | reverse complement strand
ACCTTCCTCATTCCACTGACGGAGGGATATCAGCACTGCAAACGCTCAGACCTTCCTCATTCCACTGACGGAGGGATATCAGCACTGCAAACGCTCAGACCTTCCTCATTCCACTGACGGAGGGATTTCAGGCCGCTCGTGTATCTGTGGATTAAATCTCAGCTCTGGCACATTTCGGCAAACGTCAGGCCTTGGAATCTCACATTTGTAGATGTGCTGGTTAGCAGCAAAGGCCTTTAACCTGGAGGTTTTTACAGCTTTTGCTGAAACGACGACTTTCATTGAGATCTCTTTGTCATTGGTTAATATTCCCCCCGCCAGCGGTGACCATCCCATCACCATTCCGACCCAGTGGGCCAGTGGCTCTGGCTTGTGCTCTGATCTCTGCGACAGTTCGGTTCTGATCCAGATGGAGCAGCAGCCAATCCACTCCTGTCTGGGCCGAGATGTACCAATACAGGGCTTTACCGTGACCCTGACGTGGGGTCGTTTTTGGGCTGAAGAAAGGAGGTATTGGGACCTCCCGTCCCACCTGGGGTACGTACACCCCCGCCCCCTCGCAAGGTTGACATTAAATTGCTATTGTGGACTGAGAGCCATCCGGGCCCAAGGATGGAGACTGAAGGGGACCTTGGTTCCAGACGGGCACCGTTCCCTGCTCTGAAGAAGGACTGCTCCTTTTGATTAAGGATCGCCTGTCTTCTGGTCAGTAGGCGTCCGTCTGCATCGTTTGTCTGCTTGAGTGTATCTTTCTGCTTTCATTGTACAGCAGACAAGTACAGGTACTGAGATGGAGCTTTCAGTGAAGATTGTTGCTGATTATTTAGCTCTCATTTGACCAGCCTATGTGATCTATACTCTTGCTCAGAGCTGCATGGAATGAATTCAGAAAAATTTCTTTCAGTATTTCTTGCCTTTTATGGCGCTTATACAGAAAGTCCCCCCCCCCCACGCACACACACACACACGCACGCGCGCACACACGCACACGCACACACGCGCGCGCGCACACACACACACACTTCTTTCGATCTGCGGAGGCTGATTATCTGAAAGACAGGACATTGTGTTGACTATATATAACCAAGTATCAACAGTCTTGAACCTCTCACTGAAATTAAATGGGGAGATAATTACAATGTTGTATTAAGCTTTTATGATCTTTACATGTAATTTCCATCCAGAAGCACTTTGCTGCTTAAATGGAGAGACTCATTAAAACTCTTTATAACCAACATCTTAAACGTCTGTCAATAATCCTTGGATATTTGTGTCTGTTAAAAGGGTTTTTAAAGGGAATGAAAGGTTTTTATTTTCAGAGGCAAGTGAGATGTGTATATTTGGGTTCTTTTTGCATGTTGTTTTTGTGTGTTTGTGTCTGACTGTGGTATGACCTGCGAGCTGTAAAGTGAGAGACAGGCAGTGTCTGAGGGCACAAAGTAACAAAAGGCGATGCCTTCTACCTGTACCATGTGATGGACACAGGTCGGTGAGAGTGGGCTCTGCCGCCAGGGAACGGCCCACACTGACACGCGGGTGCATCCGGGGGGATACGACCAGTCCCCGCGATGCCCCCTAATAGGGACCAGCAGGGTTTTTCAGGTTTGTGAGAGGAAATCCAGTCCAACGGTTCTGCTATACCAGGGATTCACTTGTGTTTCCAACAGCCTTAGGACTATACAGTAATGATGCCTTCAGACGTAAACATTTAGAATTATTATTGCTTTGTTGTGCATATATGGATAGCGAAAGAGAGCGAGTCCATTAGCATTTGATTGGAGACGGGGTGACAGTCCTCCCTGCGTCTCCCCGTGGACAACTTGCCTGTTCCTTGGCGGAGTCGCGAGCGTAACGGGTGAGCGGAGGACCGGGCCGAGCGTGACTTTGTCTGGGAGTTTCTCGGAGGTAATGGGGAGATGTCGGCACAATCCTCGCTGCCCAGGGTGAAATTATGATAATAAGGGAAAGAAAAGCTATTAGGATCGGCTGGCTTTCATTATGCAAATGATATTAAGACAGGCCGCACGGATGGCCCATGGCTACCGGCTAATCTCCATGCAGTGATTACAATGTGTCAGACTTAGTCATTTTGATTATGACATGTTAATTACACGCCACGCTCACACCTGCATGGTTGATAGGTGCACTCTAAAACCAAAAACTAAGGGGGGGGGATCCACAACACTTTTTAAAGCATCAAGTATGGAAAGTTTCATTTGGAGATTAATTAGCCGCCGGTGGCTAATGCCAGAGACAGTGCCCTCCCCGGCTCTGGGGCCTGCCAAGCATGGGACTCCACTGCCAGGCCTGCCAAGCATGGGACTCCACTGCCAGGCCTGCCAAGCATGGGACTCCAGTGCCAGGCCTGCCAAGCTAAAATATATTTTCTCCTGTCCATTTTCCCTCTGAAATCGGATGACCTACGGCTGACTCTACTCCGCTCAGCTCGCTTCTGTTAAAATCTCTTTAATAACAATATTCTTCTGAGGCTGCAGAATGGAAGCAGGCTGAGACCCGGTGAAGCTGAAATGTCTTTTTCGACTTACGAATTTGTAATTACGGCCTCGCGTCCTGAAATGTGCGCATGCAGTAAAAATCTTTCTTCTGGGACCGTGCATGTCAAACAGATGTTTGTCCCCTGTTACTTCTGTCCGCTTAATGTTTAAACACTCTGGACTGTGCATCTGGGCCCGCAGAAAATGGCAAGCAAACAAACGAGAGGCGCGGCTCGCAAGCGCGTAATAATTGCCCGAGAAGGCGAATTCGGCACCGAGGGCTTCGCTCAGACGTAGTCGCTGGCTTTACTTCCTTACCTAATGGTGTTATAATCGCTGCCGTGGGGAGGGAGGCTGGGAATTTTCGTAGACATTTGCGGGGGTCCAAAGGGCCCTGGGAGTGGGCGTGGCGGCCTGACATCATGCGCCATTAGCAGCAGCGGGGCGCGGAGGCCCTGCGAGGGAGACGGCTTTCGCTTTTTATCAGTCTGCTGCTGTTTACTCGCCGGTGGATTTAAAGTCCGCAGTGAGCCATTTGGGTTATGTAAGCCGGGACGGGCCCTGCCCGATACGCCCTGTGTTTGCCGCTGGCCAGTTAGGGACGGCCGCTTGCGTAGAGGCCCAGAGCAGCACTGGACGCCGGGCAACGTCTCTGTTTATGTGTTTTATACCGCAAACTCCTCCGGGCTTCATAAATATTGATCTTGCTGGAAAATGGATGGAGTCTTGATAGTGGCCAGGGTCTGGGGAATACAGTCAATTTCTCTAACTAGCTGAAGACCACGCAAGATGGGATTTGCGCTGCAAAATTGTTTCTCGCCCCAGAGTGTGTGTTTTTCTGTCCCCCTCCCCCCCCAGGATTGTTTTATTTCTGACCATCCTACAAATGCAAACTGCACACACACACACACACACACGCGCGCACACAGACACACACGCTGCTGTGTGATGTTTCTAGCTGCCAGCCAGAGGCTTCCACCATACAAACTGAGACACCTGCTCCAGTGCTCATCGCTGGATCAATTTACGTCTCTTCCGAGCATCACGCATCGCCCGACTCCACCACTAACGACGCTTCCTGGTATCCGCGAGTCTTGGCTCCGCACGGAATCAGATTTTAATTGAAACCGTGATGAGAAAGGGGGCTGAGTGTATTTTTCCCAGCACAAGATTTTGAATTTTTTTTTCTTGTTAGCTGTAGAGACCTGATATTTTAGCTTGCCTAATGTGTAGGGAACACCCCCCACCCCGTTACCTCGTGGGGCTAATTTCAAAGGACAGCTCGCTGGCCAGCACCCCAAAACACCCTGTCAGGTCTGCTTTATGAAAGGGGCTTTTGCCCAAATAGGCCCCCTTCATAACCAAACAAGGCGATGGTCTGGGCACAGGAATAAAGCCAAAACAAGTTATTCAGCACCTGTCACCTCGCCTTAATAAATAAGATTCTCTTTTTGCGTGAGACGCCGCTGTCGCGCTGGGCTGTCCAGGCCTGGCTAGCGGGCCACGCTCTGTAGATTAAACATCTTGTCTGGCCAGGCAGGACCTAATGAAAAGCAATAGAGATTCACCGCTTTTTAATGAAGGAGACATAGCTCTTTACTGGTCCCAATTTATGGAGCCAATTCCCCTTGTCTGTCAGCCCGGGAGCTGCCCAGGCCTGCCACACCCCGCCCCCAATTGTCTTGTGTTACCTTGTCAGCGGTGTGTGATGGGCTGGGTTTCTGATTGGCTGAGTGAGATGGGAGAGCTGTGCAGGCAACGAATAGCGTAGAAATTAATTACTGTGCTTGTGACCAGACCCCCCCCCGGCCCCCAGCTGGTAATAGCCCAGTTTACATATGTTTAATAACAGGGCAGGGTGGCGCTGCGTGTTTACAAGCACGCCGTCAGCTTGTGTGATCTATAAAGCAGAGGGCCTCCGCAGTGTGCGGCCTGCCCTCCCCTCTCAGTGCGGCCTGCCCTGCCCCTCCCAGTGCGGCCTGCCCTGCCCCTCTCAGTGCGGCCTGCCCTGCCCCTCCCAGTCCATTTAGCAGCTCTAATGAACTTCCGCTGTGACTGGCTTGTAAGCTCTTGGCGGACGGGCCCGCTTCCCGTGTGTGACAGGGACGGTGTCACATTCACACGGATGTGTTTCAGGCTTCTGTAAGATCTGATAAGGAGTGTTTATCTGGGTGGGGGGGGTGCGCCTCTCTCTGCCTGACATAATTCCCCACCCTCTGAAACATAAGCGGATGGAGCGGGTTTGCTGCTAGCTGCTTCTCTTGGCGTTTGCCGTCCTCGTCACCACCACCGCCGCACCCTTCCCAGTTTCAGAGGCCTGCCTCAAGGCGGGGCAGGCCGGCCCGGTGCAGAATGGGAACGGACCCACTCCCGTCAAACTGGCCCGGAGCAGCCGTCTGCCCCTGTAAACTGGGACTTAGCAATAGGCCACGTCTTTTAATGAAAAAGTGAATTAAACCCACCCATTAGCCTTAACTATTCTGTTATATTTTTAAATATTTCACTGGGGATTTAAATCTATTTAAATCATTTAACAAAACTGTATTTTCAGGTTACGGATCTGTTTTTTTTTATATCTTTATTTAATTTTAATTCGACTTTTCCCTTTTTACTGGGCATTTATCAAACAATTTTTCTGTGGTCTGTATGGGTTTCAGTCCAAAGTGTCACCTGTTCACGATTCTCTCGAAAGGCCAGAGTTTATTAAAGCGCAAAAGCGCTTGGCAAGTTTGAGGGCCTGAAACGCGACGCAGGAAGACACCCGCCACGATGGGACCCTATTCCCAGTCAGCGGCCGAGATAAAATTAAATTCCCTCAACGTTTGTCAGCTGCAATTCTGACTCTAAATGAAATACGTTATTTTATCTCCCTTTAGAAATGTTTAACGACGATAATGTCCTACAAAAGAAACAAGGCGCGGTGTTTTAATGCCGCCTCTCTGCTGGGCGCTGGGGCCTGATCTCCGCTTTATTGTGTGAGGATAGTAATTATACGTGCCGGAGGGTTTACAGGGAAAGTCCGTCTGCCGAGTCAAGGACGTGCCATTCTCCATGAATATCCTCAGAGGCACGGCGCGGCCGGAAACACGCCGTCTCTGCCCCGTGAATCCGTGAAAATGTGGATGGCCGTGACTCTTGGTCCAATGAGGGGGAATGAGTCCACAGACAGGGAGGGGCGACGGATGACATTGATTTTGCAGTCACTGGCACTGGGCTTCCTCTGAGGGTGGGGGAAGGCCCCGGCTTTCGGGCCTGTGTCAGCTGGAACTCTGTGGCCGCCGACTGCATGGACAAAGGCTGCCTTTCCTCTCTCACGTATCGCTTTCCTGTTTGTTGTAAGTTAATGCAGGCTATCACTCAGCAGACAAGCTTCTGTGAGGCGTGCCTGTGTGTGCCTGTGCAGACCTCTGTGCCTGTCATCATGTCTGTGTGCGCCTGTGCAGACCTCTGTGCCTATAATCATGTCTGTGTGTGCCTGTGCAGACCTCTGTGCCTATAATCATGTCTGTGTGTGCCTGTGCCGGCCTCTGAGCCTGTAGTCATGTCTGCATCTGCCTGTGAGACCCCCCAGGCTCGGTGGGGGCTAGTCCGACCTGCTGACGCACCTCCTTCGGGCTGCCTGGTAACCTGATAGCCACTCTGCCCCCCCCCAATCTCTTTATTTATTTATTCATCATCTAGGAGGGCGGCCAGCTCCATGTTCGAGTTACACGCTGCTCCGCCCCAATGGCAGTGCTGCCCCTCTCCCTTTTGGCCCTCTGGACAACGGGGGGAGGGTCCCGGCCTGCTTTCCCAGGGTCCCCGGGTCAGCCGGCCCTTTTATCCCCTCGAGCAGAGCCGGCTCGGAGCAGGACAGAGGATGAGAAGGAGAGACAGAGAGAGGGCCGCATGTCTGGAGTGTAATTACAGTGCCACTGTTATCCGAGTAGAGCCTCGCGCCTCCATAAATTTACCATTAGCTGCTGGGCCAAATGACAAAGGGCTCCAGTGAGCAGAGGTCCACTAAGTGGGTCAGGCCAGAGTAAGGCGAAAAGGAGCTGGGGCGGGGTGGAAATAGGCAGAGGCAGAGTGGTGAAGGGAGGAGGCGGTGGGTTGCTTAGGGTGGCCCCAAAAGAAATTGAATTGAGGACATTTCGAAAAAGCAGTGTGGATTGTGCTCTTACGTAAGGCCGGTGTGTGATCGTCAGTGTAGTGGCGATTGTGAAAGCGCCTTACAGCACCCTCGTCGCTCATGGGGGGAGTAATTCCGGTGAGGTGGGGATGCCAGGCACCGGGAAGTCGGAGGGGGGTTTGGGCGCCACATAAGGGTGGCTGATGCAGGCCAGCGTCCAGCGCATGGGCGCCTTTCGGCGAAGCTCGTTTGCAGCTTGCCAAACGATAACGACGACGGGAATTTCGCTCCCATAAACAGATAATCGGAATTACACGTGGGGGGGGGGGGACATGGGTGCGGAAACGTCTTTTTAGAATCGGCGAGGAAAATATGTACAATAAAACGCTTTCTGCTGAATCCATGGAAAAATGGCTAATTGAAAAGAAAAGCAGCGTGCTCACTCTCGGGCCGGCCAATCAGACGGCGGCATGCGATGAGGAATGGCGGCCAGCTGCTGCGAAGGGAAGCCGGCGGTGGCGAGCCGAGTGTGTGCCGCAGCGTGCTCTCTCCTCACTGGGCAGCGCGCTGTCCTCCATCCAGTGGAAGGTGCCAGAACATGAAGGTGCCCTCTGGCACATGCGTCTACTAAATTGTTTAGTTTATATGTTTCACATGTAGTATGAAAGTATGTATTACCGTTATTCATACTGGCATTCATGTTGGTCATAAAAATATTTCATATTTCCCTATTTTTCTGTCACTTTATCTCCAATAAAACATCCCTTTTAAAACCCAAAACTATAGTTATTTTAAAAAGTTAAAACGCTAACTAGGGGGTTATGGGAGTTGTTATTGTGATGCCACATTGTTTAACAACCACAAGCATTTTTGCTGAATACTCTCACACAACTGTCTGGAAAAGGGTTTTTTAATTGATGGTTAGCTAAATTAGTGAAACGAACATGTGTGCTAATGTTTGTTTCAGGTCCTGCGCTGTTTAAGCGAGGAGGCAAAGTTCACTGTCCCTTCGGATTCAAGCTTCTGATTTTCACCTTTTCTTATTGTAATCACGAGTGCTGTTAAATTCCATTAAGGGACAGGCAGACCTAGAGGTGGTATCTCCTTTGTGATGGCCAAGCTGTTCTTGGACCTTTCTCCAGGTTCTCAATGGCTTCTTTGCATGACACCAGTGAAAAATCACACGCTGCCATGATTCTCCTCTTCACTCACAAAGTCTGATGAACCATCTTCGATCATTTTACCTCGTACAAGTTTACATTTATTGTGCAGATTTTTAGAATGAAATGTATCATACTTCATTTTTTTTTTTGAATAATCGTCCTAGGTGTTGGACATGTTTTTTGCATATATAAATTATTTATTTCCATTTAACAATTTTTGTGTCAGAATTGCAACATTTTGCATCTGGCTGTCCTGTCTTTGCCTGCAGTTGGGTATCATTGGAAGGTGCCCCATTCCCATGATGCATTGCATTGATATCAGTATGCTTCAAGCCCTGTCTGGTCTGGCATGGCTGTGGGACTCAGGCACGCTTCTTTATAAATGGCTTCAATGGCAATGATTTATGGGAATTTAGTGCTGTCATCACTGTTGTCCATCTTTGTCCTGTTGTCTCCTGTTTACCCTTGGCAATAACACGCTACCCTTTCTCAGCATGGAAGTAATGGCTGGATCATCAAAGACCAGTGGGTTAATGAATTTAAAGGGTTTTTGGTGTCTATGCAGAGAGGTACAGGGGATCCTTTACCGCCACTGTATCCAGGGCACCTAATGATGGTCAAGCAGGAGATCAAGTTGGCATGGTGGTCAGAAGCTCCACGTCTCCTCATCTCCACCCCTTGAATAATGCAGCTGCTTCTCATGCACATCCACAGTCCGCTTCTTGGCAAGAAGAACCACGATTGACAGCTGAGGGCCAGAGATTTGCGGGCGATGAAGCGGGCTTCCGGGAAGCGAGGAAGGCGAGTGACCGTAATAATCAGCCATAAATATCTTTTATTGTCTCTTTGTGTTAAGTAAGAGATGGGCGGTAAATCAATATGCCGATTTTCCATAGGGAATAAAAAAGCTGGAGAAGAGGTATTTAGAGGTGATTAATATTTTGTAGCAGAAGGGACCATCCATTTTTCGCCTCGTTCACTGGTCCAGCGAGGGAGGGGTGGTGGGATGTTTAACACAGGATGACAAGCTTTGACAAGTGTCTGTCATATTCCCCCTCCTCAAGCCACTGTCCAACCCCTTGGAAATCAATGTCGTAATTGCCTCAGAGCCGCGGCAAGATAAAACGCGAAGACAATACATATCATAAACAAGGGAAGTGACATAGATTAGCAGCCCCCGGGACGAAGCTGTCATTGGTGGGCATGTTACGTTACTTATGTGAGGGGGGCTTGTGACGGGTGCTGACCGAGAGGAGAGCGAGGCCGAGAGCCACAGTGCCTGAACGCAGGCGGATGGTTACACCGATGATGATTAAAAGATCACTTTCAGGAACCATCTCGGGAACGCTTCCTGCTTGCTCGGTGGCACGAGGTGGACGAGGGAGCTGGCCTGTCAGTCAGCGTGACTTGGGGCCTTAAACACAGCAGCGTAATATTTCAGCCTAATCCAGCTGTTGCCTGTGACGATGTGTGTGATTTATAACACTGCAGATATAGCAGGCGTGTGCCTGGAATTACTCTGCTTCCCGGGATGTGCAGGGGGCTGCACGGTGAGAGTTTATGTAGGACTCTTTCTTGGCATGATGACAGCCAGCAGATGCCACGTTATTTTTACCAGAATATGCCCCTGGCTGACAAAACCAGGTATGGATTCATATTCCCTTCCTTGGGTGAGGACTGGTTTAATTTCTCTTTTTTTGGTGAACTTGATGATGTTTTCGAAAGTGTCGCGTTCAAGTGGCTTTGTTTTTTAGTTAAACTTTTGCAGCTTTTATAAATTGGTGCGCCACCTGAGCATTGGATTTCATCCTAGTCGAGTTTGATATCTAGCTCTGTGCTTGAAAACCCTAAAATGTTGATTGGCTGGATTGAAGCCCCCCCCCCCCCAATTTTATAATGTCATTCATTTTCATAATGTCATACTTCATATGCATTTCAGCAGAGGGAGAAACAGATAAAACCGTCGACCGTGCACCCGAAACGTCCTTCTCCTGCATGTTTTACAGTTAGAGAATTGAAGTATTAAGGCTTTGGTGGAGTTTATAAGAACAGCGACACTGCCAGGGGTCCGGTTACCACTCGCAGGAAATCACACTTTCATGTCGGTCCCTGTGAGCGGCAAGAGGCCAGAGCTCCCTGGACGCATCTGTAAATCCTCACCGGAGCGGCGGCTCGCTGGGTTTCCAGAGCACGGCACCCTCAACGGGCTCCTGCTTGTTAAGGAATCGCTGACGGACTCACTCCTCAGACTCTGTCTGGTTATACAAGTGTCTCTATTTTGATATAATACCTTCTAAAACACTACTTGCAGTCGGCCCATTAAGATAATGGTGCTTCGCGTTTTATTTATATATATATATATATATATATATATATATATATATATATAATTCCGACACTTTAGATTTCTCTACTGGTAAATGTTTCTAACACCCAAGAAGGGGCCTCCAGCACTAGCAGGGTGTTAATTTCCCAACACTTTTTACATGTTTTTTTTTCCCCCCAGCAGTTTCAGGTGACAGCGCTCCTTGTGGTCCCCTGTGGTATTACACTGCTGGCGTTTTACTATGTGGCGGGCACAGAGGCTAGGCCCGCTCCTCCGGTGGTCCTGCTGAGAGGCACCCACCAGTGTCAGCTAGCACACCGAGATCTGCCATGTCACACTTGGGTTTCAGGTGGTCGGCTGATGGCGGAGGAGCTCGGCGGTTTGGTGCCCCCATGGAGCCGCCGTGGAGCCACTTATGAGCTTACTTATGCTCTGTTTTATCCTCCTGTGAAAATACACGCCCCTTGTCATTTTACACATCTTCCCATTGGCGTCACTTTAATTGACATCCTTTTGCAAATGTGCCAAAGCACACACATGGGGTTATTAGTATTAGTATTCGCTGTATGTAGCAGTAGTATGTCTGCATTCGCTGGTGTCATCAACATGACCATCAGCTCAGGTATAACAATCAAACTTTGTAATCATGATGTAATCATGAGGTGCCTCAAATTAGGATTGTATATTTAAGTGCCCTGGTTGGATACACTTGTTAGGCCCTTATTTGATCTTGAATCTCTCGGAATGTATAGCCTCACCTAGATTGTTAGAGTACTTGTCCATCTGGTATGTTTTGACATTGTTTAATTGGTGTTTAATGACAAAACCTGTTCGGATGTTGTGTAAAAAACCTGAAACCCTGCTTTCCAGTGCATCCATAATGCAGCACTGCGGCTGCCGCTGAGGACATAATAGCCAGTATAAGTGCGATATCGAAAGGTTCGTCAGCTGTGTCTGGTTTCAGCTGTACCCAATCACATTAATTGGATACCCTTGATATGGGGAGGTGGGGTCTGTAGATGGCTTATGTGTTTCTGAGAAGAGCATTAATGATTCACCAGAGTGGCTCTTTCTGGTTTCTATTGCTTCCATCTTCAAATAATGACTGGGTATTAACTGGAGTCGCAGGGTAGGAGCCTCAGTGAGGTTGTCTGCCACTCAAATCCCTGGTCAAGGACCACGGCGTTGGCGAGGCTGTGCATTCGCTGGTGCGTCTAGGCTGTGGGCTCGTTTTTTTCCTGATTTGGTGAATGTCTGTATTACCACCTGTTAGCGACTCATGCCAATAACAACAGGAAGGCCTTGAAATCAGTAGTGTCTCTTCTGTGTTTGGCTATCTCTCTCTTGATCAGTAAAAATGCATACATGTTTGAATTTGTAGTTCTCAGGCTGCACACAGCTGCTTTTCATAGTGGAAGCAGAATTTGTCTGTTTTAATCTGATCTATTTTTAAGACAAATATTGCTTTCCTGTAAATCATACGCAAGTTTCATAGACATAAGGAACATATGTATAATCTTTTTGTTGATCGGCTAGCTGACACTCTCTGCTTGAGTGCATGTTTGCTATCGCTACAGCTTATATGGTGTAGGGGACAGATATCAGTCTTGGAGATCTCTGTTGTATCAGGGGTTCTATGGGTAGCCTTAGGAAGGGACGTCAGCTGGAGATGAACGAGTCCCCTGGTGCCGGAAGCATACTGGTTTGGTGTGCGGGCTCCTGTCTTGGCGGTTGCCAGGTGTGATGTCTCAGATACTGACATCCTAACTTAATGTGTGCAGTCAGGCTGAAAGAGTATGGTGGTTCTGCATAGGTATCTGGAGGTATCTGACTCCGTGACTGTGGGATGCTGCATTTTGGTGGCAACATGCCCAAAGCAACTCTATCGGCAGTTCTGAGATGCGATCGCTTCCTCCCGCGGCTTGACTCAGTCGGCCTTACATTTCAGCACGTCTTAGTCTTTGTATCCTGATATAGTGACTCCTCAGCTGCCGGCCGATTTCCCCGGGCAGTGGACACCGACACGTCACCGCACATGCGTCACCGCACACGCGTCACCCATGGTTCTCTGCGAGAGGGCCGCTTGGTTTTCACCATTAATCCTCCCGATAACCAGTGGGTCACATGGTAGGGGTGTCTTACATTCTGACCAGTTCCTAATTGACAGGTCCTTCCGGTTACTTGGCGGAAAGGCTGTTGTTGTCCCACCACAGAAGACATATCCTGTGTTAGGAAGATTTTAGGAGTTAGGTACGTTCTCCGATCCAGTCTGGCTGTCGAGTCAGGTGGGCCTTGCTGTCATCCCATCCATATACAGGTACACAGTGGCATGAAATGATGCTCCCCCAGGACCACAGTGCATCACTTAACAGCCGTGACGGGGAGGGTTTCACACTACCTGAAGTGCAAAACACAGGACAGTGCAAAAATAGTGAATGTGAATGTCTGTAAACAAGGAGTAGAACAGCACCAGCATAATGGGGTGGGATAAATATAGCGACTAACTAACAATAAATAGAGAAATAATAACAGGCTAAAGCGACTAATGCCAGTCTGAGGATCAGCCACAGTCAGCTGATCCCAATGGATCATTACCTCCTAAGCAGAACCAAAGCTCACTTACCGCACAGATTTGCTTGGGGCCGGATGCTAGCTGGTCAGCGGCGGCCCGCAGCTGTGTGCTTCTTACAGTCGGCCCTGGCGTTTTCGGCAGTCCCTTTGTATCGATTCCCGCCGATATAAACAATCTGATTAGCCGCTTTCTACTGGCTGTCACTCCAATCGCTTTCAGAGCTCTGATGGAGGGGAAGGAGGCAGGCGGGCCGTGGGCCGTGGGGGGAATGAGGCAGGGATGCGCCGTCTTCCCAGCGAGTGAGCAATTCAGACCTGATTAGGGCTCTCCCTTTGGTGAATTGAACAAGACAGTTGAGCGGCTAGGCTATTAACTCCCTTAGAAAATTCTCCGTTCTCTCCAAGCCGGGCACGATATTGTGATGCGGATCGATAAGCAATCTCCGGGGTGTACGGAATGCCTGCCTGATTCATTTGTCTTCCCATAACCCCTCCCCCCCGCCCCACAACGGAGCACCCCAGCCCACTGACCGCCGGACGCTAATACATCCCCCCCCCCTCCCACCCCCGGTCTCCCTCCACTCCCTTTCGCTCAC
>JAODKL010000021.1:696257-710857 GCA_026780765.1 Petrocephalus schoutedeni | reverse complement strand
CCCCCCCCCCCCCCCCCCCGGCCTCCCTCCCCTCCCTTTCGCTCCCCTGAGTCTGTCTTTTTTTTTTTTTTTTGACCCCAGAGGCTAGAGGAATGTCTGCATCAATTCCATCACTGGAGCAGCTTTGCCAGACAGCTCTGTCTCAGTTTGATGGAGGTGTGGTGGCTGGGGGGGTGGGGGGTGCCCCATAAACAAGCACCCTGCTGAAATTAAAATGATGCTTTATTTGATATATTGCAATCATATATGCCACTGTGCAATAACACAGCTTACCGTTCACTGTGGAGTATCTGGCACAGAAGTTTCGCACACCAACTTATTGCAAAGGTAGCATCCACAGTGCCACGCTTGAACTCACTGAGCCTGACCGCATGGCAGGACGCTTGATTTTATACACCTGTGGCAATGGGTCTGAACGAGACGCCGGAATTTAATGATTAAGAGGTGTGACCCCGTACTTTTATCCATATATTACACATACGCTGTCCATTTGGCGGTTTATTTATTTTTGAATGCACTGAGTGTTAAGAAGCTCCCTTATATGATAGGGCGGTTTCATTTTTTACATTTACAACTAGTGTTAACATTCACGTTAAACTTTAACGTGGTTCCTGAATGTTCATATTAATTTAGCAGAAAACAAGGACAGCCAGTTCCTGGAGCAGACGGGGTTAAGGGCCTTGCTCCAGGGCCCAGTGGTGAAATCACACTGCCAACCATGGGATCTGAACCCACTGAGCCAAAGCCCATCCCAGATGGGCAAATATCTGTATTGGATATTATCGGTCCCTTTTGATTCGTGAATGCATGAGTCATTTGATGCATTTATTATAATTATTTTTCTATCTATGAAAATGTCTGTATATTCATGTCATACTGTAACCCATAGTAGTTCAGTATGCATGAGGACTAAAGAGCTAATCACATTTGGGCCTGACTTGAATGCAGACAATTTAAGCTGAGATTGTGTGAGGTATGTTGTTAAAAAGTCGGCTTTGTGTCTGCAGGGGGGCTTGCGAATGTTTGATCCATATCTATGTTGCAATCAGGCCTCCCTTTTCACGAGATGAACCCAGAAGTCCGGCACGGCAGACGAAACGTGCGCTGTAAATATTTGTGGGCACACGTCACCCGCCAGTTAAAAAGAGCAGTCTGTGTGAGCGGGGAGTGGGCCAGTCAAAACAGGAAATCTGTAGTAACCTCTTGTGCCTCTTGATTGATGAAAGACAACTGGCCCGTTTAGTGTGAATTTTCCGAGGTGCCTTTGTCTATTTTGACACACAGCAGCCACCGTCCGATGGAATGGCCAAAATCTCCAGCAGCAAATGAAACGCATAGCCTGTGAACCCCGAGCCAATCAGACCAGCTCTGATCTCTCCTTAGCAACAATGTCTGTCCTTCACATATGCCTCACTGCTTTACGGAATTGTACTTATGCTTCATATTTTGAGTTCTCCTGCTGCCAGACATGTTTCTCCAGCCAGTTAAGGCTTCTGTGCATTGTGCATGTGTCCATGTACAACCCTCAAGGTTGGATGACTTCAAACCTGGATTGCAGGATTGTCCTCTTCAGCCTTTGGGCAACATCGCCCCCTGTGGCTAAGGCAAGAATTGAACTGCAACCCGGGTCTTGAGCTTAGCATGTTGATCGTCTTGCTTGGTGAATCGCTCTGGTAGTGCCGACACCAGCCGGAGCTGCTGTCCTGTACCGGTTGCATTCATGTGGCTGTTACTGTCTAGCGGGTGTGGTCGGCAGTGCCGTCTGTCCGAATCTGGGGACCTCCAAGGTCATCGAGTCCCTCTGCTGGTCCGTTAGCCCCTTGTTTGTGTGTGCATGGATTCCCTGGTGTGTGTCACGCAGTTGTTTAGTTGCCAGTTTGTGTTCTGAGAAAACGAGTGCAAGACATAAGGCTCGGTAACACTCCCTTCATTAATGTTCTGCTCCGGGCGCAGTGCAGCTTGGTACGTTTGTGAGAATCTCACACTGAGTGGCTGAGGAATCCACAGTATGTATTACTGTGATATTAAAACAGAAGCTGAATTTGAAATGAACGTGGACACCAGGTGATCATACTTGTCTGCAAACTCCTGCCAGAGGAAAGAGCCGGATAGAGCGAGGGAGGGAGGGAGGGACATTGTGACATTGTCGTCTGACAGTGACAGTAATGTGTTGGTTTTTTTGTCCCCCTGTATAAACATCAGTCCCTGTCATCTCGCCTTCATATCCTGCACACGCACCACCTGATCTCTGTACCTCTGCGAGGCCAGGCGTGCCCCCAGACGGGCTTCCAGTGAACCATCTGCGGTGCTTTTAGCCCGAAGAAAAGCATAACTTTGACAGCGTGATTTTATATTTTTTTTAATCTTACCTTGCTCGTTCTAGCTCGTAGACCTGCAGGTTCTCACATTGGCTGAAGCTGAATAGACATGACTGCTTTTTATTTCGCCTAAAACGTACCCAACCTCTGGCATGCCGGGCAAGTTCTATAATTAGCAGCGCCACCTTGTGTTACGGAGTCAAGTTGCTCCACTGTCGGAAGAATTTGGAAGTTGTTTGGCACGAGGGCTCAGGTTCTTGGCAGGTGTAATGCTGGACTCTAGCCTTCAGCCGTTATTTGTTGCATCTGAGACCAAAAGAGTGTCCCTATTTGAAGGAAAACTTTAATGTGATTATTTCCGTTCACTTTTGTGCTTATTTAAATCTTGTCTAACCTGTGACATAAGATGTTCATATCCTGTAAAGCAATGTAATGTGTTTAAAAGGTGCATATATGGTATAGGTAATGCTTTGGAGAAGGGGCTGTTCATCAAAATGCAACTTTATTTGCTGAACTCTGAGACTGATACCTGCTCATTTTCCTTTTCAAGGCCTCAACAGGTATTGCACTTAGGGGTTGGGTTTCAAACCCTTATTGGCTCACATCCCAGGAAGAAAACCCCTGTAACCCTTGGTAAGAAGTACTTTTAAATTTTCTCGTTATATTTGTTATATACTGTATGTATTTACACTATATGGATAAAAGTATTGGGACACATCTCTGAATCATGGAATTCAGGTGTTTGATTCAGACCCATGGCCACAGGTATACAAAATTAAGCACCTAGCCATGCAGTCTGGTTTGCAAACATTTTTGAAGAATGGGTTGTTCTGAAGAGCTCAGTGAATTCAAGGAGGGTACAGTTATAGGATACCTTTGCATTAAGTCAGTTTGTGAAATATATTCCACAGGCACCTGTAAGTGGTACTTTTGCGCAGTGGAAGCATTTAGGAACAGCAGGAACTCAGCCACAAAGTGGCAGATCACTAAACTGACAGAGCAGGGTCGCCTAGTGCGCAAAAAGTGCGTAAAAGTCGCAAATGCTCAGATGACAAAATAACTGCAGAGCTCCAAACTTCCTCTGGCATTAACCCCAGCACAAAAACAGTGCACTGGAAACTTCTTGGAATGGGCTCCCATGGCCAAGCAGCTGCATGCAAGCCTCACATCACCAAATGCAATGCCAAGTGTGGGACAGAGTGGTGTAAAGCACTCCACCACTGGATTCAGGAGCAGTAGGAATGTGTTCTGTGACAAGTGACGAATCACACTTTCTCTCTGGCAGTCTGGTGAACGAGTCTGGGTTTGATGGATGCCAGGAGAATGTTTCCTACCTGACTGTATTGTGCCAAATGTAAAGTTTGGTGGAGGAGGGATAATGGTATGGGATTGTTTTTCAGGGGTTGGGCCCCTTAGTTCCAGTGTTGGGAATTCTTAATGCTTCAGCATACCAAGCCATTTTGGTCAATTCTATGCTTCCAACTTTGTGGGAACAGTTGAGTAAGACCCTTTTCTGTTCCAGCATGACTGTGCCCCAGTGCACAAAGCAAGGTCCATAAAGACATGGCTGGGTGAGTTTGGTGTGGAGGAACTTGACTGGCCCGCACAGAGCACTGACCTCAACCCCATCGAACACCTCTGGGATGAATTAGAGCAGAGACTGTGAGCCAGGCCTTCCCGTCCAACATCAGTGCCTGACCTCACAAGTGTTCTTCCGGATGAATGGGCAAACATTCCCACAGACACACTCCAAAATCTCGTGGAAAGCCTTCCCAGAAGGGAGGTCCAACTCCATATCGATGCCTATGGATTTAGAATGGGATGTCATAAATGTTCCTGTAGGTGTTTATGGCCAGGGGTCCTAATACTTTTGTCCATATAGTGTGTATGGTGTGTGTGTATGTGTTGATAAATATATATATATATATATATATATATAGATATATATCCCTCAGAAAGTTTAGTAAAACTCAGTGACAGTGACTTGTTTGTTTGCTCTTGTATTTTTGAGCTTTTGAGGCTATAAAATGTAAAAACGCATGTTAGCGTCAAATGAATGAGAGCATATTAGATGCCTCATAGACTGAAACTCACAACAGTCTTTATGTTTTCTTGTGGGTGGGGATGTGCTGCATTAGCCGGGATTTATTTAGCAGTTTCGCGCTGATTGATTCTGAAATTAGAGCCAGGCGATCAGTAAATACCACACAATCGGGGGGCCAGGGACGCGACGTGGATCACAAGGTTCGCTCAAATCGATGGGAATATTTTGTGATTTGCTGCCACTCAAGTCTGGCTGTAAATTAGGACCATAACGTGCCACTTAGTTAGCAGTAAAACAAGAGGCTGCGACAGGGCAAACTATAAGAAATGAATTAAGGAGAAGGAGAGGACGTGCACATTGGTGCCGTAATGAGGCAGAATTACAGCCCCCCCAGTCTGATCCTGCATCCCAGACCCGAGGTGTCAGCGTCTAACGGGCTGCCCCAAGTGCCAGCGCCAGTCACGTCCGCTTCCGTGTGGAAATTTATTTATTTAACGCCCTGATTTACGGACGGCGTTCGGCAGAGCCATGGCTGCCCGCGTAAATAACTTGTTAAGATGGTTTGCTTTTAACAGCTTACTGTTACAGCTCATCGTTTCCCGTAGTTTTGTTAAGCTTGTTTTCTCATTCCGTTCTGCTCCCTTTCCCCTGCTCGTTGGCTTCTGTGCCTGTTAGGCCGGTTTCGCAGCTTTCTGCGTCACGAGGAAGAAAAGGAGGGTGAGGCCCTTGGAAGATGAAGGCATGGGCTTGTGATTGTGTCTCATTGGCTAGGATAGCTCCGCGTTTGGCCCTAATTGGGTGGCTAGGCCGATAGGTTCCGGCACCTCAAGGAACGAGATGCTATCAAGAAGCACCCCTGCCAGGGTTATCACAGGAATTAGCTAAAATACCATCTGGTGCCTCGCTGCAGGGAAGCTCTGTCTTATGCACCCCCACCCACTTAAATCAAGTGCCCACCTCATGCACATTGTGACCACTTAGTGCGGGCTCCTTTAGTTTGGTAAGCCAGAGCCAGGAGCGAGGTCGTCTCAGGACCGTCAGCTTGAGCCTTGTTTACTTGACCGCCTGCGAGCTCTTGATAGAGCCTGGATTAAATCACATTTTACTAAGATGTCCCAACCCGTGTCACCCTGGTTCAGCCCATATTTAATCTTCTGATGGCGGGACTGAAAACCCAGACTCGAGTGTGCCCTGCCCCCAACTGGATGAAAAATCCAGCTGTGCGGTCAGTACAGTTTAATATTGATTGTGTGTCATTTTAATTCAGCCCCTGTTTTTATTGGCTTTTCCTTTCCTGCAGATGATCTATAGCATAATTGAATTTTCAGGCTATTTGGAGTTTATGTTGGCAAATGTTAATAGAGTACAAAGCATGTTTAGTATTTTAATTCAATTTCAGCAGTTTATTATAATTTGAGTGGAAAGGGCAGCATGGTGCTGCACGGCTGCCCCTCGTTTAGAGGGTTCCAGGTTTGAACTCCATTTCCCTTTGCTCTCTGTATGTGGAACCTGCGTGTTCCGCCCAAGTAAGACTGGTCGGGCTTAACCCCGTTTGCTACAGGGATGTTGCCTGCTCTCTGATCCTTACCTGTACATCACTAGATAAAAGCATCTGCAAATTAAATAAATGTCAATGGGTCTGCAGCGGCAGCAGTTAGGCCGACTGCCTATAGTGTGGTCATGTGTGTGCCTTGTGGTAGCATCCTGTCCAAGGAGTACCTAAGTCTTGTGCCCCATGCTACAGCCCTGACAAGCGTTTGGAGGATGGATGGGTGTAATCAGTGATCTTGCGCATGCTGTATGTCTGTGTATAGCTTGTGCTCCTGTTGCCCTCTATCAGAGCCCCTGTTAGACGATGTGGTTTCTGCTGGTGATCTCATGGGCTCCGTGTCGCATTGTCCCACCTGAAATGTGTTGCGCGCCGTCCACATTAGTGGTGATTGAATCCTGACTAACTAGGACCATTAACCCCCGATCCGTTTAATAACCTGAGAGTGACAAGTCTGTGGTCTCCATTAACCCGCATCATCTGGTCCTACGTGCTGTTAACACCAGGTGACTTTACAAATTAAAGCGATAAACTGAGTCACCTGCTACTCTCCTTGCAAATTGTACAATCTCAACACAACACGCCCTAGCCCATCTGCACATAGCTTGCGTAAGATGTTTGACTCAGAGGAACTGCCAGAGTGGAAGCCTCGGGGGACCTTTCTGCAGAATCTCGGGTGGACTTGGGTTCTTCTGGCTTGCTGAGATCCGAACTGCACAAGTAAATCGGGGGACTAGGGAAATGGCAGACTCGAATCCGCTTATCCTGAGTGGCTCAGGTTAACTTCCTCCACAGCGAATTCTGAATCGCGGGTCCAAACTGTGGATCCATACCATTGTGAGTGAATCTGCAGAACTTCAAACTCGGTCCGCGAACAGTCTCAGATTCGCAGACCGGGCTGAAGGAGCAGATCAGTGTCACCATCTTCTCACAGCTCGAGTTGACTCAAAGGACTAGTTAACCCAGATCTTTTTAGTGAGTAACTTAGAAGAACTGGAGTCTGTAAACTGATCCTGGGATGGTTACCATTACTAGTTCACATGACAAGTGGTGGAAGCGATATCAAAACGGCCACGGAGAGGCTTCAGTGGTGACATCTCGATAGCTTGGCCAGAAGACTCCAGGCCAGTTGGGGTTTTGCAGTCCCAGAATCCACCTGCCCTCTGAGCGTCCGCTCCCCACGCCCCAGAATCCAACATCTGAGGAGGCAGTTAAAACCCTGCCTTGCCCCGCAGCACCTGGGGGGCTTAATGTTGTCAGACAGCAGTCTTATTCCCCCGATCCTTCCCCGCCTCCCTTGTATGTTTTATCGAGCTGCTCTCATCCCACAGCTGAGGGTTTCCACCAGTTCCACTGTAAGCAACCATCAAAATACATTTTTGACCTTTGGGAGAGCGACCCGGATTGTGGTGTTCGTGCAAGAGGATGGTCTTTAGCAGGACGACAGGGCTGTGCCTTTGGAGGGGCGTAGGAACCTGGGGGACGGATGGACATGTGCTCCCCCAATATTTAATTCAGCATCCTTTGCTCCCCCACCATGAAAAGACCTTTGCCTTTGTATTAAATTGTGTCTCCCCAAATATCAACCACTCTACACTGGGTGTAGTTGACCTATTGGGGATCTACACTGCCCCACAAAGGTGAAATGCAGTAACTACGCTGATGCTGAGGAAATGGGATTTGGAGTTTTTTTACTGTCGACCCGTACGTGTAGTCAGAGGTGTTGGGGGGGGGGGGGACATGGACGCCCTGCTAGATTTTGGGGGCCCAGCACTTTAATCGTGATCGTGGTGTGAGGAGAGCGTGAAACCCCGAGTCAGAATTGCTGGCGCCCTCTATGGACACATGCAGTAGTGCAGGTGGCTGCCACTCTCCCCACTATATAATGGTCTCTGTTTGCTCAAACCTCAGCCTCCGCACTGCGTAAAAATGCATCAGCACATTTCCGCAGATTGGGCCAGCCTCCAGCGGAGCCCTCGTCCACGCAGCGGAGACATCGGTGTGCATTCCTCAAGCCGTTTACATCCAATTTCCTCCGACGTAAAGTAAATATCAAAAATGTGATTCGAATCGACTGGAAGATTTGCACTTGAAGGGCGTCAGAAGGTGAGACATAACTGCAAAATGAATAGGAGGCTCCTGCACGTTGTCGGGCGATACAGTGGGCGTCTTCGCAACCCCATGTGCCGAGTCTGACACTACGGGGTAAGATCAGAAAGAAAAAAAAATCCCATAGTCTCACAGGAAGGAATTAATGCTTCTGAAGGTTCACCGGAGACTCAGAAGTGACTTTAGCTGTCAGCTTTAAAGGAGACTTATAAATGTTTGATATCAGTTCGGTAATAAGGAAAAATGGAATTTCCTTCAGTGCAGAGTTTATTGCTAATGGTCCTGAAAGGAGACCTGGTACTGAGTTCAAAGATGCCGATCTTGAGTGCAATGGTGAATGTGCTCAGGACAGCCGTACCCTTTTTGTTATTGTTAAGGCTCTCAGGTGTGTTAGGGTTGGCCAGTCCCTGAACACCGGACTGTTTTATTTTCCCATGCTGAGAGTTTCACTAGTTAGTTCCCCCAGCTTAAGCAGGCAAATGCATTTTCTCTGAGAGCTTTTCGAGATTCACTGTAAAGCACCGAGTATTTCGGCCCCGATTTGATGACTAATGACACAGAATGTAAATGAGGCTATGAGAGAAGATAAGAGCAGGAGGGCGCGCGGGGAAGGTACTTGACTATTGCATGTTCCTGTAAGATTTCTGTATTATAAATCTTATCAACTCTGTATTTTTCTCAAGCCACTGTTTGTTTTTTTCCATCGTAAAAGTGGTTCTGATGAACCCCTGTTGAATCGTGTCACTTTTGTTATGAAGTTGCTTATGGCAAGGCGTTTAACAATGGAGGCCATCAGAGATGTAATTTAGCCTTTAAGTGTGGAATGACTGTAGGTACAATGTGGGCACAAAGGCCTCAGGGTTGTCATGAGTGGTGGTCATGTGACCGCTGACTCCAGCACATCACCAGTTCTAGGAACAATGCTGAATAGTGTAATAATGTTTCAGCAGTTGGTGTTCCCATTACCGGCCTGTGAGGCCAAGCACATCAGCCCTGTGAGGGTGTTTTTTCAGACCCCGGTGCGTGACTGAGCTGTGTGTGACTCTCTTCCTCTATGCCCCGCACTTGGGTAGGGTAATTGCTTAAAGGCTTTCTTGAGTGGTCACTTGAGACGGCCACGCTTCTCGGCACACGGCTCCACAGCACGCGAGATGTGCGCCATGGTTACCAAGCTTGGTTGTTTTGTAAGCTCCACCCAAAAAGAAGCAATGGCTTGTGGTGAAGAGAGAACGATTATTCCTTGAAAGGAGGGAACTTTATAAAAGAAGATGCATGCACTGCCCGGTGAAGCCAAACTTTGTTATACATACCGCACTGTCGAGTTTGTGATGGTATTTCTAATGAGTCGTCCATTTTACAACTGTAGGGGGGTTGAACCTTACATTTTTAATATGGCTCGTTTCTAATGTCTGAATTTCCTTTGAGAAGGTGGACCCCACGCAGAAGTTAATCGATATAGGTCTTGTGAATTATGTCTCTTTTTAAATGGGGGGGGCTTGATTCTGTAGATACCCATACAAGGGCCATATGTATTGAGGTTGAATGTATGATTATTCTTCCCCTGGTGATACCACGGTAAATGGTGTAGCTCTTAGTTGGGGGATCCATCCAGGAAGGGCAGAGGCAGCAGCACCAAGAGAGGCCTTCAGTGTGGGACACAGCAGGCCGGCGGCCTGAACACGATCCTGCAGCGGGGCAGGTGTGAAGCAGCTCCCCGGGGCCACGAGCCGCTCTGCGTGTGCGCGCTACGCAGCCCCAGCCCGGCCAGCCCGCGTGGAAGGCGAGCCCGGCCTATCAATTAATGAGCAGCGCTAGCTGACAGCTAATGGCAGCCAGGTGTCCTTCCCGTCTGCTCTCACGGGACCCTGGGCTCTCCCGTCCCAGGGGGGTGCCCGGCTCAGGGCCAGCTTGCTGGACTGTAGCCGACGGACAATCAGAAAAGGTCCTGCAGCGTTTTATTAAATGAACTGACTGTCGCTCTTTCCTTTGTTCTTTATTATGGGACGATGCGGCATACTGCATACCCTAATAAACATATTCTATGTTTTAAAATAAAAATAATCTGTATTGTCCTGGGTGTTCCTTTTTTCTTAACTACTTCAGTTGTGATTGGGGGAATAAATGTTATAATGGAGTATATCTGACTTGGAGGTGGAATTCACATGGCTCAATGTTTTGCCTGAGTTTGGGCCTGTGATGACAGGCTGGATCATTTCGTTAAAATACATAGGTTGCTCCCTCCAGAGGCTCATATATATATATATATATTGCAGGCCATATTGACCAAGCCGGAGACATTCAGATGGAGAAGCATCCTGATCAAAAGGCTTTGGGGGCGAGGGGGATACAGGCCGGAGAGCCAAAGAAAAGTTCTCATTATGGCTCTGAGGCATTAATTTGACTGGCTTTTTTTTTTTTTTAAATGTGTGTCCTATTAAGCTCCATAAGGCCCTTTTGATAATTGTGCTTTGTACTTTTACAGCACTTCAGCCTATTCCCACTTCAATTTCCTCTTTTATCGGACATTTGAAATATTGATTTCTGACAGATAAAAGCAAACATTATAATCTTGCCGGCGAGCAGTGAGCGGCCGGGAGGCAAGGCCACGCGAGAGCGACGCATCGGGGAGCCGCTGCGCTCCAGACGCCGTCCATTTTTATTGCGCCTTTTCATCAGCACAATTTACTTACTGCTCCCTGATATTCTGGCAAAGCACCCCCCCTCCCTCCCCCCTTTCTATCACCTCCCTCTTACTGTGAGGAGCCACAGCCACTGAATCGCTGTTAGCATGTTGTCGCGGTTAGCATCCGGCTTAACGGCGAGGCTTAATGAACCTATCTCACACCTGCTCTTTTAAGCTATAGATCTACAGTCTGACGTTCAGTGAAGCCTGGTATCACCGTGTCCGATGGCCCTTCCCCCCCCCCCCCCCCCACACACACACACACACACAGCCCCTCTGCCCTCCAGGCCCTCTGCTAACACAAAGGTGTGAGATTATGGTGCTTAGGGACATGGGCCGTTGCTGGGAATGATTTACACAGGTCCCGGATGGGGGCAGGGGGCTCTTCCTCCTAAGTGTGTTTGATGGTCGCTCCTCTGGCCTTCCTGGCATTTGAGGGAAACGTATAATGTGTCCAGCCTGAGTTGCCGTGCCGGTAGCTAAGGCCCTGGACGGAAGGCAGTGATCAAAGGCGCGGTGCCGCGATCAAAGCCGCGGCGTGTCTGTGAGGCGCTCGGTAAGAACGGGATCAGGGGCCGCACGTCTGTGAAGCCGTCCCACGTAAAACCTCCTCCTCGTGCTTTCGAAGATTTTAAATTTGCCTGGTTCAGATGATACAGAGGCTGGAAATATGGTAGTTAAATGTTAGTTAGAGCCTTGCGATTATCTCTGTAGCAGTTTGCGTATAATTGCTGTGTAGATCAGTGTGGGAGGCCTGGATGTTCTCCTGACTGTAAACACCTGGTGCTGTTCAGAACCACCTTGTTTTCTTTGTTTTCTCATCCTGTCAGGCGAGACGGCAGCAATGTTCTTGTGTTCTTCGGCCTGCCAGTCAAATTCATGGCAAGGCCTCTGATTTTTATTCATTTATTTTTGTAACGTTTTCACTTTTCCGGCACTGTGTGACGTCTGACCACCCAGCTCTTCCTTATTGACCGCATCTGACAAGCTTAATCCCTTTTTCCATCCCAGTTACTTCCATTCAGCGATCAATCACCACATCAATGTCCATGGACTGCTATGAAGTAGCGCCCTTACGGGGTTCTGCCGTCATACGGTGATTGATTCATCTTCAAAGGACACTTAAGTGCCGGCTGCATTTACCCTTTCTACCCTCTCTCCCAGTTTCATCAAAATTTTGGGAGCACACATACCTTAATGGTGTCTAAGCACCTGTCTCTGTGCACCCTTTTAGCATGCTGTCCCAGAAACGCTGGCTGTTAGCGCGGAGTTAGCATCACAAAGCACGCCGATATTTGACCCTGGCCACGTAATATGCAAGGGTAGCAGAGGTGGATCATTCCGGTCCTGAAAGATTTTATTTCAACCACCCAGCTGAGTGAATGTGACTCTTTATACTCAACGGGTAGGTTGGAACAAAATCTTGGTCTGGATTTTTACTTTCTGGACCTGGACTACCCACTTGTAGTTCTGGCTTTGGTGGAAGGAGACTGAGGCATAACAGCTGAATGGTGTAATTTGTTGGCTGGTTAGCCCCCCCCCCCCCCCATCACCCTCTGCTGGCTCTGTAGACTTTCAGGAAGTGGATACTCCCCCAGAAAAAGCTGTTTTCATTTCAACATGCCTTATCTGGCCCTGCTCGGGGAGAGACCTTGTCCTAGGTTGTGTTAAATGGTGATTCCGCCCTAAAAATTACATGTGTATAATTTTGCTCGGCATTAGACGACTTCCTGCATGGCAAACACAATACTTGAACTTTGTTTCCCGAGAAGGAAAAAATCCACCCCCCCCACATGCCATCTCTGGGAAATGTTTTTTTCACTTATTGCATTTGCACTAGAAATTACCTTATCTCTTTGTTAACATCCACCACATGTTTTCTGTGTGTGGCTTTGGTTAGTGCTGCAACTTTTTTTTACAATAATAAATTACAATATGTGTGCTAAAATAAACCATAACTAACCATTTGAAGTTTATAATCCTGGATTCTGCCCAGCTCCTTGTTCTCTAGGTAGGCAGTCACTGGAAAAATAATCCCGATGGCTGTAATATTCTGAATTGTACATGAGTGGTCAGCACTAGTGGGTGCGGGGTCTGAGTGTCTGTCTTGGCCCCGGCCATGTGCAGTTTGTATGTTATTCCCGTGTCGGCACCAGGTTTCCTTCCGTCCCCCGTCCCCCCCCGATAACGTGCTGAGGTAAGCTGGACTTGCCAAATCGCCCATAGGTGTGAACGGTGTGTGAGTGTCCCATGACACTTTGCACCTGTAGCTTCCGGGATAGGCTCTGAATCTGCACCCTTCAAACATTAAAGAATATTTGATATCTGTCATGCTATCGTAGGCCATCATTCTTGTCTTATAAACGGCAGAGCTGAATGAAGACTCACTTTATGTTATAAATAATAAATAGATTTTGGCGTGCCAGGGTCTCTGCTCAGCTGGAAGATAAGCCACTTCACGGACATATCATTTAAATTATAACAGCAAGGTTCTTAATATACATTTCCCACTTTTTAATAACATCTTATACCAGCATCACAGTGTCACCATCCTGTGTACTCACTTAGTCATGTTTCTATGAAAAAAAAAAACATTTTTAAATGAAATTTGTTTGTCTGTTCCTTTTAACACACAGGCAGTTTAACACTGCGCAGTTCCCAGACCTTAGTGTAAATGGTTTATTCCGGAAGGCGAGGTGATTAAAAAGTGTGCTGCCAGTGCAGTCCTTCATCATGACGCACGGAGGGGGGCGGGGGAGGCTCTCAGCCCACAGAAAGTGTAGTCATTATAGCGGGGACAGTGTCAGTGACCTCTCCATTGCAACATCTTGTCTCTTTTGTCCGCCTCTCTGCCACCCGGCTTATTGGGTGAAATTGTATCTTTTGAGCGAGGCTCCCCGGCAAATACGCGCGGTATTGGGAGCCAGCGGGCCGTGACGCCTTCCTGTTTTTCTCCCCTCTCCTCTTTCTTATTTGGAAGTATTTTATGAACAACTGGGACCTGGGGGGTTGGGGGGGGAGTAGAGGTTAGTAAAAGAAGCACACAGTGTATAATTCAATAATTATCAGATAGCGTGACTCCCCGCCCCCCTCCCCGTATTGGCAGGTGTCAGGTGACGGGTGGGAGCTGGACGTGCCTGTCAGCTGCTGGACTTTGGGGGGGGGGGGGGGGGAGCTGTCCCCTCTGAGCTGAGGTGTCCAAACCCTAACCCTAATTTCGAAGACAGACAGATATCGCTTGGTTCTCCGCCATAGGCCAAAATTGGTTTCGGTTTGGTGGCGTGGGGCCTTTAATCAAACACTCCGGGCCTGGATCACAATATCGAGCTGAAGGAGCATGGCTGGCCTCCTCAGGAGCATGGCAGGCCTCCCCTGGAGCATGGCTGGCCTCCCCTGGAGCATGGCTGGCCTCCTCAGGAGCATGGCAGGCCTCCTCAGGAGCATGGCAGGCCTCCCCTGGAGCATGGCAGGCCTCCTCTGGAGCAGGCCGCACGTCCTGTGTGCTGTCTTGTGCCTGTCGTCACGTCACACTCTCCTACCAGCGTTCAGGCTCCAGTCCACACCTTACAGGTCCCTGGGTTAAGAAAATCTGACTTATGGACACCTTGTACTTACAAATGGACTATTAGAAATGGATATAAAAAAAATGTGACTTAAATACAATGGTCCGTAACAATGAACGCATGAGCTTTGTGACACTCGTGAAAATGTTTTGTGGTTTCAGCAGTTTGTCAGCTTGATTGTACAGTTTTTTATTTTTTACCTTTTCACAGTTCTCGAGTTCATCCTTCACATGCACAGTAAATAGTCATTCCACTATGCCACCAAAGCCTTATGGTTGGAAGGGGCAGGTCTATATGAAGGTGTGTGTACGGCAACATGCTTCCCTTTTAAGAG
>JAODKL010000021.1:682427-694746 GCA_026780765.1 Petrocephalus schoutedeni | reverse complement strand
CATTGTAGTTTAGAAATTCAGGACCCGCAATTTTTCTTCTCCAAATTTCAATTCAGTTCAATTTATTTTTATATAGCGCCTATAGCGGCAAAGAAATGGGAGAGAAAGAATGCCAGAGGAGAGCGGAGGGAGCTCACTTCTCCACGGTGTGGGAGCCCTGGCAAGCCATGGGGCCGCATGCTGACAAGACGGGTGGTTCCAGGTACTCCTGTGTATGCCTTAACTGTCTGCCAGGAAGTGACACGCCCCCAACAGGAAATGACATCGTAATGCGGCTTCTCTGATGACCCTGTTTAAGAAGGCTTTGCTCTGTTTAATTCTCGGCCTGCTTGTTTACAGTAAATGTTCTAATTATGAAAAAGGCCATAGCCAGAGTGGATGAAGCACAGCATGGGATAGCGACAGCTACCTACGAGAGAGAGAGAGAGAGAGAGAGAGAGAGCGGTAGTGTGGAGCACAGCGCCCCACAGTGGCCTGACGGGGAGCTGCTCTGCCTGTTCGTTCCCCCGCGGACGCTGCCTTGGGTTGTGTTGGTGTTTACAGTTTGATCACATATGATTGATGCTCTGTTAATACAGATTTAACTCGGCATGTTTTTGTTGCGGAGGGATCCACGAGAAGGGTTCAATTACAGAGCCGTGTCATTAATTCAAACGCTCGTTATACTAAAGAGACAGCGGCTTCTCAGTCCACGGTGCAGATGTGTAAAGAATATAATCAGCAGACGAGACGTCTAATGAGAAACTGCTGCTTGGCTGAGGGACGCGTCACCCCTGTCTGCCCGTTCTGCCGCTGACCGCACACGCGCGGCCCCTAGTACAGGCCTTCCCACTTAATTGACGGCTCAGCTGAGCTGGAATCTGTATCTTTTTGTTTCGCGGTTTTCGGCCTTCTGTGGAGGGAAGGAGCAGGTAGACCCACACTGTATAGAGATCAGTCTGAGATGGTGGAATTAATAACATCCACATGACCCTACCGGGGGTCGAACAGTGTATTTTTGTTTGCCTTTTAGTTTTTGTTTTCCTAGCCCTCCAGGACAGACTAGAACGAAACAAGCAGATGTTTGTTTGCAAACGCTTCTAGTACTGGGAAGGCACCAGATAAATGCTCAGTGTTGAGTCTCGCATAGATGATGTGTCTGAATAATGTAATAATGTAACATGTCAGGGCTGGGGGAGAGTGAGTCGCCTCGCACCCCCGGCACCGTTGGCCAGAATTATTCCCGGGCGGCATTGTTGTGCCGATTGTTTATGGTACGACGCAGACCTTTCAAGCTCGTGAGACCAGGGCAGAGGAATACAGGTTCTGCAGCCTGAGATGTGACGTTTTTTTTTCTCAGTAGTTTTTGCGAATTATTGATACAAGGAATTCCGTTCTTGTGTGATATCTGTAAATATTAATTACTGGGTGAACAGACGCTGTCACCCACATTGTGTTTGCTGGCTGACAGCCTTGGTGATGCGTGTAAAAGCTGAAATTCCCTAAAAGTGGCTCTTGTTTCTGAAGCAATGTTCTAGCAGAGGACCCTGTTTGTCAAGGTATGAAAGAAACCATGTAAGACAGCTTGTCATAAAAAAAAATACTAAACACTACGTTCATTTTTTGTATTTGGTAAATGAAACTGGTAAATAAAGTAAATAAAGGCTTAGATACGCAGCCTCCCAGCCTGTGGAGAGCCCCCCAAATCCACATGTGTGCTGCAGCATGAGGTGAATAGGGATCTGTGACAGCTAGGGACACTTTATTTACACTGAGCTCTGTTAAGCGGGAACTCCAAGAGGGAAATAGTCTAAGTGCTTATAATTAGTTCAGTGAATTAATAACCTCTCATGAACGTAACAGACTTGATATAATCGTGCATTCACCAAACCGCTCCATTAAAGCAGGCCGCAAATGGGAGATTAGTTTTGTGTATTTAATCAATTAAGTTCATATCTTTTTTCTCCCCCTTATCTTCAGCACTCCCCAGCATCCTGTGCGTGTGTGCATGCGAATGTGTGAGTGTGAGTGCATGTGTGTGTGTGTGTGGGCGGGCGGGGGAGGGGGGGGGAGGACTGCTGCATTGTCCCCACAATGTGACATTCCTCAGGACACAACTAAAAATGCTTTGTTTGGTTACTTATGATTAAGGTTAGGGCTGAGCTGGGGTAAAGGGTGTGAGTGTGTGGGTGGAGGTGTAGTATCAACATTACAAAGTTTCTGTTTAGAGATTTTTTTGTACTTTAAAATGTTTTATTTTGTGTTTCCCTATGACAGCATATTGTCGCTTTAAAAAGTCGCCAGAGGGGAGGCGCGCCTGCTGTGACACGGGTCCTGGAGTGAATAACAAGAGGAGGTTCCAGGAGAGCCCCCCCAGATCATAAGGCAGGCGTCCCCTGCGGCCTGGCACCGCGGCGGGCCGCCTCAGTCCTCGCTGCCAGAGACCGCCTATCGATTCAGCTGCCCGGGTTACCAGCCGCCATTAAGACTGTGACAGCTGAACTGTACGCATTGATCACCCGCACGGGGCCTCCTAATGGTATTTATGGGGCCCCCGCTACCCATAGGCTCCTGCCCCGCCCCCCCCCCCCAAACGTGGCTGATAATTGATGGCAAGTGAGCCATGATCTCCCCCCACTGACCCCGGTGTGCTGAATGTCATATGGATTACATCTAACACGATTATGATTGATATTATCAAATTACACCTCAAACGACAGGGCCGGGTCCTCCTGAGGCCCCGTGTGGGGGGTGGATGGAAGGGGGGGGTGCGGGGGGGTTGCATCGCAATGCCCAGAACAAGCCCAGCTTGTGCTAAATTCAGACTTGGCGAGGGGACAGATTAGAGCCCTCTGGATGTAGTACGGGGCTGTTCCAGTTCACTCACCCCCGGCTGCCATTAAGACAGTCGGCGCTTTCAGGGATGTGAGAGACACTCACAGACCTCTGGCCGGGTCCTCCCACTGCTGAACTCGCCACTGCTGCTGTGCCTCAGGGGGCTGGCAATTAGAGGAGCTTTTGCTGAAGCTTTTCCCTTTATTCGCCCGTTTCTGTATCCGACTGGGCTGCTCCCTTTCGTGGCGGCTTCGGACATTCATGCATCTTGCACCCGCTTGTCCTGGCCGGGGGGCCTGGAGCCCCTCCCAAGCAGCACAGAGCACAAAGCTGAGGTCACCCTGGACAGGGTTTCAGAACATCACCAGGCATAAATACACACAACCTATAATCTTGGATGCACTATTAGGTTTCACATCCAAAGAAAAGGTTATTTCATTCTGAAAGACAGTAGCTCTTAGAGGATTCTTTTTTTTCTTTTTATTAAATGTATAACAGTTATGTGGCTTAATAGCGGTTGCCTGTCTGTTGTCTATCTGTCTATTTTGCTGGCACACCTTTAAGAGCCCCACAGTCATAACGCCATTTCCCCGCTGATGTCTTACACACTGCTCTCAATTTATCTTATGTTTTATGATGTGCCTGGCATTTTTCCCATAATCCAATTATACTGGTTAAACCATAATGCAATTTCTACGTTTGTTATACTGTCGTATAAACTGCAGAGCTGAATGAAGACCCACTTTGTTACTTAAATAAATTTGTCATGCCAAGGTCTCAGGTCAGCAGGGAACTAAGTTAATTCTGGGACATATAGTTTAAATTATAACTGCACGGTTTTTAATATCTATTTTCCACACTTTAATAACATTTTAGCCTGTCATCACAGAGTCACCAGGCATTTATTCATGTTTATGATGGAGGAGAATTTTATAGATTTGTTTGTCTGTTCCTTTTAATGTAAGGGTTCTGGCTTTTTATTCCAGCACGTTAGTCGCTAATTATTGCTGTAATTTTTGAACTGAATCTACTTTCTGTCTGCACTGTGTAATGTGAAAAGGCAGACCCCTCGACATGTGAAACTTCATTGATTTGGCGGCTTATAAAATGTATAGAGGCCCTAACCAAAGGCACTGGGCCCTGTTCCAGTCTGTACTGTAGCACTGCCAAGAGGATTTAGACACCTGAGCATTTTGGTCGGGGGCGCTCTGCCACACTTCCTCGGCACCCCTGTGTGGGGGTTTGTCCCTGTCCTCGGCTGTCCCGCTCAGGAGGGGACGTGTGAACCTGGATGTCAGTAAGGTAAACACCATATTCATTCAGGTAAGCACCTGGCCTCATAATGACACAGTAAATCACTGCTGTAGCTGAAGTCAAGGCACATGTGTGATTGTCCACATAATTTAAAGCCTCCACTGAGTTTTTTTTTATTGTAAAAATAAAGACTGCCTTTAATTATGTAGTTTTTTTCGGTGTGCTTTGAATGTGGGTTGTTGGGATAGTTCTAGTGCTGATACGCTGTAGCAGGCAATAATGTAACGACTACCAATAATGTAATAACATGCCAATAACGTAATAACATGCCAATAATGTAATAACATGCCAATAACGTAATACATTTCTTAGTTTTTAATGTAATATGTCAATCATGTAATAATTGCCCAATAATGTAATAGCTTTTTGCTGATAATGTAATGTTATTACATTATTGGTTCAGGAAATGTATTACATTATTGGCCAATTATAATATTATTGGCTGCTTCACTTGTACAGGGATGGTATGACAATAAAGCCTAGCTGTGACTACCAGTCGTGTCCCGTGATTGTGACCTGGGCGTGTGGGACGGCCAGCCTCTCACATGGTGGGGGCTCATCGCACAGGGGGGGCCCTTGTATCACCATGGCTACTACTTCTGGTCATTAGTCATTGAGTAAAGTGTGTGACACTTTTCACAGAGACAGTCACAAAGCGCTTTACAAGTTAAATCCAATACATATATAAAATGTATGCTTAAACCAATAAAAATGATAAAATGCAAAGTAAACACAAAAGCAAACAATAGCATAACGTGCTAGTCAAAGGCCAGTCCACACTAATGAGTTCTTAGCGGACATTTAGTATTACAGGACAGTCGAGGCTTGATGGCTGCCAGTGCCTGGCTGCCTGTCATTCGCAGCGTGACCCTTCTGCTTGATCTGCCAGCGTTTAGCTGAGGCCCAGTGGCGTTCAGAACCCCTGCAAGGCCCTGAATGCCGAGTCGGCGGTGCCAGCGAGTTTCAGTATCATGACGGTCCGTTAAACGGGTGCCGTGCGTCTCGCTGGAATTTATTTTTAAACCTGTATTCTCAGATTTCTCGTAACACGGCTGATAGTAAGGAAACGGTGCTTCACTTGCCAGCGATTCTCAGGATGACAAACTGACTCCCCAGCGCCGCCCTTATTATCAGCAACTCTCAATATAAATATGCAAATCTGCTGCCTGAACTTTGCAGTCTTCTACCAGGGCTATTCATCTCTTTACAAGTATTCATTTGCATCAGCAAGAGGACACATGCATCATTGCACGTCATTCCGAAACCAAATATTAATCAATTTTGCAGCCTGGATTCCCTCCCCCTCCCCAATGGATGCAGTAGCCCATCACATGATCAGTGGTCAGCACAGAAAAGGTCCTGTTCAGAAAAGGCCCCACTAGATATTTCAGGCGGCGCTTCCAAATTTGCAGCACGTGCCACAGCCTGGGCCCCTGTGGCCTGAGCCTCTTCTGGCCTGAGCTGGGTCTGGCCGCCCCCTAGTGGCATGGAGGACTTCCTGCCTGTATGTCTTGCAGATGTAAATTTCAAGGGATCATAACAGATGTGTTCAGGTTTAATTCAGTCACTATAAATAATTTGAGCTTTCCAGGGTATTTATTTAGTGTTTTTCCTTATTGTTTGTTTGTTCACTTATTCGTATTTAGCAAAACAAACAGTGAACCAATTTATTGCAACCAAGGCATCTGAATCTCTTTTTTATTAATAGCTTTGTCTTCACTGAGTCGCCATCGCAATAATATCATATGCAAAAAAGTAAAACTATTAGTGATTAGTCACTGATAGTTCCTGACTTTGAGTGACCGGGCTGGAATAGCTGGATTTTATCGTTAAACAGCAGTTCCCCATGTTAAATAGTGTAGCTTCTTGCTGATTTCTGGGCGACTCCCTGAGCACTGATAAAGTCCCCTCCTTGGAGCAGTGCTTTTCTGTACATATTACGAAGCAAAGTGATACAGATTAAGTACGCAAGTCTAGTGCTTTATTTTCCACGGGGTGGGTGCTATAAATGTGGTTCATGTTTACAGCCCTTCATTTGTCTACATTGCTAGCTCTGCTGTGTACTTTCAGTATAAAAATTCTGTTTTCCCAGAAAACCCAGGGAACCGCATAGCTAGTTTACGTTCAATATTTTCTAATTTTTAAGTGTACACATATCTATACGTTTACATTTGCTTAATTTAACAAATACTCTGATCTGAAGACGTGTACTTTTTTAAGCGAGCTGGGACTGACGGTAAGGAGCGATCGTCAAATCACTCTGCCGGACCTAAACCTGTAATGGACCGGACCCACTGGGTTGAGATTGGCCTTGATGTTGAGATGGAGCCGCCTAGGTTAGTCTGCTGGGGGCTGGTCGCATCCTGCTGGTCCTGCAAATGAGCAGTAACAAAGTGCTCCTTTCACCGCGCTGACAAATACAATGCGGACGCTCCACATGGCAGTCATGCCTCGGCGACCCCCCCCATGGACAGCTACAGGTACCCCTGAGCGCCCCCTTCTGGTCGTTTATGGTATGGAACCAAGTGATGGCTTTTCATCTTGCAATGAGGGAAAACCTCTTCAGCAGTGGGTACATTTGTCAGAATCGGAATGATAACTTGGTTGTTCTATCACTGAAGACGAAAATGTGTTTTTAAATGGCATAAATGAGTGTAAATTCTGACATAAATGTTCAGTTCTGTGCGGCTGAAGGGAAGGGTGTACTTTTTTTAATTTAGACATGACAAAAGCTGGTGGTCAGTATGCTTTGGGGGAATAAGGGCAAGCAGTTAATATCACAGTGCCATCAGGCTCTGTCCTGGCTGACAGTGAAGGCTGACACTTAGCTATTTCTTCCACATTTCCTACAGCATCGACAACGGGGCCGTTTCTGATCATTACCGACATCCCGCTCCGGGCCGGCAGAAGCCCGACGTCCTCTAAAATGTTTCTTCATTTTAATCGGAGGTAATGAAAGCAGAGCTGCTATCGCATTCACACGCTCCCGAAAGCGCCCGACTCGCACATCAATAATCCCGCTTAGGCTCGGAGAGAGGGCCATCAAAACGCAGCGTAAATGGCAGCTAGAGCCCAAGGCGACAAGAAGACGCCTCGCCACCGATTGTTTGCGGACGTCGATTTTGCCGCGGACGATCTAACGCACCGCCCCCGAAGCGGCACTCGCCCATTAGCCTCATTACACGGAAATATGACGTGTTGCGCTGGTTTGACAAACAGCCACGTCTTCAGAAGCACGTTGCTGTTAACTTGTTACATCCAGCTGTAGAGGTGGCGTAAGTGGACAAGTTATTATTTATCGTTATTTTTTAATCATTGGTTTCCTTCAGAGATGGTGATTATACCAGAAATCATTTTCATGAAAACAGTTCTCCTGAAGGGCTTCTTTTAGGGAAGGACATTGTAGATGTTCCCTCATATCCAACTGTGCACTGCAAAATTTCCACTAAACATTGATTACCAAGAACAGAGGGGCTCCAAGCAGGGAGGGCCTCTGCGTACTGGGGCTCTGTTTGTGAGGCCTGAGAAGTGGTACTGTGGAACCCCACGGTTCTTCCATGTTCTGGGGTTTTTAATGTGGGTCAACCGACACCTGAAATAAGATAAAGAAGGTGATATGGCTTTGGCGTTAAGTGGGATTGACCTCTGGATACAGAAACCAAAAGCAATCCATATAATGAAGACAAAAGAGGAGAAACTTTATGATAAATAACAGAGTCAATGATTTAAGATTTACGATTTATGCAAAACCGGGCATCAGATGTTATTTTTGATCTGTTTATGATGGCTCTGTTATCGTCCCCTACGAAAGGACCATTTTTGTTTTCCTTTCCTTTGCAAAATCACTATCTTCAAGAAGAAGTGGCCTGTGCCTCTGGGAGGTGCTGCTCTCTGCTCTGTCAGCTCTGCGTCACGCACGTCCCCTGCAGGCTTTCCCGTAGACGCCTAATCACCGAGGTCCTGACATTTCACTTGTTATAGGCAACATCAATTACAAGAGTCGCCGTGGCGATCCGCATGATCTCAGCATCCTGATAAACGTTTATTTTGGGCCTGCGCGGCTTCATCCATTAGCTGTACTGTTTGCTTAAGCATCGCATCGATTCCGTTTAACTACAGTCAATTTCAAATGGATCTGACATTCAGATATGACCTTAAAATAGGCAACTCCTGAGCTATGATTAGGATTAAATTTTTCTTAATGAGGCTATTTTTTTCCGTGTGGGGGCTGTCCGACAAGATCAAGTCAGGATTGTCAGTAAAAATTAGATCACTTATTTTAAATCGCACAGGTTTAACTTGATTATTTAGAACCCACTAATTTGTGTAATTAATATCCTTTTCACATGAGTAGCAGGTTTATTAATAACAATTTATGCCTGTGCTCTGCATCTCTCTGTAAATTAATGAAATGGCATGCAATGTAATCAGGCAGGTAATGTCATAATCAATGGGACGGAGCGTGATGTTAATTACGGAGATTATTAATTGTTACAGTCACGGCTGAATGCCACACTCTGTCTGCCCCTTTGTCTCATTATTTATTGCAATCCACAGATTTCAAAAGGCAAATCTAATTAGCGATTCAGCTGCTGGGCCGCGAGTCACAATGAGGCAGTATCGGAGCTGACAGCTGGGACCAGGGGATTGTGCACCGTGGACGGCCGAACAAAACCAGCATTATTCTGCGTCCCTGCGACAACAGGAAATGTATGTATCGCTAACTAATAAATACGTTCAGAGCTCTCATCTGCCATTAGGAACAATGGCCCAATGAAACGGCTTCTTGACGCCATTGTTGGCTCGCGGGCGGAATTTATGTGCATGCGTCCAGGGTCTCACGTCTACATCCAGTTAGGGCTGGCAGGCTCAGAGCAACATGTGCCTTTAATGTAATTCTTTAGGACAGTGTTTCCCAATCCGGTCCTTGGGGAATCATAGACAGTGCAAATTTTTGCTCCCTCCCAGCTCCTGGTAGGGAGCAAAAACGTGGACCAGCTATGGGTCCCCCAGGACCGGATGGGGTAACACTTTAAGATAATACTGTCGTGCTTACAGATCTGGGATCAGTGCAGGTGGCTGAAGGGCCCATCCTTGATCCCCAGGCCTCTATCTCTGCTTGATCTTAACTTATTACAGTCTCGTTATGCTGTGACGCATAATTGTGGATTATGCAGTTCTGTAGATCTGTGCATTATGGCGTGAAATGCAGAAGGCCAGCAGACAGCGGTCACTGAAGGTCCTGTGAACTCAAGGCTGCTGGTTCAGATGCCAAAACAAGCACAACTTCGTTCAAGCGAAGTACTTGACTTCTACCAGAAAAAGTAATTTTTAATCTAACATTGACACTAACTAGCACACTTTTTCTGCTGAAAGTTTTATTGCTGAACAGTGTTCAAGTCGAGGTGAACCACGTTCAGCGGATGTGTGTGCCGTGGATGTTCTTGCTACCAAGCCGAGGCAATGGGGAGAATTGAGTCATACAATAGGATTGTTCACCCGTCTGGGCAGCAAGGAGTTAACGTCTGGATGTGTCCCTCTGTAGCTCAGCGCCCTGTACCAAGCATGTACACACATATGCTGATATTGCTCACTTCAGGGGACAGAAGGGACAGAAGGGGACCAGCAGGAAGCTCTGGTTCTATTAAGGCCATGATTTTGTGGACCTTCTAAGAATCAAGTAGAGCATGCTGTATGTTCAGAATGTCCATAGCATCACCATGTCCTGTTAAACATCACATCCTGGCAAGTGGCCAGTGTGATTTATTGGAATGACATTTCAACAGTACAGGCGGGAAGGTGATGGTTTGGCATGGATGTGATTGGTTGGAGTGACAGTTTGGTGTGCATGCGATTGGTTGGAGTGACAGTTTGGTTTGGATGTAATTGGTTGGAGTGACAGCTTGTTGTGGATGTGATTGGTTGGAGTGACAGTTTGGTGTGGACATGATTGGCTGGACATTTACTTGCATTCTTTCATCTCTGAGTGATGGGTAACTTGTTTCCCTGCAGTTTAAACATTACAGTTTTACCCAGTCTTTTTAAACATGTGTCTTTCCCTTGAGGACAGTATGTTCTACAGCTCAGCACAAGTGTGTGAACCACTCCTCTTTCTAAAGGCACCCTAGCAAATAAACACTGCATGGCTGTTTGTAGATGAACACCCTGCTGTGTTTTTCAGATGGTGCGTTGTCATCAGAGAATGCCTCCAGTTAAAACAAATGCACAAACATGAAAAATACCTTGTTTTATCTTATTCTCCCAGCTACAGGCACGGTTAGGGGTTACCCTGGGGTCCTATTCTACCTGCTTCTCACAAAGCACCATCCACAGTGAGGTGCATGGGGAGCGGTGATCAGAATCTCCTTCTGGTGTTGCCTGGGCCGGTTTCGCGGATGTAAAAATGCCTTTCGCCCATTTAATCGCTTTAAACCCTCCCACTGCAGAACCACCTGCTTTTTAACTGAAGGTTAATTGAAGCGTTCATTTCTACCAGCATATCAGCAGTGGCAGTGTTTACCACCAGTCGGACCAGCATCTGCATGGTGTCTCCAAGGTTTGGGCCCCCTCCCCCCCGTTGGCCACAAAAAGTCACTACACTATAGTTTGTAGTTGTAGTCTTTTTTGTGCAGTGTTTCTGTCATGCTGGAGGCGGAGCCTAGCCATTCGAGGGGGGGGGGGGGTGAAACCGGGGTACTCTGTTTACGGTGATGAAGGAGTCCATCTGCTTTGGTATTTGAATTGGCAACCTTGAACTTGAGTGAGAATAACAGCACTTCAGTCCATCTGCTCAGGCAGCGCTGGCCCCAGCCAAACCCGCGTCCGCCGTACGGCGGTGCCTATACTGCGGCGCGTACGCTGCGGCGGGGGCCACGCGGCCGCCTGCGCGCCAGCTGCCACGCTGACACATGCGTGCTTTGCATTCTTGCACCCCTCCCATCAGTTTTTGTTACAGGAAGCAACGGAAGCCACGTCCCACCCCCAGTCCCGGGAGAATTTACATTTACACTTCATTAATGTACCAGACAGCTTTTATCCAAAACAGCATACATGGTGTATTTGCCTCGGGGGGGGGGTAAAGGTCCAATTACCCTGCCAACCCTGGGATTTGAACCAACAAACTCCTGATCACTGATACAGCATCCTGAGCCACTGAGCCGCACACTGCCCCCATAACGCTGTCTTTGCTTTAAATATTGATCAGGCTTTGAGCGGATAAATAAAATGAAAGCCCTGACGGATGAACATATGCTGAGATGGACCTTTGGGAGATGGCCGAGATGTTACCAGCATTCACCCAGTCGCCCCCAAGTGGCAGGAATGTGCTCAGGTAGGGTGGCTGCTGCCTCCTGCTTCAGACATCAACTGTCCCCAGAGGAGGCAGACATCATGCCTGACGACAGACTGCCCGCAGCATCTCTGTCCCACGCAAGCCCGGGTACCGCCGGCACCCCACCATTCAAAAAAACCAGAGAGGATGCTAAGAAAGTGTGCAGCCTTATTTACGTAGCTGTTCCTCCATCTTTGCAGGCTTGATGGCTGTTTGCTTTTCGGCATGCAGATCTCACAGCCAACAGAGAGGACAGGAACATGCAGGCTTAGCTGCAGCTGTCCCTGACAGGGTGACACAGCTCTATTTACTGCCACAGGTAACGCGCAAACAGGAGGACGTTGGCATTTTCCTCAGTGCACTACACAGGCAACTAGCAATCTGATTGGATATGGGCTGGTGACCCTCAGCCTATCACAAACACATGCTACATCTTCTTATGATAGACAGGAAATGGCTTGAGAATTAGATTCAACAAACAGCTGAAGTTGTTTGCCGGGTAACTAACCATAACTTAACAAAGCAGCTTGGTTAAACTTCAGGGTTTTCCATGACGCCTAGTGAAAAAATAGCCGGGGGCTGTATCGGTCATGGGGAGTCACCCAGCAAATCTCTTTATTGCATTTTTTCTAAGAATAAGCCCAATTGTACTAATGGCGGGTATTACTAGGTTTGTTTGTGGAACCTTTAACGAGTGGCTCTGCAGATGTACTGATAGTGCTCACTTGTAACAGCCTCTTCTGCAGGCCGATGAGAGGCAGAGGGAACATAACACCTCCCAGTCTGGCTTCTCATCCTGGAAACACTGGGAAACATTGATGGAACTTCCATGGACCAGAGGATTGGCCTGCTGGTACTGGT
>JAODKL010000021.1:649934-677731 GCA_026780765.1 Petrocephalus schoutedeni | reverse complement strand
GGGGGGGGGGGCGGGGGGGGGTTATTGGGTTCATTGGGTTATTCTGATTACTTACAAAATTTCACCGAAATATTTAATCAATATTATTTTAAGAATATTTTTAAAAGCATAAAAATGCTCCCCTAATGCGAACCCGTTTCACTTCCTCTACAGCACATCTCAGAGATCTCAGATCTCGCAGAGTCCGCGGTGAGGCGGTTCTGTGCGGCCGCCACCCATGATTGTTCAGGACCGGGTAATGTAACGCAGGACGGGCAGAGCTCAGGGGGCGGCTGGCCCCGCTGCTGCTTCATGGGTAAGTGCACTTATTTCGCTTATTGTTGTGTCCGTTGTTAGTTATACTTTGTGGCAAGTATTTAAATAGTTTTAAATGAGGTTCCTGCTTTAGATCCGACGCCGAGAAAAACAAAGCTGATGTGGCTGTCAGGTCGAATACTTCCCCTTTTCTTGAACATGCTACCACAATGCATTTTAGCAGGGTTGGGGGAAGTTCAGCATTTCGTTTGGACCATATGAAGGAAGATAATCGTTAAATCTTAACATTAGAAAACAAGTTTATTTTTTCTTCCTCACCTCAGGCACGGCAACCTTGTACACCTGTTAAGGCTGCAGAAGCAAAACTGTTTGGTAAAGTATTTATGGTTTCATAACGGCGGAGATACGATTGACTGGCGATTTGAAGCCCTTTCGTGGAGGGTTAATGTGTTGAGACTGATGTTAATTGTGAATATTAATTGTTTTGCCATTGATTAAGAAACCATTAATCTTTCTTAATCTTATCTGCAAGTTAACTTTGCTATGTTCCTTGTTTTTAAGTCAGGATGGCAGAGAAACCAGCCCAAAGAGGAGGCTTATCTGACGATCAGGACAGCACCCTGACAGTCCAGTTCGCCCAGTGTCACCCGCGCATGGTGGACAAGATGGAGCCGGGCTGCTCTCTGCCGCAGGGCTGTGATGGCGCTGTCACTTTGGGTTAGTGGATCTACTTCAGAGCTACGTATGCAGTGTGTGGGACACTGATCTTGGGCAGATGCAGCTAAGCATGATGTCCGTCTGTGATTCACGCAGACGCCAAGCCGGGCCCCAGCTCAACCATGACCACACGGGAGCTGCAGCAATACTGGCAGAACCTGAAATCGGCAAGGAAGCCGGCTAGACTGCTCTTCGATGTCCCTTCGTCCCGCACGGTGGAGCAGAACCTGTCCAAATATGTGGTGGGCAATGCATACACACAGCGCTGACACCGGGGGTCGAGGTCGGGTAGGCAGATGATGCACAGCCATACCCCTGGGAGAGACTGGGCTTAGTCGTTTTAGGATGTGCACTTTTATTTAGAAAAGTTGGGGAGGGGGACAGATGTCCCTGCAACATTGCAAAACCTGTTACTTTCCAGCTTGTGGACACACTTTTTCCGGTCCCCACAATCTAAGCCTCAATCTAAAAAAAACATCTATGAAGGCTATCAAAAAGTTCAACTAACTAAAAATCTTGTATTTGGTTTGGTTAGTTATGGTTAGGGTTAGGCCTGGATAGGGGTTGTGGTTTACCATAGTTAGGATTAGAGTTATTCCCATAGAAATGAATGGAGGGTGCCCTCAATTATAGGAATACATGGACTGTGTGTAGCTGTTCCGTTAAAATTTAGCTGGATCCTGCCTTGCCTTAGTATTTACATTTATTTAGCTGACGCTTTAATCCAAAGCGATGTACAGCTGAGGAAACAGGTTCAGACAGCCAATGGAGCCAGCAGGGTTAAAGGCTTTGCTCAAGGGTGCGATGCTGAAATCATTCTGCCGAATCTAACCCAAGGAGCCGAACATTGCCCCCTTAATTAAAACAAACGGCACTTAAAATGTGACTATTATCCACATCGCTTGTCTCCCAAGGTGAGTGAGCCCAACTAGTTTATTATTACGCATTGATATGACTAATACAAGTCACATTTTCAGATATAACTTTTTTAGAATATTATTTGATTTTATTGAACTTAACATGTAGAATTTCCATCTGGCCAGTAGGGGGGGCAATCGCACCCAGCGTCGGATGTTAGAATAACGTGTAGAGCATTTCCCCGCACAGGTGTACCGGATCGTGCTGATCAAGTCGGGCAGCTACGACTCCAAGCAGGTTTTCGTCGAGAGGCGCTACAGCGACTTTGCGCGTCTGCACGGGCGACTGCTGCAGGACTTCAGCGCGGAGTTAGAGGACCTGGGGCTCCCCAGGAAGAGGCTGATGAGCAACTTCGCCGAGGAGAGCATCGCCGAGCGTCGCGTGGCCTTCAAGGATTACCTGGCGCACCTGTACGCCATCCGCTGCGTGCGTCAGGCACCCGCCTTCCTCGACTTCTTCACCAGGCCGGAACTGCGGCTGGCCCACGGCTGCCTGCGGGCAGGGCAGTACAGCCTGGCACTGGAGAGGCTGCTGCATGTCCTCGACCTACAGGAGAAGCTGACACAGCACTCGCCCTACCTCCTGGTGCCTACGCTGTGCGCCATCCTGGTCTGTCAGCGCGACCTGGACCAGCCCGCCAGCGCCTTCGACACTGCCCTGCGGGCCATGCCTCTCGTGCGCCGCTACGCCCTCAACAAGTACCGCTGCCCCCTGCTGGCCACGCTGGTGGATCTCGGGTACCAGCTGAGCCAGCCCATTGCCCAGCTGCAGGAGGAGCTTTCTCAAGAGAAGAACGCTGAGAGGGGCCTGGTGTCGATGCTCTCCCTCAAGGAGCTGGTGGTGCAGGAGTTTACCGAATGACCTGGCAAGTGGACAACGTCTGAACAAGCAAGATGATTAATTACACGCGGGATCTCTTCAGTTTTCATCACTGGAGAAAGCAAATTTCTTTAAGCCGGACGACTAGTTCTACCAGATTTACTCAAACCACGTCCTTCAAGCAGTCACTAAGCACCATGAAAACCAAGAGGATGTGACAAAAAGAGAACTTCCCCCAGGGGATTAATAAAGGATCACTGTTCACTATTCACTTTGGACAGTAATGACGACCGCTTGCACGAAAGGCTCACCAAAAGTACCACAGTCACCAAAAGTACTGTACCAGGAAACATTAAAAACAACGAGTCAGCGGCAATGTCTGGGAACCGCCACTTGGGGGGGCTATTATGTTTATTAAACTTCCAGAATACCTTCAGTCGGTCGCATATCATAACCAGCAGTTCAATAGCACCAAAGCATAACTTAATATATTTTAGATTTCTAAATAAACATGTTTCTTTTCAGTTTAAATGTACAAAATACGTGCTTATGTACTCTAAAATGGCATTTATTTTGTCGGTGAATGTATTTATATCAGCCCATGTAGAATCGTCATTCTCTGTCAGCTTAAATAAGCAGTCAGACTACCTGGGAACAAACAGCCGAAAAAGGGGTGGAAGTCAGACATCAGAAAGTGAGAGAAAAACAGGCAAAAATAATTGGTTGGCCTTTAGGGGTCTGTATCCAGCATGCAGCGTTTCTGATGAAATCTTAAAAGAGCTCATCAAACGCACATCAGTGGGAATGCAGGTCGTTCTATTTGCCACTTCCTCTTCCTGCTTTCTTTCATCTGGAAAATAAAATGTTATCTGAGGGCTTTTTTTGGACTGTGTACTGTGTACCCCCCAACACTAGTCTGTGTTCTGTGATTAGATTATTGCATCCCCCCCCCCCTCCCCGCGATTAAGACGAAACCCTCCCAAGGGCGTAATGAACGACGTGTTGCGGAATGCAGAGCTTGGTTTTTGGGGGCAGAATGTTCGGAAATCCGAAAGCGGGACACCAGCACAGGGGTCTCTGTGGCTGAGGAATCCGTGATCAACGGACCGGTCACCTGCCCGATCGGTCCCCGAAGCTGCCGCCGGGCGCGTCCGCCCACGACGCGCTCACAGCTGCTTGGCTACGACGTATTTAGCGGGGCCGAACGAGACAACACCGCTGACTCGATCTATTTGTGATCTAGAACATCCTGCCGCATGTGCATTACTCGCCGGGACATGCAGTTTAAAAGCAACGATCCTGCAGCATGAGAGGACACAACTGACATGCCTGGAGAGAGATGAAAACGAATTCCGAACCGGTGACACCGAACTTGCGCTGCGACGGCGTGGCACAAGTCCATCCGCATTGTCCGCCAGTATTAGCGAAGCGCGCACCCGGTATTAGGTTGCGCTTAATCGCGGCGGTTCCGGAGCCCAGCATTTGATCTGGAGGCTGCAGTCTGATAGTATCTCAGCTTGTGCCGGGCACAAAGCCGGCGGCACGGGGCGCTTTCGGGCCTGGCATCATCCCATCCTTTTTGTTCAGATAAATGTGTGCTATAAAAATATGCGGCCGGCAGGATGGTCAGACCCGGATCGCCTTGCGTCCGTCCCCCGCGTCTGCGGAGAATATGGTAATGCTGTCCTCAAATCAAAAGCTGTATTCTCAACCACGCACACGGCGTTTGTTCTGATTATGTGCCTCTCATTACACAAACTCGCTTTAAAGTGATGAACATGTAGGACTGCTTCGTTTTTAAGGGAATTCGTTTGAAAAGATAGATTCTTTTAAACCCGCCAGCGCGCCTCCGATTTACCTTTGTGCCGTCAAAGGTGTCGCTGACCCGAGGTTACAGTCGGGGGGGGGGGGGATAAATAAAATGTACGGCCCTTGAAAGACCTGGATTAACGGTGCCATTGTGAAGCCCAGATTAAGGGCCAGTGGGATCGGCGAGAGGGGGCAGCTAAGCGCAGGGAGACATCACACCTACCAAGAGCAAAGCGAGCACCCCCCTTTCATGCAATCACACACAGTGCCTGGCCACTGGGCCTCCTTTCAACTGCATTCTGCAGATATGCCATCAAGTCCAGTGAAATCCCACAGATGCCTATAGGTGTTTGAAAAGGGGTCTGCTTTTAAACTGTGAACCTTTGGTATGTATAACAAGATACAAAATTATGTTTCTAATTACGCTAAAAGTTTTCTCCACTTTTGATTCTGAGTCGTCCATTGGAAAGCTGGGTCGGGTCAAACTTCAGAACCTTGTTGGGGTTGAAAATCCAAAGGACATTGATGGAAAAAAGGGGAGACGGAGACAGGTTGCTGTGGCAACTATCCTTCATATTTGTTGTTACGAGTTGAAGGATGGGGTGGCATGGTGGTACAGTGCTTAGCACTTGCCTCACACCTCTGGGACCTGGGTTTCAGTCTCTGCCTGGGTTCCATGTGTATGGAGATTGCCTGTTCTTCCTGTGACATTGTGGGGAGTTCTCTGATTCCTCCTGCAGTTCATAAACATGCTGATGTTAATCTGAGTTGCCAAATTGCCTGAAGGTGTACATGTGTGAGTGTCCCCAGTGATGAGTCGCTCCCTGCCTTGTGTCTGGACTTCCCCAGGGACCCAGAATAGGATGGATGGATGGATGTGAAGGCAGAAACAGAAATTTACCAGGACATTTTACTTGTATTGCCGACACTCTTATCAAAAGTGATTTTTGATTTGAAGCTGAATCAGACAGTCCCAGTCAGGTATTAAGGGCCTTGCTCAGAGGCTCAACTGTAAGACCACTTTTCTAGTCATGGGACTTGAACCCATGACCTCTTGATAACAGGTAATACATCCTAACCCACTGGGCCACACACTTACCCACCACATCTATCCTAATATCTTAAAAGAGGCAAGTGGCATGTATGTCTCTGTTTAAAGAGATTAATAAACATCGTCCTTTGGACGGATTACAGCATTGCCGGATAGTCCCACCAGCTCACTGACGGTCCACCGGCCCACTCCTGCTTTGTAGCGTCAGCGTGGGTGGCAATCGGCACACCTCGCCTTCTCCATCACGGAATTTAATGCGGTAACGAGCTGTCCGCCGAGTTCCAGCACCCCGAGCCCTAGCTGACAGGCTTCTGGGGGAGCTTCTCCACCACAGCCAGTGTTTATCTCACACAGATGTGCGGAGATGAAGAGGGAGGCGGAGAGAACAAAAAAAAAAAAAAAAAGAGGCTTGATTTTGTACCAGCCCACGTCAAACATGTGAGATGGATCTTCAGAAACTTCCCGGGGGGGAGGTGGAGTGAGAGACGGGCTTTCACAGGGAGAGCCGTCTCTCTTTTCCCACCCAACATATGCAGTGCAGATCTTGCACCCAACATGGGGGAAAATGTTCCCTAAAATGTGGTTGACTTCATATTGAGGCAATCTCTCAGCCCATCTGGGCTCATTAGAACTCCCAAGGGTGCGACAAGCCAATAAATGTCACTCCACCCTTCCCATTAAGAGTTTCCAACCATATGCATCTTTCATTTCTTTATATTAAAAACACATGTGGCAGCGTTCATTAGCAATCCATGACACCGGGCTCTCTAATGAGGTGGAGATGTACTAGTTATGATTTATGAGCCCTTCAGTGACCAGACATCTCCCATGTTGAGGTAATGCTACAGAGGGAAGGAGACCTAATTGGTGATGAGCAGCCCAGTGTCGAAATTAGCATTTGGCTTGTAAATCTGCTGCTAATCGAGCGCTTTTCAAAACAATGCGGACATCCGTGTTTTTTTCCCGCTAAATGTGGAGACACCAGAAATTACACAGGCCGTGAAATATATCCATCTGGATTATCTCTAAGTGGCATCCAGATGGTCACAACTGTTCAGTAATTAAGACCTGATTGTTTTCCCTGTACCACAAGGGACACCATCTAGGTAATGTGTTGTTGGATTCCTTGAGACTTATGGGTATTCATGTACTTATGACAAAACTCTAAAGCTCAGGACAGGCAAACAAATCCCAGACCAATAACCAGGGGTGTAGCTAGAAATTCCGGTCTCCTGTCAAAGTGTCACCTTGGGTCCCCCTGTCCAATTTTACATATTTTACATATCTACGGGTCCCTGCGAAGTGCTGGGCTCCCTAAATCTGCCAGGGTCTCCACACCCCAGCTGCAGCCCCTGCCCAGTTCCCTGGTGTGCAGAAAACCTTAACTGCTCTTGTGAATGCTGCTCTGTCCCGTATGACACATTACTTTGCCCGTCTCTCATCGAGCACACATGGGAAGAGATAGAGATGCCAGGCTCCTTCTAGATAATCAGGGGTACGATCCAGGGCCGGCCTGCAGCTGGACAGCTGCGCTATCGCCCAGCGCCCTTCTGCATCTGTTTGGCTGGCCGCTGGCCTCATTAGTATGGACACTGATTAATACCAGTAGGGGCCCTACAATCAGCCAGGACCACGTGCTATTTAGCTGCAGATAAAAGAGCGTCGCTGTTATTGAAACTAGGGCACATGACAGAATAGCAAGTAGCCTCTCTCTCTCTCTCTCTCTCTCTCTTTCTCTCATCTGGTCTCCGTCCCCTCATCTTTTCACCCTTTAAAAGCACCTAAAAGGCAACAGTTCCGAAAGTCTCCGGGACCCTTCCCTGCTTTACATGGCCGTAATTTCGTTTGATGTCGGCGAGGGACGGCAGATCCGAGCCTAACTAGAGGCCAACGACATTATAGCGGAGGCCCAGCTGCAGCCCCTGACAGTGCTTGATAGAAACCAGGCAGGCTATTGTGTTACCGGCAATCACTGGCAAGTTAATTGTTGCGCTTTGCAATGGGCGGGGGGGGGGGGGGAATGCGATGTGGCTGTTAGCCCTGTTTTTCAGAAAGGGGGGGGTGGTTTTAGGCAGCCAGATGCCCCAGAGGAAGGATGAAAAGCACAGATGTGATAACGGCCTACAAAACGCACAGAAAGGGCGGGGAATCCACGAGTCCCCGGGAGCCGCGAGGAGCCAGTCCATGCTGGCAGTTTGCTTTGCCAGGACCCAAGGTCAGAGCGGAGACCTTCACAGTACGACCTAAATCAGACTCTGCTTCCCATTTCCCTTCGAAAATACACAGTGCAGGAAAACAAACACTTCACAGGTTGAATGAACGGGAATATTATCATGTATTATTATTATATGGATTAATATAGGAATAACATGGATCTTAAAATCTAAATATCTTTGGCCAAATTCTTGGGCTGCAGTAGAAGATCCATTTTCATATCTAATATATAATAACCTAATACTGATCTTTATTTAAAGAGCAGCTAATACTTATAAAAATCGACATAATTCTTATCTCCCAAAACAGGAAGTAAATTATTATATTATAATCATCATCATTATTACTTGCTGAAGAGCATCGGGCCATTTGGCTAATTTAAAAACTGCTTCATGTGAGACAGCGAAAAGGTCTTTTGCGGCCACATCAAGGAGCTTCAGGAACCAGGCCGAACACCAGTGCCCGGTGGCAATCAAGGAAGCCGGCCAATAAGGCGCGTTCTCGGGATTCCGGTGACGACCGTTAAATATGTAGGAAACAAATTGGCGCGCCAGTTGGATTGGCGGCCCGGTTAAAAGTGTGGGCTGTTAGCTACGGGCCGCCGGCTTGTCGGACCTTCATTACCCCTCTGTTCTGCTTTCATCTTCAGCCCCTGCACCGGCACCTTGCAGCTTGACATCTCCCCATTCATGCTGTACCTTAAAGAGCTTGCTGCGACATCAAAGAGGAGGAGACGCCTTTGATGTTACAGAAAAGAAAGAAGCCAATGATTTACCGAAAACCAATGAAACTTTTGGTTGCTCTTTTCTCTTCCTGCTCTAAAAAAGAAAAAAATCTGTACTTTTTTTTTTTCGCCTGCAGTTTGTGAAACTTTCTGCGTGTCCTAGTCCATGACACTCCGTAGACCTGTTAGGAATGCAGATGCCACCCTTAGTTTATCTGAGGGGACAGGGCACTGGAGGGGTACTGGTGCGTGTCACTCTCCACCCATCCTAACCAATTGAAATACTACATTGAGAAAGTCATCAAGTGAATCAGGGCACTCTTACAAAGACAATTTTTCCCCACCGGCTTTCCTTGGAATTTGTTTAAAAAAAACGATTCACATTCATTTCATGGGTAGGTTTACAGAGATAAAGTACTGCACTGTGTCCGTGCCCAATACTGACAGCAGGTGCAAACTGTCCTTGACATCCTGCCTCATAAAATCATAAATCAGCTTACATGTGTTGTATGAGCTGAACATTTCATGCATAAATGTTTATATTGATAAACAAAGTAGATGCACTTGTTTCCTTCCTGGCCATATTCAGTTGTACTTCATTGGCTAAAGGGCATGAGTTCATCCCTGAACATTTTAAACTGGATTTCCTAGGTCACTGTGGTCAAGTTCCACTTCATAATTTACCAGTTTACCTGTGGTTTCATGTTGTAAGCAGACTGATCATTTATTCTGACAAAAAGGGGCAGAAGACACTAGTGAATGGTAACCTTTGGTGAAACCAAAACACTCCACGGAGTTACAAACACCCATATGTCCGGTTACCTCTTGTGATACTGAATCTGAGGATGTCTGCAATCATGTTTTAGTGAAGGCCATTATAATTAAAAGCAATAGTGGGCCTATCCATAGGTGGTGGCCTAATGAGTAGCGAAGTGTGCATGTGATTGAAAGGTTGCTGGTTTGAATCCCCCAACAGCGTGGTACCCTGCACAAAGTACTGTCCACATGCACTGCTCCCTGGGTGCTAAATCACAGCTGCTCACTGCAATGTCATAATGTCACATATGGGTTAATTGCAAATGACACATTCTGTTGTTCCAGGCTGTGTCAATAATGACAATAACTCTCTATAACTGCTTGTTGGGGTCTGGCACCTATCCCAGAAGCTATAGGCACAAGGCAGGGAATAACCCAGGATGGGCCACCAGTCAGTCACATGTGCACCCACACAATACATTTGGCAACTTCGATTCACCTTAGCATGTTTTTGGATTGTGTGTGTGGGGGGGGGGGGGGTGGTTGTGAAAAGCCCAGAAGAATCTCTATGGCAAGAACATGCACACGTAGACCTGGGTCAGAGACTTGAGGCACGAGGCAACAGCCCCAGCCACAGCAGCACCGTGTCACCTCCTAACACCATGTCTTTTCATATCTCTTTCTTCTTGTTGAGACATCAGACTCCTCATGACAGAGACATTGATGAGGACATTTTCAAGGCAACCTGCATGAGTAAAATAAGTGACCATATTACCGTTATGGTCCCAGCATCCATAAACATCATCCATCCATCCATCCATCCATAGGGTTGGGGGCTTGAGCAAGGCCCTTAGCCCCAGTTCCTTCAGGGATGCTGTGACTCTGTCTGTGATCTGAACATTGACACGTTGGCTGACCCCGGAGAACAAGATGGGGCAGGTAAAGAGAAGGATGTACCTGTACCTGTGTAAAGGGCAAACACACGATTTACTATCATCTACGAATCCATTAACTCATTGATCCAGGTTTTAGTCACTTACCCTGGTTAGAGTTGTGGATGGATGAGGCCAGAGCCTTCTCACATCATCAACCGACCCAAAAGCGTACTGACAGGATGCAAGCCACCTTAGCTATGCAAAGCTTGGCGAGATTGTTCTCCATTAAACTTCAATAAACTAGCAAGATTCAATCTTTATCACTTTTGATTCCCTTCACTCAGTTAAGGAATTTAACAATTATCGCGCTGCTTTATTAACGCCGTCCTTACAGCACATAAAAGGGCACCACAGCAATTAGCCTTAATTCCTTTTCCTTTCTTTTCATGCTCCGAGCCGGCAAACACAGGCATATTCCGATCGTTGGCATTACTCCGTGAATCTGCTTTGAAGTTTAAAGATACTGTAAGAAAAAGGATCCACTTATCTGCACATTAAAATATGTTCAAAGCAAATAAATGCTCTGGAACAAATGTAGAATATCATTGGATTAGCTTCCCCCCCCCCCACCCCCCACCCCACTCTATGCCCCCGTATTAATAACAAGGTACCTTGTGTCCTCCTCTTCGTTAGCATTTTAGCATCTTGCCTCCAACAGAAGCCAGCACCCCACCGTGCCGATCCGCACTTCAAAGCTCTTTGCCTATCTGCAGGAGACAAAGCTGCAAACTGGAAACATATGGCCGTGTTTCATGTTCCCACATTTTTCAGTCAATATCATAGCTGCTCTGCTTTCACCGGTAACATAATACGGTTAATCTCCACTCCTCCTCCCTTAAGAACACAAAATCTCATAATAGGGAACACGGCACACGGGGTGTTTGTTGGGGGGGCAGGGTCATTTCACTGACCGGGTAATCCTTCGTTTTTAGGAGAGGAACAGAACTGTAGAGGAAGGTGAATGGTATTTAAGTCCAAATCAAATGAATTTGTGTTACTGAAGCACGAGGAGGATTGTCCACTGAAGGGAAGTGCATCGGTGCCCCCTCCTTAAGGAGTAAATAAAAAATGGGGGCAAGTCGCAGACATCTGGCCTGAAAGGCAAGCGCTCGCCTGATTGGTGCCCTCTCGTCCACATGACGCACTCAGGCACTTGTGTGTGGCCTGCCTGCACCAAAATCCACATAAAAGACCACTTCTGCCTGGTTGGTCGGTCTGCGCTCAGCCTTAATTAAGCATAATACTGCCCTTAAGTGTTCTTAATTATATTAGTGTCTGAACTGCGCATCTTACTGTAAACCATGGTGATTAGAATTATATATTACAGCCGCAGCAAAGTTGCTTTTATCTGAAGTATGTTATTGTGGGAGGAAATTCTGAAGAATTTAACAACAGGAAACATGTGGGATCAGTCAGGGATCTGCCACCATAGCGGTAAGAGGCATTACACACCGCTTGCACATTTGCATCAGTGGCGGTGGCCTTGACTCTTAAGGGTAAAAACTCCCGATTTTGGAGAACATCACAGTAATAAGCATTTAGTACTGTCTGAATCGGTGCAGGTTTCCAGTACATTGCCAGCTTCCTGCACGTTTCCAAACAAGGATCAAGGTCAAGAATAAATAAAGCATATTTTGAAATGAATTATATTTGAAATAAAACTGATTACACATGAAGGGCACAGGGAACATGGGGTGGTCATTGTGGCTATGTGTGATTATGGGGTTAACCTAGGGCATCCCGTACATACAGCACAGATCTAAATTCCCAAGTATGGGACTCTCAATGCACATTCCAGGCTGGATTGCGTGCCTCTGCAGATTAGCACTCCGCGCCCACCAACAGAAGGGTGCAAGTTCACATCCTGTGGCCAGCAGTGCGGTTTCCCCATCGGGCCTTTGAGCAAAGACCTTAACTGCAATTGTTCTAAGGCTGACTCTACTTCCTCATTCGTGCGCTGAGAAAAGTGTCTGCTAGATAAATAGGATAACAACATTCACTCTATTTAAAACTGTGGTTACGCCAGCGAGGCTCACACCACCCATCTTCCCACGAGCAGCATAGGGCAGTAACGTGTTACTCAATAGCACATTACTGCAATTTTATTACTTTCCCCAGGAACGAGTAATATAAGGGATTTCAATTTCCAAAAAAGTAATTATATTAGTTATTAATCCAAGTAACGCTACTTTTCTTGCCCTAGGCAGGCTCTTATGATATGCACATGCATCAGAGCCTGTTGCATTGGGTTCTAGCCAGAAAGCTTCACTAAGGATGGAGTCATTATTGTCAGCAAAATGCTTTCAGTTGTTGAAAATGCGTCTGACTTTTTAAGCATCTGATACAGCACCTCAGTGGTGATGTTAAACTTGCTTTAGTTTTTAATATGTATAGCTACATGCATATATAGTATGAAATCAGGGTTGAGAGGCCTGCAGTTGGTTAATTATTGTTCCAATGATGTGGCTTCAGTTCTAAAAGGAGCTAGCTAAACAGGATACATGGCACATGTCCTCAGGAGAGGGGGGGGGGGGTTACCAATGTAATATAACAAGTAACGCAAGTAATTGCTTTTCATATCAAGTAATAAGTAAAGTAATATTACCCCTATAGAGAGTAATAAGTAACATACACTTTCTGAGTAATCTGCCCAACACTGCTTGAAGAGGCTGGTGAACGTCCCAGCGCATTGCTGCCTTAGTGCGGAGGTGCGCCCATCCACATCGTCGCTTCTTCACCCCAGCCTCTCCAAAGAGAGCACTCACTTTACAGTTCTCCCCACGACGGGCCGCGCCAATCCGTGTCTAACACCCGTGACCCCAAGGCCATTCAGCCAGCACAGAGGAAACAGAAAGGAGCCATTGAAATCAGAGCACAAAAAGTCTTCCTGCTATCGCGTTTAAAGTCTGGGAAGCCTATTGTCGGTAGCGGTTTGACCCCAGGAAAAACAGCGCTAAAGTGTAACACAGGTCACATCATGGCATGTGGGGGAGATGGTCTTTTCAGAGTAACACGAAACCGTTGAACTGTCATCCAGATAGCTGGGCTTCTGCAACATGCTGGTGACAACAGTGCTTATGGGTGACAAATTAACTAGGACACAGTGAGCAAGTTAGGCGAACAGTGTGCTAGCAATAAATTTATTTGAAAATAAAATAAATACGAAAGATTTAAACACTTTAAATTTGAACTACCTAAAAATTTAATGAAAAGGCTTCTCTTGGCACAGTTTTGTTATGAAATAAATAAAGCATTAGAATCAAAACCATCTATATTTACTATACGAGCTAGGGAAGCCAAATAAACAGCTACTTCTGAGGATGTCAACTGACAAGCGTTAAAGAGTCTTGATTCACGATTTGCACTAGAAAGCACTAGACTACCTATTCCTAGCAGCCTCGACTGACACGGTGAAGCCAGCTGTGGCAGTGATAGACAGAGGTGACAGGTTTGCATACATAGCATCTGGTATTTTATTAATATAAATAAGCTTATACTTCCTACAAGATTCGTGTACATCCCTTCCACAGTGCTTCAAATACAGTATTTACATTAGCTTCTTTTTTTAATTGTAGGTACATGAACCCAGGTTAACACAACTTAGTGGTGGCATACATCTGAAGGATTATCGAGGATTTTCGTGAAATGTTTACCAAGGTAACAGTACAGCATCTCAGTGAGAAAACACGAGTTTGGCTTTTTAAAATTTTTTTTTTCCACGAGACTGCGAGGCCTCTTTGTATTATGGGAACACAAGAGGCGCAGTGACTGCTTCCAATCCCTCGTGGCCCCGTGAGACTCCAGCCTTGGCCGCCCCCATGCGTCAGGCCAGTTTAACCCCTGGATAATCTGGGTGATGATGAGGCGATGAAGGACTCAGCCAAAGAGGGAGCTCCACGGCTTCTAAGGGTGCTTTTCCACCGCACCAGGGACCATACTTTTGGTACATCAAGATGTCTTCCACTGCTGTAAGAACTGGTACCGGCGCTGAATGGTATCACAACTCAAGGCGGGGTCATTTGTACTGAATTCTGAATACTGAAAAATGGCTGTATTATATTATAGCGCTGGACAATGTTCAATATTAAAACTAACATCGCATGTTAGGTACACGCAGTTCTTATATCGCTAGTTAGCTAGACTGAATTGCGGCTGTATGGACATTTACTCTGGCATAGGGGAAGAAAAAAACGTAGCTAGCTTTGCAATTTTAATGAGTATTCCTTTTATAGATTATCCAATATATGCTTTAAAACTCAGTTTAAAGTGGACCTCCACTGCATTGGCTCGAGCGCTGCATCTGCGGACAATCATTCTCATCCTTGCCGTTTAAATCTGTCCTTTTGTGGTTTGTGATAAATTTCTGTTTAACTCTTTTTGCCTTTACAAATACCCCAATATTTATTACAACAAAATCACGTTGCCATACTCAGAAATTTTACAATACTGTGCTGTCCAAGTACAATAAATAAAAATCTTTAAATTTCTTGTCATGCCATCCTGATCTTATTGTTGCAATGCATTTTAGAGGCTGGCTATTTGCATGACCAGTCACCTAAGACAGCATTGCAAGTCCCACCTCAAAGCACCCCAGTTGGTTTGGCACTTTCTGTACTGCAACTTTTGATACTGGCACTCGACTGGAAAAGGGAAAGTACCAAAAGGACACGACTTGGTGCGGTGGAAAAGCGCCCAATCGGGAGAGCTGAAATGGAGGGTGGACACAGACAGCTGTCCCTTAGCCAAAGTGCGGCCTGTTGCACTCTGACGATTAGGAGCTTCGGTTTCCCTCTGATTTCTCGATCTTCTTCATTGTCACCCCAGCGGCTATGACCTCCAGATGATGGCGCGTTATGGAGGTGCTTTGTTTTACATTTTTCCATAACAGCTATTAATAAATGGGAGCGGATTCCGACGGGAGATTCCATCCGGAGGGCTGGAGACCGTATCAGGCCACACTCACGACTCCCCAGCAGGGGGGCGCCTGGGGTCCCGTCGGAGTCTCTCCAAACGACAGCCCACAGCTGCGGGAAACCGTCGGCCGGGGTTCTACCCCCCACCTCCTGTCCTGGTCGAGGCATCTCGACCCCCACACCTGGCCTGGATCGCCACGCACCTGTTCGCTGCCTGAAGCCATGGGGGGGGCAGGACACCGGACACCGCTGGGGGTGCGCCATAAACACAGGCCTCACTGGGGCCCATTCACCCCCAGAGTCCATTTTTAGAGCCTGGATCCGGGCATCGGGGACGATAATAAATCGAAGGTGGTGCCGATGGCACGCAAACCACGTGACGGGGGGGAGGGGCTTACTGGCGGGTGCACATGACAGGGCTGCCCCGGGAGTGAGTCATGAGCAGTCAGGAGGACGCCCGTGGGACACGGCGGCTCGTAGCACCGACAAGAGCAGACAGCTGGCTTGCGACGCCCGTCCACGTCTCTGCCGGCCAATCAGAGGCAGAGCCTAGCACACGGCTGCCCGGTGACGGCGGCGGTGACAGCTGACGGCCAGGAGGGGCCTCAGTCATGCCCTGAGCTGTCAGCTTGGCTGCCCTTCTCCTGGTAGCAGGGGGCGAGCTGAGGTCTAGTTTATCGCTCGACGGGACCTCCCTCAAAAGGCACCCCGGGCAGCCCGCTGTGGCCGAGCCCACTTCAGATGGCCAGCGGTCCCGCAAATAACAAAACGACAGCTTATACTGGAGTCTGGGACTTTGCAGCTTTTCACCAACCATATTCAACCACAGGGACCTTAAAAATACCTGAGCAGAGGCTGCCGGCGCTGAGAGAGTCATTAGCGGTTTGGCTGTACAGTTGCACCTAACTTTGAGGCAAGAAGTGGTCTGGAACAGCAGCTTTGTCGGCTTTGAGGCGCGAACATGACGGAATAAGAGGCTTAGAAGCGTGGGCATAAAAATCATCACAGCACCCATGACACGAGTCTATACTTACGGGACGGGTGATCACGAGGCTACACGATCGCGAAACAGGCAAGGGGACCCACAACGAGGCACATAACATGTCACGTAAAATTACTTCAGAATATTAATAAGTAATAACAATCGTAATACATGAGGTAGCAGCTATTTGGGGGATCCTTCAGCCACCCATCCACACTCTCCGGCTTGTGCTCGAGTCTGGACGTGACCTTGACTTCTGACACTGCTAAAGGGGTCACCACCCACAGCCGGTGTTTCCCTGGAGCGGGTTGTCATCAGGCTCACCGCTCTCTCCCCAACACCCCCAGGCCCACACCCCACCAGCCCCCGTAAGGTCACGGCAGCAGGCGGCATGCCCACTTGCTGGGGTGGGGGGGGGTGTTTGCGGTAGAACGTTGGGCATACTGGTACATCTTAAGCTTAAGTCTTTGGGCCCTTTTCACAAACACGTCACAACCACCAGGAGAACAAAAGACAAGGGCCAAGCGTGCCGAGCCCCAAGATCCATGCCGATGCAGTTTCACACCCCACCTGTGGGGGGCACTAGTCCGTCCTGTCTGCCCCCTCCCCCCTTATGGGGCCCGCAGTTGGTCTTATACAGAGTTTGGTTGGGGGATCAGGACTGGTAGAAGTGATGATAGTGATGGTGGTGCTCGTGATGGTGGTGATGCTCGTGCCTCTGCACCACCTGGCTGCTCAGCCCGCCGGACAGCTCTCGGACCTGCTCCTTCTCTAGCACAGGTCTGGCCAGTCCCAGGGAGCCCAGGGCCCGGTACACCGGCTGCGAGTCCCTGGTCCTGTGCTTGTGCCTCTTGTGGGGTGCCGAAGGCTGCTGATGGGGGTTCTGACAGAGTAGGGCCAGGGGGGGCAGGCCCCCCCGGTTCCTCATGGGCCTCCCAGTGGCCTGAACAGGGGGCGTCCGCCCGTGGGTCTTGGGCGAGCGTAGCGAGGGTTTGCCGGGCTCCTGGGGGCGTGGGCGGGGGCACGGGGTCTCCAAGGCCGTGAGGCCGTGACTCGCACTCTCGATGGCCTGCGAGCGGCGATGGTGCGAGTAGGAGCGGCCGTTCTCCGGCTCATGTGAGCGAGACCGCGTCTGATTGGCTGGCCGTGCCTGGGGCTCCGCCTTGGCTGGCTCTGTGCCTGCGCCAGACAGTGGGAAAGTCAACATTTAAAACATGCAGAGCTCAGTATAATTAACACTGCTAATGGCCGCTGTCATCCATCTCCCAGCCACTCATCCTGATCAGGGTCACAGGGGAGACAAGGAGCCTTTGCCAGCCAGCACTGGGCTGGAGTACACCCTGGACGAGATCCCAGTCCATCTCAGGGCACACAGACACTCACACCACCACCTATTTAAGTTTTTGAACTGTGGGAAGAAACCGGAGTACCTTGAGCTAAACCTACATGGCGCGTTATGGAGGTGCCTTGCTTTACGTTTTTCCATAACAGCTATTAATAAATGGGAGCGAATTCCGACGGGAGATGCCATCGGAAAACAAGTACACACAGAACTGGGTGGGATTCGAACCTATAACCCTAAAGGAAAGAAGCAACAGCACTAACTACTGAGCCATCATGCCAATGCAAACAGAAACACCACATAAATCAAGCCAGGAGGCCTTACTGCACACACGGCTTGTTCATGCTCGCATTCGTTTTGGTTTCTTCGACCATGAATTCTTAATGTGTAACATGTTTGGTCTACTCGAGTGCAGTTAAGCAGTTCTTAATTAAATACGGAAAGATGGAGGCCAACCAGCCAGCGGACCCACCGGAGCCGAAGCGGGAAGTGTAGTTCTCGATGCCAGCCAGGTCTAGGTAATGGTTCCTGCGCTCCAGGTTCTCGTCCACACAGTGCCGCAGGCAGCCCTGCTGGGCAGGATGGTCACTGCAGTGACGTCTGCAGTGGGGGGGGGGGGCATCATTTTTTGTTAGCTGGTAAACTCTCCCACAAAAGGTCGGAGGGCAGCTAATTTGGGGTGGGATTTTTCCACTTGTCCGCTCCAGACGGGAACGGGAATTATAAACTGTTAAAAAATAAAATAAACACCACTTCTCACTCATCTCCCAGCAGCTGCTGCGAGCAGACGGGCCGGTCCAGACACCCACTGCACGGGATAAACGACATGGCAGCGACCCCGCTTACACGGGCCAGATCAAAGAGCAGCTGTGTGGCTATCAATAGCCGGGGGCGGGTGGCATCCCTTTGGGGACAATCCTGCCCTTCATTTCAGCAGCCCGACACAGGCCGCACGTACCACCCCAAAGGTTTCCAAAACATTCCTTAACAATCCTGCTCTGATTCAGAATTTGGAAACATTTCCCTTCCAGGAAACACTTAAAACTCTTTCAACGGCTGTGTTGGCTTGCTGGGCTCCGACCTCACGGCCTTGTGGCGCTGCTGCTATTATGAGTCAACCAAGTACTCAACGCATGAACATGGGGATTCAGCCTGCAGCCAGACACTTTTTCCCTAGTTAACGGGGTCACCATCCCTCAAACTCTACCTGCCAGGAAATCAAGCGCAAATGAGACTTGTTCTGCTCACCAGGGATATCCACCAAACATTTTATAGCGCCTTTCTGTCCGTCGTCAGGAAAGGTAGTCCCCATTGTAAACATCAAACTGCCTAAGGTGTTTGCCTTGGCTGCTCTTCTACATCGTTTGCACATTTTACCATCTCCCAGTAAATTTAAACATCAGCATTTTGCTTAGTGGGGAACCAAAGTGATTTTTTTCCCCCCACGCAGAGGCCAGGGGGTTAACCCTTTTGCCATGATAATTTCCCCATGTGAAATTTGCCTACTGTTTAATGATGCTCTGGGGTCAGATTGACCCCAAACACGGGATGGGGTTAATACAGTAAGGGGATTTCTCTCATGCTGCCAGGTCAGTAGCACCGTAACTTTATCAACCTCGAGCCCACTTGCAAGAGAGAAACGCTCCACACCTGAGAGGAGCTCGGGACTTCTTGTCAGAGCTTTTAGGATCTTCGGTACACTTGTCAATCTTCTGTCTGCCATGGGTATTGTCTGCAAGAGAAGACAACATTAACACACACACACTCGCGGTGGCACTGACGAACACACATATCCCAGAATCCTCAGCACAGAAGCAGCATCTACAAAAAGGAATCTGCACTCAAAGGCACTGACTTTGAAGATGAATTCAAGAGGAAAAGAAGAATAAACAATGGGTTTTCTTATTATCGAGGCATACTTTTTTTTTTTTTTTAGTTTTTATTATAGAAAGACGGCAGACGTAGTTTGAAAGCATGATGACTGCTCTTTGTTTAAGGCTAAAAAGTGCCCAGAATAGCGGGTAAACTAACAAGTTTGGGCTCAGCTTTTTTGAAACATAACTTAACAGAGTTTAAAAGTTGAAAAGTTGAGTAACGGAGATGCACTTGCTTTTTCTTCTCCGGTAAAAGCTCTTGGAAACTCACTGTCGTTATCAAAAGGATCGTGTTCAGCTCTTAAAAAATTTCCTTTATCTGAACGCAAATGAAAACTTGCTCTGTCGCTACCACAGTCACGGAAAATAAACGCCCTTGTACCGGTGCTGAAGGAGGGGTGGCATGAATCGGACCAGCTCTGCGGGGGGGCGGTCCGTTGTAGCGGTGCTGGGGGCTTACCCAAAACTGGCAGGGGAGGGCTCTTCCAGGTCTGGCTAGGGTCAGGAGCTACTGAGAGCTTGACGCGCAGAGTTTTGCTGGTGCTGGGTGAGTGGTTCACAGAGGCATCCACCACCTCATAGATGGTGTGCAGCAAGCTGCTGATGTCCTGCAGAAGGCCGTGATGGAGACAGAACCATTCAGTTCCCCAGAAGGTTACTGCTGCTGGCATCCTGGCATCTAAGTCAGTACAGAAACATCATCTGTGCTCTGAGACCAAGTGTGCTGGGCTGTAAGTCAGGTGTTAGGCTCTGGGTCTGGTATTTTCTATCATGGACGACTCCCCCAAAGACCATCGCCGATACGGCCTCATAATCCCCCACCCCCACAGATGCAAAGTTTCATAACAAAAGAGCACAGATTCTAAAAATACAGCCGTGACATGGCCAGATATTCGCGGAAAACCTATGCCCATGTTCCCACTGCACTTTAAATCATCTTTAGAATCACTTATGATACCTAATCCAATGTAAGTGCTATGGAAATAGTTGTTATACTGTATTGTTTAGAGAATAATGACAAGGAAAAAAGGCTGCGCATGTCTAATGCAGACGCAGGTTACGCTTATGGTCCCAGGGTATGCTCACATGCACAAGATGTCAGGGGTCAGCCTTGGGGATCCCCAGTGACATCACAGGGAATCCTCAGTGCAATGCCATGCCTTCTAAGAAATCCCAGTCTGTTCTGGTCTTCTGATTTCTGTGGTCCTGTCCTGTCTGCAGTTTCTTGTTTGGAGGCTACGCCTTTCCCTACGCAAGATCTTCCAGGTTTTCCTGACCCGAGCTTGCCTACAGGCCTTCGAGACCCGTCCTGCTCTCTGTCCTGTTGACGTACATCTCCCGACCTCTCACCGACTTCTCGCCCCCGTGATGAACCACCTGCATGGTCCGGCCATCTTCCACACCTCGACTATGACTAGCCTTACGTTTCGCACCCTGTTCTTGCCACCTCTGGCTTTGATTTGGACTGTCGACCTCGAGTTTGGATTTCCCCAAAATAAAACCAGCCCGCCTCACCTGACCGCGCAAGTGTCCTCCTTACCCATGTGTAAACCCTCACACAGGGATTCAGTTTAGTGTTCTATGCGGTGAACTCAAGTTTTGCTTTCTGGAACTTCTTCAAATTTTTTGGTTGAATCTACAGATGTGGAATCCGCGGATACGGAGGGTTGATTCTACCATCAAAGCACCATGGGAAAATTTGGTACTGCCCAGACATACCAAAGATATGTATAAAGTTGCCTTTTATTATTTAAAAAGGGTATTAAATGAGTTCAAGGTAGTGTGATTGAAGCTGCTTCTGTTTTTGCTTGACAATCGTTAAATAAATGAAGCATAACTTTTTTTATCAGGTATGCTAGCGGGTTTTACTTGAGCACATCTCACTGCTGATTCCTTCATCCACAACTGAAAGAAGTCCCGTTTTAAAGCTCAAAAGCGCATGACATAATGAAGCTCCTGGTGGGCTATGGGCGTGCCTAAGAACACCGGCTGGTTCCCTGGTGATGCCTCTGAGCACGCGGCCAGGCACAGCGCGTCTCTGCACCCACCCACCCACCCCGAAACTGAGGGAGGAGATGGCACAAACCTGCAGACACCGCAAGCCTGTTTGGGGATGAACAGACTTTTAAACTCCCCGGATCAAAAAGAAGCATTAGGTTTAATTAGATACATCTCCAGGCTCATTGCCCCCCCCACCAAAGTAATACCGGCTCTGCCACGAGCCCCAAGACCCCCGTCAGTCCTGAGCCTGGCTCCACGGGCCTGTCCTGGGGCTAAGCCATTTTACCCCGATTAGCTCGCTCTTATTCTGACGACGCATCTTAAGGCTACCTCTACTCCCTCGGTCCGCTTGCTCCACCACGAGAAACAATCAAGTGGTCTTTGGGGACACAACTGAGACTCGAATTCAAAACAGCACCATGAAATGTCTCTGCTGTCATTCCAGGACTGCCTTTTCTTTGCTTCCCCGCACAAAAGGCATCATCGCCAGTGCGGCGGAGCCAGAGGCGATGCCGGGGACGGCGTGGAGCCGGTCTCGGGCGGCCTCGTCCCCGACGCAGCTTTCCAGCCACTTCCCAGAGAAACGGCACTTTCTGATCGCAGCCTCAGATCTCCAACGCACATTTATCAATCACGGCTCAGCAAGTAGGCTTTGCGAGAGAGAGACGTTTCAAAGCTTCAGCGTACCAGAAGACAGATCAGCTTAAAACAGCAGGTCCGGACACTTTTCACGCGACATATCAATATCCGGAACAACCCCCAAGTAATGATTCAGGGCAGTTGAGCATCTTAACGTGAGGCGCGCTAGCGAAGATGTCTCCACGAGGGCTCTCACCTCTCTAGTGACTTTACCACTGTTGTCAAAGTCATACAGAGTGAACGTCCACTCCTGCCTGTTGTCATCTTCCAAAGAGACGGCACACTCCAGCTCCTGAAGAAAAAACAAAATCATGCAGATAGACAGATTAGGTAAATTAGAAAGACAGACTGATAGGGAGATTAGATAGATGGATTACGGAAAGACAAGAGGGACAAACAGATTAGGCAGATTAGAAAAAGACAGCCAGTTTAGATAGACAGACAGACAGTCCAGATAGAGAGACTGGCGGACAGATAGAGTGATGATGTGAACATCCCGAGTATGCCCCCCCCACACACACAAGTCCTCAGCCACACTCACTTCAAATTTGAGCTGCTTCTTGGCCGCGCCCGGCTCAGGGTTCTTCCTGTCCTCCTGCGTCTTGTCCTCAGTGCAGCAGCCGTCCATCTTCTCCGGAGGTAATGCCACTGCGCGGGAGAGACTGCACGTTGGCCAAGGAAGGGAAATCATTTCATCTCAGACAGAGAAACCGGGCCGAGCAAGGCGAGGCTGAGAAGCGCAGCCCAGTTAACCCGTCCAAGTCTTCCTGCCAGCCGAGAGGAAAAAATAAATAAACGAATGGCGGCCGGAATGCGTCGGCGTTAAAATGTCTCAGTTTGATTTCAGAATTACACTTTGGCGAAGAAGGGATGGAGACCAGTTCCGCAGAGCAGTGAGGCTGGTTTCAGCCACAGGTAAAAAAAAATGCAGCGTTAAATTTGCCCTCCCGATTTCCCCCTGCTGCACTTTGAAGCTCTATTCTCAAGCTCCGCTGCGCCTTTTGGATAAAGATCTGACAACTTTGAAACAGAATCACTAATTAATTAGCAAAGTTTTAAGCCGTGTTTGTTGCGTTAGCCAAAAGGCCAAGCGAAACCGCCGCATTTCCCCCCCTGCTCTGCTCTCTGTACATCAAAGATCCTGCCCTCTCCCTCAACAGAAAGTCTGAGAGGAGGAAAACATTCTTCTTGGAAAGCTTCACCAAAATCAAGGCAAACACCCCCAAGTCCTCTCTTAATCATCTAAGGCTCAAAACAACCATTCTAGTACTGCTCATACCAACGCCTCATGCTGCAAACCCTGCTTAGGGAAGAATGAATTTGGTAGTATCAAAGTCCAAACAAAATCTACAAAAACCTACAGAAATTAGACCCTCCTTCTGATATGTGCAAAAGCATCAACACAATGAAAGCTCCAGGCATCTGGTTTAGATGGTATCATGGTAGATGGTATTCTGGCATCATAAACATGTGCTTTTCCCCTCAATATCCCAACAAGAAACTACTGCTTTTGTTTACTATATCCCAGACCAAAGTGCCATTTTAGCACACAATCAAATCTTAAAACTATCATTCTAGTAGAACTTTAACATTTTTAATTAGCAGACTTTTTTTTATATAAGGTGACATACAGTTCAGGAAGCAGGGTCAGGGAGTCCCTGGAATAATCTGGGGTTAAGGGCCTCGCTCAGGGACCGAAAAGTGAAATCACTTTGCGGACCCTGGCATTTGAAAAGGTGACCTTCGGGACACAGGCAAAGAGTCCCTGGCTCAGCCATACGCGCCTGGCATTGCATGTGGCAGGCGGGAATTCTTCCACTGAACCACCAATTCCCAGGTCAAGGTTCAAATCTCAGAGGCTCATGCAAAAAAACATTTAAAGTTTTTAATGCAAAATACAGAAAGGAAGCACACGGGTGACCGGGGGGAGGCGAGGGCAAAGCCAGAGATATTTTTCTGGTATCTTCTTTCTTCTTCACGATGACTTTACTAGACTGGTTACTTACTTAGGAAACCATCCTCAAAGCCAGAAGACCACCTGGGGTTCCATTTACACTCTTGCCTTTTGATTCTGGAAACATCACCTCCCGGCTTTAACGAGTAACCACACAGAGGAAGGTGGCCCGGCGCATCGGAGCCAAGAGAACAACACACACGCCCTTGCTTTCTCTCAGCTACACCCTTCCCTCAATTCTTTCAATGTAAAAGCCACCACAGCCCCCCTCCCGCCGACCTCAACCCTTCAGAAGTGCAACCCGAGCTCCCACTGCTGGGGACACAGACGCAGAGACACGCTTGGTTTTTCCAGGTCCCCGGCTGAGAGGTCTTTCACGTTCAGCTCACTGAGAGCCTGGGTAACAATGCCCCCCTGTCCCAGCACCACTCCAAACAACCTGCCGGACGACAGCACCAGTTACTGCAGACACTGGTCCTGGAAATCCAAGCCTATAAGCGCAGCATGAAAATCCTCCAAACTGAAGATACAGACATTTGCTTGCCAAAACGGAAAGAGAAGTGGCGTGTTGGCTTGGGAGCAAGGATATCGGCTTCACACCCCCAGGGCTGATTCCTTTCCCAGTTGCGTGCGTAAAGTCTTTGCGGGCTTCCTCAGAGTCCAGTGATGCTTAATGTGGGTGAACTGGCGTCCTAAAACTGTGCACCAGAGAACGTGAGGGCCCAAGGACTGACAGACATCCTGCAGAGGTTGTACCTAGCTTCGTTAAGCCATTTTGGGCGGGCTCTCAGTAACGCCGGAGTGAACTAAGGGATTTTGCGAAAATGAAAGTGGATCACCAGAAAGAGATCGACCGCAGTCCTTTTGGAAACAGGGGACTCTTTACCAGGCCAACATCAGTGTGCTGACTCGTGGCGGTGGGTCCAGCAGACACGATGACACAGATACCCTCCTGACAGGCGGCCAGGGGCTTTGTGGAGGAGGTGGCATTGACCAGAACAGCAGCACGACGGCGAAAATGTGGCCTGTGTCAGCCAGTGGCGTCTTATGACTTCCTGTTAGGCCGGCATGTGATGGTGCACCAGCCGCGATGCTAGTGTGCACTTGGGCCTGGAGAGAGCTGCAGAGAGGGCTTTTCATTTCAGTGATGGAACAGAATGCAAGAACACCCCCGCAATTGTTACATAGGCTCAATGGGGTGCGGGGGGGGGTGGGGGTCGGGAAAGCAGTGGCTGGATGGTAGATTAACTAGCTCCACCCTAGCCACAAACCGGCCCCTGCTAGGACTGATAAGAGTGATCCGGCCCCGCCCTCCGCTCAGCCTTTAATCCAAGGGCGTAGCAGGCGGGGGGCAGATTAAATGACAAGGGCTTAGATCAGTGTTCCCCAATCTGGTCCTCGAGGACCTGCAGACGGTCCACGTTTCTTGCTCCCTCCCAGCTCTCTGCCTGACAGTCCGCAGTACAGAGCTGGGAGGGAGCAAAAACGTGGACCGTCTGTGGCTCCCCAAGGACCGGATTGGGAAACACTGGCTTAGAGGGAGAGCGAGCGACTGCAGAGGAGGGAGAGTGGGAGCTGAGGTGCTGGGCATATTAGGGCACTTGAGGACGACCTACCTTCTAAGCTGTAGTGTCCTTCACTGATCCCCTCTCCGCAGCCCTCATCAGAGGCTTCCTGTAGGGGGCGACATTAGAGCAGATGCTGAATGGACTGAAATCCAGGTGCCAAGTGGAAAATTGGGGGCAGGTGGGGGTGGGGTGGTAGTTTACAACATTAGCGCAATGCACATAAACACAGCATGGCACAGTCCCACTGCACTAGGGACAAGCTTGCAGCTACCCGAGTCTCGCTTCCCGGCAGCTGTCACGCCCATACTCTGAAGGGCATTTGGGTCCACGTGGGCCCCGCACACACATACTGAAGGGAACGCCGATCCCAGTGCCAGGGGTACACATGAGTGGGAACCAGATCAGCTGGATCGGGTATCCGCCTCACTGCTTCCGAACACCCTGTCTGAATCCAAGTGAAAAACCATTACAGCCCCTAGCCCCTCCCAACACCCCTACTTCTGAAATTGAAACCTCACTTCGACCCCATCGCCGCCCCCCTTCCCCTGAATTCCAGATCCAAACCACTTTGGCAGTCTCCTACGGGCCATGTTCGTCTTGGAGAGTACACAAGAGCTGGTCACCAGCCTCCTAGTTCATGAACGAAAAAAGGACCCTTATAGGTATAAGCCTCACTCCTATATATAAACACATTAATTCAGTACGTGCAGCTCAAAACCATGTACATTGTACATACAGAAAGCCACTCACATGGCCCAAAAAAAGCACAAAGACTCAAGAAAGGTGCCATATTCCACAAACATTTTCCTTTTGGTTTTTGGTTTGGATTAAAATATGAAAGCCAAGGAAAAATATGGCCCGCACCAACAACCTGCTTTTGTTCAGTATACCCATCCCCAAGGAAATATTTGTGAAATTAAAAGGCGCGGAATTGTTAAAATACCGCCTTGGGACAGAACGACAAATTCCGGGACTCGTCTAAGCAAACAGACAGGATGCTTTAATAACCACACACTCTGCTACAGACATTTATGCGGTTAAGATTCCCTAACAGCTTCATATAAAACAGCGAGCTGCAATGAAAGTCTGGCATAAGGACTTTAAAATGTAAGCAGAAGCGAATACGCTGCCCCCCCCAGTTACGGACGGCATTCCACACAGAACCTCCAAAAGAGACGTCAAGCATGGAACCGTCATTGATTTTGAAAAGCCAAGGTCTACAGGATCACCAGTGCTGTGGTCCATCGCCTCCAGGTCTCCATGTCAATACAGTTCCAAGCATCACGATACCTTATCTGGCTACTATCTGAACCTCTCCTGAATATAGCCGCCCAAATCATCATGTGGGGAACAGGGACACTTTGGAACAGATACCACAAATGGACCAGCATGCTGTAGATAAAGACAAAGTGACTGAAGAGCCCCAGCGCCCTGGACCTGAAGGGTTACACACTGGCCGTTAGTCTGGACATGAAAACCAGCCTCCAACAGCCAGGTGCAAACTAGCAGCCTTAAAAGCCACTTCTGCCCCAAAACTGCAAATCTATAACCAACATTCCTGACATCACAGATTTTTTACACCCCCCCCCCCCCGCCCCACCCACATGGGCAGCAGGCATTTGTTATAGATAAATTAACCCAAATTGGGGGGGGGGTATGAACATGCCTCGTCTGGCAGATATTTAGCCACGACGGATGACGGCTACATAATTGGTAGCTTCAGGAGAGTTTCCACGGGGTCAAGCAGATCTGTCTCCTGGCACTTCTGGCTGAAGCTAAATAACAGAGACCTTGGGAAACTGGCTTCAGGAAGCTTATTCTTCATATGGGCTGTTTCTGACGAGGGTGGGGGGGGGGGGGTGGGGCGGGACAGCACCGGGTAGAAGAGAGCTCACACTCTGAAACAGTCCTCCCGCTGAGCTGTAGACACGAGCGTGCGGATGCAGAGCTGACAGGCGTGATGAACAGACACGGGACCCGCAGCGGTTACGGCTACAGCTGCTCCGCTGCGTCCCGTCAGCCGCTATACAGTGCAAATAAAACATGATCATTTACTCACAACCGGCTGCTGTTAAACCCGCCTGGCCGCGATTGGAGGAGAAGCGGGAGAAGACCCCCGGCACCGACAAAGCGGGCAGCCGTCTCCGCACCGCTCTGAAGCGGAGCAAAGATGCCCGTGCACTCCGTTTGAACGTCACGGGACATCGCTCAAGGAAGCGGGTGGATCTCGGGGCAGAGTGGGAACCGGCAATGCAGGAAAGCACAACAAGATAAGGGAATATGACAGCGCACTCGGGGCAGAATGGGAACCAGTAATGCAGGAAAG
>JAODKL010000021.1:623792-636516 GCA_026780765.1 Petrocephalus schoutedeni | reverse complement strand
CCGAGCCGAACTGAGCCAAACCAAAGTGAGCTGAACTGAACCGTGCCGTACCGTACTATGCAGTGGAAAAGCGCCATTTGTGAGCTATTTCCTGTCTCAAACTCATCTGAATGCTAATACTTCTTGAAATGAACAGTAAGGGACCAGTAGAGAAGACACAGGCAGGTTTCCCGGGCCTGGAAGGTTAATTTTGATAAGATGATGGAAAAAACAAGGGCAACACCAACACACGATGTTCAGAGGCTTCCAGAGATGACCTCTCCTGCACATCACACAGACTTGTGCCATAATACATTTCATGAATAAAATGCATAATGCTTATACACATGGTGCTTTTTAAATCATCCTCAGAAACCACAAAATTTGCTTTGGTTCTTGTTGCCAGCAAGTCTTAAATAAATATTACAGTTGGATTTCAGAGCATGGGTGTCGTAAAGTTTTAATCAGGCGCTGCTAAGGGACTAGACACCCCCGTCCCCGACCTGTGATCAGTCCTATATGCGCATACCATAAAACATTCAAGCTCAGCTAAACACACCCTTACAGCACATTATTTTTGGTTGGTAGATTTACACTGAGATTTCAGTCTATTAAAATAACCTTTAAAATGTTCCTCTAGTCATTTTATTTTAAGAAAATGGATGTAAAATTATACATCAAATACATTTTCATCCTCTGCATCAAGCCTTCTTCCATTCTTGAGATCTAACTAATTAAAAAAAATCAACACCTTTTACCGTTTATATTCTCGTGAAACACAAAAGCTACACCAAACTATACTATACACCAAAAATGTATGCATTATAAATCACGTGAGAGAGTGCTTACGGCGATTATTTATAAAAATAGCAATGTGGCACGTCGTGCTTATTATAAACTGCATCCAAAAAGGTGCGACTGTGGAGCTATTTTAAAAATGTCCAAGTTTTGTTTACCAACAAAAAGTTGGTATTAAACTATGTCACTATAACCTGTCGAAAGTAACCGCGGGACGTACAGCTCAGTTGACTTAAGGTACACTGCGCTACTACGGTCACCCATGATCTCTAACACGCTGATCAAAAATGTTCTCAGAAAACAGCCTACCTGACATCAACACGTGTTTAATTAAGATACAACCGCAATTTCCGTACACGCGTGGAGATATTAAACGTGGCGCGTTAACTTTCTGATAACGGCGATCAAAACACCGCAGAAATAGCCCTGCCCGTGTCAACGAGCAGGAAAACTTGCCATATTGGCCTAAAATCGAATAGAATTCATCAGACCAAGATTTCACTAAAGAAGATGACAGGGAACGGCAAACAGAAGCAATAATGTGCAATTATAAAATTATGAAAAAACGGTCCGATTTTCAATCACACTTAAAGTTATTCTTATGGAATTCATTTGCAGGGATCCGAACGCTTGAAACATTACCGAACATGACTTCTTTTACGCCACTTGATCGCACTTTAAAGTTAGTATCACTTGCCCAGGCCGATTCCATCGCTCCAGTGACCCGGCGAAAGAGCGCTTATGATAGCGCCGCATCCCCCTTCGCGCAGCGCCAGCCGCAATCCGGGCACAGCCGAAGCAGCCCCGGTGCGGCGCAGACGGGCCCCTTAATACTCACTCGTGCCGACAGATCGCAGATGCTTTTCTGCTGCCCGTCCCGCTGCGATCCGGTGCAGTAGTATTTCTGCTTAATGATCCAGTCGTCGATCCCCTTCCTCGCCAAACAGGCATTCACCACAAAGCTATCGCCTAAAAATCGTACAAAAGAGACACGTCGCCGATTATGTGTGCGAAATACATCATTTTCTTTTATTAAGTCAATCGGTTTTGCGACCCGATCACTCGCAAACAAGGCTGGAGCCGCAGACCCATTAGACTCCGAACGCAAGTTACTTTGCGCGATAATTGTAACAACTTTCTTTCTCGTCCACCGATCTTACCTTCGGGGCTCTCTCTCGGTTTACAAACGGCAGCTTTCCGGGAGAGGAATAAAATGCAGGAATAAAAGGAGAAAAGAGGGAAAATACATTAAACGAATATAAAGTGAGAACATAAAGCAGCCTAAAAATACATAACCGATACGCAGCGGAACATAACATACCATGCTTTGAATGAAGTTTACCCATTTCTCCGCATTGGCTTTAGATTGAAAACCATTTGATAAAACTAATAATCCATAAGTCAGATGCGTCCTGGCGTTTACGGCTGTGTTATGCAAAAAGGAGTCGGTACATCCTACGACGACAAAGTCCTGGAAGTCTTTGATTTCAAAGCGAGCCGTAGCTGCCGTCTCTCTCCCATGGATCGGGGGGGGGGGGCGGTTACCAGCCCGCACTTCAGCCTCCACACAGGCATGATTGACACATCTCCGAGATTAGATCGCTTTGCAAGCGCTCCCTCTGTTTTATTGGGCCGCGGCGGCACATAAAGGGAGCCAAGATGCTTTTGGAGCCTCTAAATATAAAGACGGCTGGCCCCCACAAGCCATTCGCAGTTGGCAGGACGCGGTCAGAGCACCGTGCTATAAAACTTTATGGCGTACCCAGTGTTCAAAATAATCAATGTCTAAAACACCTGGTTTCCTTCGCTATCGACGTGCTATAGTTCCGAGCAATTTGTAGAGCTTAAATATTAATCATATGCTTACATAACATGTAAAAAGGGTTTCATGAAGGTTTATATAAAAAACATTATAGTGCTTTAAGTCCAATATACAAACCCAAAGGAAAATAACATATTTCACGTATTATTTTAAGCGATCACTATAAGAAAAGCGTATTGACCTCGTGGCAAATACTTAAAGCAGTAAGGTACTTAAAGTGCCCAAATATAGTGCAAAACACGGCAAAAAAGTGTAAAAACTATTCACATAGTGCTCGCAAGCAAACGAATTTAAAAAGAACGCACATATCTTATTCATATTAGTATTATTAATACTATATTAATCATTCACACTCTTTATGGTTTGTAAAACTTCTATAAGAATCCCATAAATCACAATTAGGCTGGATAAAGTATTATTAGAACACTATTTCAACTCATAGGCAGTAAAGCAACATCTTAAATGTCCTTTTAAAAATAACATCCCTCATAATGCACTCCCTTAAAAATGAGCAAATTAAAGGAAGCCCAGGCACACAGAAAGATGAATATCCAATAATCTGCCATGCTATGGTGAATTAATAACCTAACCTCTGCAGACTACAGATCAAGAAATATATCCTTCCCAGGCTTGTATAGTAAGGTGTTGAGTGACATGTATATTTAATATCTAAAATGTTACATGAAAGCCAGTGCAGCTCACTGCCTTTTTATCACTGGATAATGAAATGTGAAATGATCTCCAAATTTGACGGGCCGAATGACCGTCTGAAACCCTAGGATGTGATGCAAATTCCAGCAGCACCCGTCCTTTCCAAGGGAGTGTTCATCTTATCCAGCAATTAGCAGTTCCCAAAGCCACAGATTTGCGTTTGCCTGTTACTCCCAGGCACTCAGACGGTCCTCCACTAGCACTGAGCACCAGGAGCCATCCCTGGTACCAAAGGCTGGCATGCTTAAAGAGCATTCAGATTAACTTGTAGCTCACAGACGAGCTTCAGATTATAATTAGTAGTGCCATCTCCCCTGACGGAGGAAAATGCAGAAAGCAGTACTGCGGTGCACATCCCTCCTCCTGAAGTCAGGAAGACAGCCTGGTCTCATTCAGGTACACCCAGGCATGCATACCCAAGTGAACAAGACAGGATATCAGTAACTATGGTCCAAAAGTGTGCTGCAACTGCACACTGAATTGGTCATGCAGGATGGACAGCAGGCCACAAGCCGTACACAAGACAGACGTCACGGCCAGACAAAAGTGCTTAAACGAAAAGTGTGTCTTCTGTGAGCTTAGAACTGTTAATGTAAGCCCTCATTTTGTTTTGCGAGGACTTTGATAGTCTTTGTATCGGATAAGTGGATGGAAGACAGATTCATGGGTGATAAAAAAATAATTATAGATAGGAATCCAGCTAGGGGAGAAAGGAGATGGCTGTAAGGGTTAAAGGCTATACGATGTAGATTCAAAGAGGTACACCTGCTGTTTGACATCGCCATGACGGAGCAGGTAAGGCCCTTAGTTCACAAGAACATTAATGAAATAGCAGACCGCTGGAGCCATCAAGCTGGGCACTGTTATTCGGTACCTGCGAGAGTCTCACAATGACCGCAGGAGAGGTCGAGAGGGCGAGCCTCTGCTTATCGATCAACGCACCAGAGCACCTGGCCTGACGTCCGCTGCGCATGGGGGACGCCTTTCCACGGCGTTAATCAGCACTCCACCTGGAAGCCCACAATCACGCCATTCAGCCGGATCCCGGTAAGGAATCTGATTGTCTCGCCTTGTTTATGTCCTTGGAACAATAGTCTCTTAAGAGGCCGGCCAGCGAGGGCCACTGAAGAGAAGGCAAATGCAGGATCTGCAGAGGACAAAGAGCTCTGAGAAAGACATGCAGAAAGTATGAAGGGCTTCAATAGCTTAGCTACTGGACCAATGGCCAGAACCAACCCCAGGGAAGTGCAATTATAAGTAACTGGTTAATATCTTACGTTGGTTTGTTTTCCCAAGTCCATGTGAACCAGCATCTATATACTGGTTTTAGTTTTTCACTGTATGCAGCACCGTAGGAACGGGGGGGGGATGGGCTTCATTCACCCCCTCTCCCCCATTAAATAGACCTTTGCCTTTAAATTATTAATTATTAAATTACCCCCCCCCCCAAAGATCAAACTCTCCACTGCGCCATTGATGTATTACTGGCATCCCATCTAGGGTATACCCTGGCTAGTTCCCTTTGCATCCTGGGATAGCGGCCAAGCTTACTGTGATTCTGCTTGGGATAAACACTGCTGGGAAAACAGATGGAAAGGATGTGTGTTGTAACTAAAAGAGGTCACCGCAAATAATAATGGGTAATAAGCAACAAAATAGCTGTAAAGCAAAGCTGTCGACAGTTTTTCTCCCAACAAACAGAGAGATGAAGAACAGAAAGCGACGAGCCTGGAATGTGTGGGACACATGATGTAATGTGCCAGCTAAAAGGGACAGTGTGTGTTGTGGGAAAGTTTAGGGCATCCAGAAAGTATGTGACTGTAAGTCTCTATTAGGGTCACACCCCATTTGGTGGAACATGGTATATTTATGCCTGTATCTGGAAAAGCCAGGGCGAAAACGCCTGCATCAGGGTCCTTCGAGATACCAGGAGTCCATGTGTCCACAGTTCGTATGATGAGCAATGTGTGGAATATACGGCACTCAGTGAAAAGCTGTTCAAAGCTATTTATCTGGGTAGTGAGTGTACATTTGCGCAGAAAAAAATGCAAGTTAACATTAGAATATATGCAAATGAACAGTGACAATAAAAAGTAACAAGAACTTCTTCTGTTCTCCAAAAAGTCACTGATGTCTTACTAGGTGGCTAGAAGAGCAGCACTTCCATTCAATTTAAATTTAAATAGTTAAAAAAGCAATGAGGTACTGAATAGCCATACAAGATGGGAGGCTGTTCCAGGTACAAAATACTTGGGTGTGTTGGATGGTAGCTACAAACACTGTGGTAAATTTAGGAGAGTTAATACAATTTAATACGCTAATACAATTTTATAAACATAATATCATAGTTTTACACCAACACAAAGTTCATTTAAACATCATTTTCTTTGACTGCCTAAGACCTTTGCACAGTATTGTATTTTATCCAATATTCCACAGAAAGAGATAACAACATCCTAGCATGTCAATATGGTACAATAACGCCTGCTAACCTTTAACTTTTGACTGATGCCAGCTGATGGCTTAGAGGAAGAACTTCGACTCCCAATATTAAGAGTCAAATCCGCTTACAAATAAAGGTTCCCCGGATAACCACATAGTAAGGCGGATATTCACTATTTCACACAAAAACAATTAAACTTTTGTTGGATATCCTTTGGCACGTGTCTGTAGCTGTACAACAGACTAGAACATAGTTTAGAAGTCCTACTGTATTTACTACTGTATTTAACTTAATGCCTATGAAAATGATTCCATGATTTTTTCAGTTTGTATGTGACACCATCCAAATGAGAGCTTTAAGCTTAAGTGACCCCAGAAGTCTTTAGTCAGAGAAACCCACCTTGTTTGATGCAAGTTCAGAAATCCTGATGATGAAGCAGTAAAACACATTTAAAATGAAGTTTTCACCTATTTTACCATATCAATGAGAAGGACATCAAAAGAGCATGAACATGAAATGATTATGCAAATTGTAATATATGCAATACCTTAGAAATGAAAGTGGAGACCTGATGGTGCTCTGTTTTAAAGTTTCCTTAATTAGCTGCTGATACTGTACTTTATTTTATTGGCTGGTGGAGTTTAGCAGGAAAAACACCATTGCCCCACTTTGTGATTCCTTTTTATCTGACGGAGTCTTCGGCAGAGTCTTGGGCTCGCCCATCTAGCTACCTAGCTAGCGAAAATTGGATGAAACAATGATTCTCATTATGCGCCATAACATCGCTTTCTCCTCTTTCTGTTTCAAAACAGCGGAGTCTGTTGTCTAAACACCGCTTCTCCTCGGCCCTCTCTGCCTTCACTTATCTGTAACAAGCAGTGGCTACTTCTTTAAAAGCGCCCAGGATGTGGCTGTCTCCAGGACGAACTCACAATTAGCGTATTCAGTGGCGAGCAGTAGGGTGCCCCCTTTGATGTGGGGATCAAATAAAGGGGCTGTGTGTTTTTTTGCCCACAATGACAGGCTTACTAGGTTCACTAATGGGTGGTTAATAAAAAGCGAAGTTTATGATGCTCATTAATTACCTGGCGTGTCACGGGCAAGTAGGAGGGGAACGGAGTGGCCGAAGGACACGAAAAGAGGGATGGGGGGGCAAAAGAAAAGAAAGGGAGAGCAAGAGGACGGAGGGAGGGAGGGGACGAGGAGGGGGCATGACGGAGGGAGAAAATTATACCGGGGAAAGCGTATTAGATGGAGGGTGGAATCATGGACGGAGTGGAAGAAGGGAATCAGAGAGAGGGTGAGGGAACAGGGAGGAGAGAACATAATCCTTCGCAGAGATGAGAGAAGCTACCAGGACAAGAGCATCAAAGGGTGGGAGCCGGTCTCTTGGGAGTACCCTGTAAACCCTGCCTGCACCATCAGAGGAAAATCAGGCCTTCCACATGCACTCCCAGGCTCCCCCCCTGCTGGAACACCAGCGCCTGCAGCTCGGTAGGCCCTCCAAGCCACTCCGAACACCCCCCCCCCCACCCACCGCTGCTGAACTTGCTCCCCGGAGCTCGGATGCTTCACAGCTCGCACCACAGACGCTGCTTTCAGGGCCAGTGCCAAGCCGACGAGGTTGTAAACAAGCGGCTTCAGCTCCAGAGGTAGAAGGCGAGCTCCAAAATGCAAAGGAGGGCAGTGAGCGGGCAGGGCGGCTCTGCGGGACAGAGAGGGCCGCGGGGTTGCCTGGTGACCTGCGAGTGACCGACCAGGCCCCTCCCACAAGGCCAGCGGGGGGGGGGGGGCAGGGGGTAAGGCACACCATGACCGCCATCTATTATAAGCTCCCGCTCCTAGAGGCCGAGATGTCGGGGCGACTCACAGCTCAGCCTGGAGAAGGCCAGCTGCCTGTGAGTGAGTTTGCCTTCCTCTCTCGACTGCACTTCAGGAACCCTTCAATAAATAATAAAAAGGAAGGAGAGCCGATTGTCTTTTACCCGAAATCTCACCAAAACCGACAATAACTTTTAACTTTGCAGTCCTCAGCTGTAGCGCGGCTTTTAAAGAAGGGATTGCTCTTCCCAGAGGTACCTGTAGGTCTGCCGCTACCTGCTCTCCGTCTCGCGGGTACCGCGTCTCTGCCGCGACAGCAACATCCGTGGGAGGCGGAGCTACTAAAGTCAGTCACTTTTCACTTCAGCCCTAGCTACCCATAAACGACACGACGTGATTTATTCTCATGGGGTTCTTTAGATTGGACCTTGTCAATAGCTATGGACATAGAATAAAACTCAGATAATGTATTTTGTCCCATGGAAACCGCATATGCCGGATTTTTGACAATTGTGACTTTTTACCATGGAATACGCACAACTAAGAACTAACAATGTTTCACATCTAGGTGACCAATGAAAAGATTTTTTTTAAGTATCTATGTACTAGTTAACATTTGTATTCCTGATGCTCGTTTGCATGGATTACTTTATATCGCTAATTTTCATAGCTTAAATTGAGTGATGCACTTCTTATCTTATTCGATCTATCAAGCTAATGTGCCTTTCTTAAGTGTAGTATGCCAGTACCTGCAGGCCTTGGATCACATATACAACGCCCTCCTTGGATCCCTCCTTATCTAGTCGCCCAAGAGCAAGTGAAAAGGCTCTGGAATGTCTGCCAGTTCCAGGTCCAACCGACGCGCGGCACTTTCACTAGAGCACCGGAAACCCCCCGTGTCGGGATCCCACTTGAGGGAGACCCCGCTAAAAGCGGCGGTCCTCGCTTCTACTTGTCCACCGGATACTCTTCTGTAGTGCAGGATAAGAAAAGGGAGAATGGCGCATTCTGTGAGACAGCCGGGCTCGGGCCGCGTCAGAGGGCCGCTCAGAGCACTCAGAGTCCCTTTTCACCATGCCTTGCCGTTCGGTGCGAGCCTGAGCGATTCCAGATGCCGGCTTCGCAGTCTAACTTCCCGCTGTGGCTCTACTTATCCCATCAGCATCATCATCTTCATCATCGCTTCTTAAACAGCGCTGTGGCAAGCTGCCGCCCTTTTGCCGGAAACGTTTCGTAATTCCTAACAACTCGTACACTTAGACTGCTTTCTAAAGATCCTTAAGTGATTGTTGAGGAAGGGCAGTTGTATTGTAAACTGGTAACCAGTGCTTTCCCAGTACAGTTCTCTGTTTCCTCACTTTTCCTCTGCGCTGCGGCGATCCCTCTCAGGAGGGACGAGGACAGGCAGAGCTGAGGTCACAGCGATGTTCCAGGATGCCGAAAACGTCGAATAGAGTGACAGACCTTCCTGTTGTCCAATAATGCTTGTGATGAAAAAAGAAGAACGTGGAAGAGGAGTGAGGCTCACTTGACTTGAATTTAACAGTCCTACATGACATGGAGCACAGAGCTCCTGCTGAGATCAAGGGCAGAGCAAAGAGGTTGGTGGGAATTAGGATGGAGCGATGGAGTGGGGGGTGGGGGGCAGCTTTTGGAAGAGAGAAACTTTTCCTGTGAATATATGGAATGATCTTCAGCCCAAGTGACAAGATTTTCCATCTCAGGATGATGCGCTGAGATATATCCTCAAAAGAGACGCCTGCCAGGTGGTGTGAAACGGGCTGAGCATTAGCCACGAGCATCAGATACGGGCAGGACTACCAGCTCCCGATTGGCTAGGGAAGCACCATTCAGCATCACCTGATAGGAAAATGAAAGCGGCAACATGCTGAAATCTGATTAATGTCTCGCCCTCTGCTGTGTTCAGTTTTTTTTCACCCCCAAAACTCAGACTGAGCTACATGTCATGTTTAATTTTTTTAATTAGGATTTTTTTGAAGTAAGATTAATTCACATTAAAGCAAAGGAACCTTGGGCCACCATTAAAAAAAAAACTGACAACTGTATATACAGCTGGCGTGCTGACCTGTTTGTCTGTGCCAAAGTATATTGGGGGGGGGGGCTCACATCCAGATCATCTCTCCTGGACGTCTTCAGCCATCTGGTGAGTTCATAGGTTCCACCGCATCGTCTCTGACAACTGTTTCTACCGTTTACGAAACACAGAATGTTAACTACCTCTGCGTGCCCCCATATCAATTAGACCCATCAGCTTCCGCATGCTGCCCAGACCAATTAAGCTGCCTTCCACACCTGTCGATGCCTCTTACTGCACGCTCAGCCTCCACATCGCTTACACGGGCCGGCCACAAGTGCCAAAGACACGACGGAGCCCTAAATGAGCAAAGCCTCTACAGAATGCCCAGGCACCCACAATGCTACATGGCGGGAACAGGCCCTGGATACAATATTCCAAAGAAATACTGCTAAATCGCTCAGTGTTGCATCTCCTGCATTCTATTAAGACATCCAGGTATCTAATAAACAATAAAGACACCCTAATAGAGTCATAAATATTCTAGACTAAAACCAAGCCTACACATACTGCACTCTACAAACTCAATACAGGATCCGGAACAGCTTGATAGCTTAATTTTTTTTACTTAAATTTCACGCCTTCCTTGTATTGCATGAAAACTGCCTGCCAGTTTTCTATACTGACATTGCAGTTCTCAATTTTTGTCCTTTCAAATTGTAGTTAGAGTAAAATGTAGATTTGGGGGGGGGGGGGGGGGGTAGCTGGCCAGACAGCATTTTGTAAAACGGAAAACGGAGGTCGTATTCAATGCAGTATGAATCGGTAAGTATCCTGCCATCAGACACCTTAACACAAATTTGGATGTCTAGTTCAAACATCACAGTATCTCCTAAAACCACTAATATAAATTGTAAAAGGCCTTATGCATGTCTTCTGGGTAACATGCAATCATTTTTTTTCATATCTGAGCATCTATTGTGTGGCATCTTTTGTGACCAGCTGTTTTAGTGTACAGCCAAAGCGAGAACCGAGTCACGCGCTTCTGTCTTAGTGCTGCCATTCAGCACGAGCTATTCATCCACTTCATTATGTTGGGAACGCATTCAGAGTTATACAATGGGCCAGGTCGTTGGGTAGACTACCTTCCCAAAGCTGCGCGGAGCACAGGAAATGACAGATTGCCCCTAATCCGCACACTGTCAAAGACTATGTATAAAATCACTATAAATAAAATATAAATAAAATCACTGTATTTTTGGTTTCCGACACTGCAGCGACATTTCACTTCAGGGGGTCTGTCTGACATCCTTAGAGACATCGGGGCATCGGGAGGTCCAGCCGTGGTTTGTTTGCCTGATCGTTCCAGGGTTTTTTTTTGTTTGGCCCGCACTTTATATAGCATTTCCTGTGCTGTCCCCCCGAAGCATGTAACGTTATAACTGGGAGCAGATGCTGGGGCCTCGCGCCACTCCCCTGTCATGTCAGGAGTGGCCACCCAAAACATGGGGCAGCAGACAGGGGATTAAAGTCACCGTGGGCGTGCAGGGTGGATCCCCATGGAGCGCCAGGCCGTCCGCTGGGTCGCTCGCTACGTAGAATCTCCTCACCTGCCAGCCCCAGAGGCTGGAGACCTGCTGAAATAACTGTCAATTTTCCCCGTAATTAACAAATATGGGGCACGGCTTAGCCTTCACAGCAAATCTCCGCAGAATAATCAGAGGTCAAACTGTAAAAATATTTCAAGGACAAGCGGAGGCATCCCCAATGAGAAAATTGCAGGGTGAAATTGTGTTTCTGTCTGATCTCTTCCAGTTCAGAGATTTACCTTTACGAGATGGTGAGGGGTGATGGTTTTTTCATTTTTTGCCCACAGGGGGATGGCATCCACATTTGACAATTTGAGCCCCGAGTATAATTCTGGCTTCACCAAACTCCAGGGGAGAGTTTGTTGATATCACCTAATAACCAACATGGCCAAAGAAATGGGATCAAAGCATGAAGAGGCTTTGATTTAGCATCTTTGCATGGGATCCATGCTGCAGAATGTTAATCTACCCTTCAGATTACCAATGCGTATTTGTTCCACCTTAAAATATGTCTGTTTTTAGGCTGCCAAGGTGTGTAGTGTGTAGGATATAAAGCCCCCCTTTCAAAGACCCGCTATGACAAAGTCAACCTGATTTCAGTGCTGCCAACCTGAGCATTTTGTTAAGTTTCCAAATCCCGAACGAATTTTTCCAAGCTGTCACGGTTACTGTGAAAAATGTATCGGAATGCTTCTTACACAAGTGCTGACTATCTGTTAATGGGGTATTGTGCCGTAGAGGACATTAATCTTTTATTTTGACTTCAGAAAAAGCTCTGTTTCTTTCATTTAATGAGGTTTGCCAGTTGTACTGTTTATTCGCTTATTTTCGGCTTTAATTCAGGGAGGGTGAGAGCCTCCAGTGTGATTTCGTACCTTTGGACCGCTTTCCATCCACTTACGTATGGTGCACTGTGTTGCACTGGGCATCAGTGAGGAAGGTGATGGCTTCAATGGCATCACTGGCGCTGCCAATACAGTGAGTCTGTAAAGACCCTGGCAGAGGTGCAGGGAGTCACCTCAGTGCCAATGAGCCTTGTACTCTATAAGCAGTTAATTGCAACTCTGGCTTTCACGCACATAGAGATACTCTCTTCAATAGCTCAAAATCACAAAAATATAATTAGTAATGAGAATTATCATCGTAATGATGTTGGTTGTTATTCTCTTTTAATTTCACCTACAGATCACAAACCCGGGTTGTCAGAGGCTACATTTCAGTCTCCATAAATAAGTCTCTCAAGACCTCAGTAGCTATGGGGATAATTACAGTCCGGGTATGAAAGAAGGGATTTCTTTCTTTCTTTTTTTTTTGAAAATTGGTCATGTAACACATGGAGAGCTTAAGAGGAAGAAGCCATTAAGCATCAATGACTGTCGTCCTCCGCTTCTGGAGAACGACCCGGCTCCGTGAAGCTGGCATGGCGGAGCCTGAGAAGAAGCCCGGGCTGCTTCCAGCAGCAGGTCCTGCTCTGGGCGAGAGAGGAATGCTCCCCGCCCCAACAGAGGAAACGGGCGCTTTCAACT
>JAODKL010000021.1:575927-588055 GCA_026780765.1 Petrocephalus schoutedeni | reverse complement strand
TGATGCCTAGGTGTGAATGAAGGCTCTCTGTCAGGGTCACTGTGGCGCAAGTCACGGATATTTTTAGCCATGGTTATAGGAGTAGTAATAAGTCCTAGCCCTGCTATATATGAATGTCGGCTTACCGTCTGATATATCCCAGACCTTGACATGTGCCGTTGTCATGAGCCGGCATTATCAGTTTTGTGGGGGAGTGGTCATAATGTTTTTGCAAATTTTAAAAAATACTGCTTGAATTTGGTTAATACTTTGACTACCTGTAGCACAGGCCTTCTTACTTAGACACACTATACATGTATACTGTCTTCCAAAGATCCGGAAATGACTGGTTCCCTCTAATTAACGGCTTTGCATGCTCATCTAGTTTTAATTATTGATCCACTGATTATAAATTCACCCTTAATTGAAAAACCGGCAACTGAAAACCAGGCTTGTTTTCCAACTTGTAGAGGAAATCCCTTCCTATACTGAGCAAAACTGCTTTGCGGAACAAACTCCTCTATTTTAATTAAGTTTTTGTTGACATATCGTTTCTGTAAAAATGTAAGTTTCATATTTTGTTTCCCCCTTTTGATTGGCAGCATCTCTGAATTTCTGTCAAAGAGTGAAGAATACATGGGCAGATTAGCAGACAACATTCTGGATGCCCTGACCAATGGGGAACACACAAAGGCGTTGCTGGAAATGGACACGGTTGGGACCACAGCAATTTCTTTTTTTCTTTTTTTTTTTAGGGTTTGTTTGTTTGTTTTCTCATTCTTATTGAGACTCCTTTCATCCTCTTGAATCTTAGACTAACCAGGCAGACGACGACCCGGTAGATGGAGAAGAAACGGCGAAAGACATGGAGGTGAGTCCCCCGTGAAGGCTGACCTGATGTGCAGAGATGGCAGTTGTCCATCTTCTATACGTCCAGCCATTCTTTGGCCTGTCTTTACAGTAGAGGACAAACTTTGTTCCCAGACAGTGGTGACCAAGTAGTCATTTAACGATTGTTAATAAATCACTGAAGATTTAGTACATTTCCCTAACACTGTGTGGCGATCACCCTTGCAGATAATTGAAGCTGAATCCAGCAGCAGAAGCAGCCTGACCTCACTCAGCTCGTTGCTGGGGGTGGGCCTGGAGCCCCCAGCGTTCCCCTCTGAAGGTACCGGAGGAGAGCTGCCATGTAAAACTACAGGATACATCAGGGGCATCAGCGCTGTGCTGTACTCTTCTGTGAATAGCTGTAATCATGTTGTTCCCCAGGCAACCGTCCACTTTGGCCAACCATTGTTTCTTCCTGTTATCGGCAATACATTTTGTAGGTTTAATAAGCACTCAGTTTCTCTATACTGCTAAGTGTATTAAACTCTGGGCGAAGTCGGTGATTCGGTTGCTTAGTAACAGACCGACAGTGAATTTCTACTATATTTGCAAATCTGGAATTGAGTAAAAGGCAGGACCACATAAAAACAATCAATTCAAAAATCTTTATCAAGTCACATCAAAAGCCGGAGCCATTTTGTAGAAGTCTCTAGAAGGTAAAAAATGCAATTTAAGGTAACATCTACAAGTATGAAAGTATTAATAAATAACCAATAATCATAGCAGACTTGCTCCATCGTCGTTGACATCATTCATGTGTCTCAGACACCAGGCAGTTCCAGCAGAAGCTGGATGAGACCACCAAGCTGCTGCGGGAGCTTCAGGAAGCCCAGAACGAACGTCTGAGTGCCAAGCCGCCACCCAACATGATCTGCCTGCTGGCCCCCAGTGCCAGAGAAGTAGAGCTGGGTATGAGCACCTCTGTCCATCCTGTCCTCCAGCTTCCTGTTTTCCCCTTCCTCTTGAGGCCTGTCGGATCCTGTGCACAGATGCTGGAGCCCCTGCTCCGTGCCCACATCTGACCTGCACTTCTCCTCCTGCAGCTGAGAAGGTAACGGGCAATCTGACGCACCTGGCCAGTCAGGTCACGCCGGGTGACGTGAGCAGCGTATATGGGATCAGGAGGGCCATGGGGATTTCACTGCCCTCTGGTGGGCTGGAGGAGAGTCTCATCGACCTCACTGCAGGTCAGCGCCTGTGCACGTGTGCACGTACACACACACACACCAGAGAGCCACAGTTTTTAAACCGTACTTCTCTGCTTTTTGTATTCGACATTTTCACATTTTCCTTTATGTATTGTGTTATTGCCCAGTTGTCAAAACACATCAAAGGAGTCCAAGTGCAGATAGTAAATGGTAGAAATGCCTGGATTGAGAGAGTGTTTTCTGTCTCAGTGTCGGACCTGGCGGAGTCAGAGGATCCCTGCCCAGCGAGGGAGGAGGAGATGGGGGCCACCGCCATAACAGTGTGATACTGCCTGGAAGCGTTTATAAACGGGGAGAGCTTTAAATGCTGTTGTACAGAGGGTACTTGGGGGACTTTTTATGTTTCTAAGCATTTTACAAAATAAACCCCTTTTTTAAATGTGTTGTGTTTTCTAATCTGGAATAGCTGAAAACTATAAGAAGGCAGTTTACCTTCATTTCTATTTGCTGTATATTACATAGGAATTCTAAACCTGTCATGTTAAATTTTATCTACTGCTGTTATAAAAAAAAATGGACAGATGGCTGAGGTCAGGCATCAGCTATCACACTTTAATCTTTTTCTGATCTTTTTCTGAGCTTGACAGTATTTGGCAGAGGGGTCTGTTTGACACCCTGCTGTCGCGCACAGGAAATGTGTGCCTCTTCCCCGGCCTGGCAGCCGTATAAACAGCGGCAGGTCTTATCCGAGGAGGGCAGCCCAGTGCCACTGAAACCCAGTACAGGTCAACACACGTTTGGCTTTAACCGACACCGAAAAGCTTAAAAATAAAACTGATACAAATTCCACAATTAATACAAAAATATTAGACCTGGTCTTTAATTAGACCGTGATGTTAGTTTTGGGGGTTCCCCCCCCCCCTAACGTTTTTTTCCTACGTTGAAATGCCATTCCACGAGATTTATTAAAATATGACTGTTTCTGATAACGAAACATTCTTCACGTCAAGTCTAATCTGCACATTACACAGTAATAAGAGTCTGTTAGTTTTAAAGCTGGCTGCTCGGTCATTTAAGGAGTTTGGCTTCATTTCCAGCTACTTGGTTCAACGCTGGAACAAACTCTTCTGTAGAGTAAAAAAGGTTTAAAAAAAAAAAGGAACAGAAAATAGACTGCAAGGAAATGATTAAATCCACTGCTCCATAAAAGTCATGGTGGTGGTGGAAATGGGCCATCACATATAAAATGCAGCATCTCTGTACACTTACTGAAATGTGCTACAATAAGCTTTTCAAAATTCAGCAAAACTGCTTCAGGACATAATGAGAATGGGGCTTTCCTTCCTCCTCTGTAGCCAATGCCATCCCGCCATTTCCTTCCACATGCTCCGTCAGGCAAATGTTTTTAGTTCCATTTCCCCATGTTTGTGTCTGCCTGTCCACCCACCCTCCAGCCATCAGCTCAGGCCCAGGCCCAGGGATTTGCTCATGTCTGTGCACACAAAAAAGGTCTTCAGCTCTCCTTTGCCCTTTACAGTGATGAGGCCCCGGCACTCGCAGGAATAGCCCAGCCTCTGCAGCACATTGCACGTCTCCTCCGTCACCTGGCCCAAGACATTACAACAGTTTGTTAAGCAGATGCTTTCATCCAAAGCGACATACAATTGAGATGGCAGGGTCAGCTGGTCCCTGAAGCCACTGGGATTAAGGTGCCTCGCTTAGGAGCCCAATGGTGAAATCGGGACCCAGGGATTCTCCCTCATGCTCATAGGCACACCATCCTTACCCACTGAATCATACACCGCCAAAGACAGGGTACCCTTGCTATAATAACTAAATAAAATTGAGAAATACAAAGTCAGATGAGATGTTTTATACCCTTAAGCTACATAAATGGCTTTGGTGCTGATAATTTTCAATACCACCTAAAGTATAACTACCAGCCGGCAGTATCGACTAAGACTGACACATTAGACCAATGCTGAAGTGCAGATTTTTATTGGACATCAACCGATATCGATATGTTAACAGGAATATAGTGTGAAGAATTCGCAGTGTGTGGAAGGTGTGATGCAAATTCCTCCAAAGGGTTTCTGTTCTACCTGGATCTTGCCCAGCTCTCCGGTGCTCTCCATTCTGCTGGCCACGTTCACTGTGTTGCCCCAGATGTCATACTGAGGCTTGCTAGCTCCAATCACCCCTGCGATCGCTGGCCCATGATTGATTCCTGCCAGGTTACGATACCAGCAGAGCACAGAGTGATCAGGAGAGGATTTCCTGAGCAACAGCTGTGATACAGGGTTCATATTTCCAGAATAATGTCCTCAGTAATAATAATCACAGCAAAACAGAGCCGGCTAGCTCTCTGGCTGGTGTATGATCCTGGGCAGTTTCTAAAACAAATGCACGACGGCAAGACGGGATATGCTCACCGACACGCAGCCGGAAGTTGTTGAATGAGTGCCTGTTGATGCCTTCCAGCTTGCCCACCAGGGCAATAGCAAACTCTACCATGTTCCCAATCTGTGCCAGCTGCTTTTCCTGATCCTGCGTGCAAAAAAAACCCAAAGAAAATGAGTCACAACCAGCCCAACTTTCATAGAGATCGAAGAGCAGATTTCCAAGACTCAGTCCAGTTTGTTTTTGGGATGAGCTTGCCAGTGACCTAAAGTCAGGCTTTCTCATCATGTTAAAGTACTGGAAACCAACATTGCCTCAGCTCTCATGAAAAACTTTTGTTACATTTCCAAAACTGGTCCACAGAAATATCTTCAAAAATGTATCCAATGGAGTTTTGGAAATTTCCCCTTCATTTGTACTTTATCAAGTACAGATTTTACTTGCCAGTAATCACCAGAAAATCATGCTTGAGCAAAAACCGACCAAGACCAGCATTTCGTCCCCTCCTGTTCTGTACAACTGGGACCAGTAACAGACCTGGTTATTCTCCTGTCCTGGTGTTCCACTGAGCCCAGCAGCGGCCATATAGGTGCTACCAATCGTTTTGATTTTCTCCACCCCGCTGAACTTAGGCTTGGACAGCACCTGTGGAGATAATGGGACAGGCTGAAGCACAGCAGACCATCATGCCTCCGTGGGGACCTGACTGTGCTTCCAGGAGAAGCTCACCTCATCGAAGTCGGCGATGATCTCATTCAGCAGTCGCAGACACTCCAGACCCTCCTTGTTGATGTCACACTCTGTGTAGAACTCCTTGAAGTCCGGCACTGAGGCGAACATCACGCACACACAGTCATACGACTGGTAGTAGAAGTCCTGTAAGGGAGGGAGGACATGGCAACAGGACAGACCCATCAGATATGAGCATCATTACAGGCCCTGATAACTGGAAGAGCTGCTTTCACAAGTCGGTCACGTCCGCTGTCGCCCACATAAAGAACGCGTTCCATAATACCCACAAATGAGGAAAAACTGTGTAGAAAAACAAAAACCCACATGTGATAATATGAAGAAGTTACGGTACACCGGTCTCCAGAAACCATGAAATGAATTGAAACACCTTGGACGACCAACAGACCCTAGTCGTTTGTTTATTGTTTAAGAGCTTGCGAACAAAGACTGGTACCCTGCCTATTGCCCTGTGTTTCCTGGGACAGGTTCCAGGCTCACCCCTGGCCTAGAGCAGCAGATATGGAAGAAGGATAGATGCACAACTACTGTTACATTAGAAATCTTATTTTGTGAAAAAATACCTTTTATCCAAAGTAATAGAGATTTTTTGACAAAGCAGGATCAGACAGTCCCTGAAGCAGGCAGACTTAAAGGCCTCACTCAAGGGCGCAATGGTGAAATCACTCTGCACAGATTAATTCACTGCTTAGTTATACAAATACATGGGCCTTTCCTCTTTTAGTTACATATCTGTGAATACCAACCTTACACATGGCCTGTGCAAGTGGTAGGATATGTTAATGTTACATTTCTACTATAATTTTTTTTCATATACACTATATGGACAATATTGGGACACCTGGCCATTACACCTAGAAGAACTTTCATGACATCCCATTCTAAGGGTATCAATATGGCTACAGGTATCAATATGGAGTTGGTCCCCCTTCACAGCTATAACAACTGCCACTCTTCTGCAAAGGTTTTCCACTGGATGTTGGATTGTCTAGGTCACACTTTTACACCTGTAGCCATGGGTCTGAATCAAACACCTCAATGATTCATCCAAATGACCTCAATAATTGTATCCATATAATGTATATACTCTGCACCTTAGGATCATGCATATACTTTTTTCTCATACCTCATTCTTCTTGCTCTCCCCCATGAAGAGCTCGGCAACATGGGCAGGCAGAACGTTCTCTAGCAGGAGTCTGTTCAGATTCTCCCGAGTCTCGATCTCATCCTGCTTTGTGCGGTTCTTGTTTTTCAGCAGAAAGTCCTTGCGGCAACAGTACTCGTTCTAGTGCGGGACAGAGAGAGAAAACAAGGTGAAACGTCATAGAAGGTGGCCTTCGCTGGACTGAGCACCCATGTGTGTGAGTAGACCCCATCTCACCTGATGAATGATCAAGAGCATGGTAATCAGGAACAGTGTGGTATAAATACAGCTCATCGACTCGGGGTGCTTCATTAGTCCCGATTTGAGCAAGACGTCACTGCAAAGGAATACATGCTTGCTAAGGCCAGTCTCAGTATGAAAACAGTAGCTTAGTCTTCGGATGACGTGACTGAGAAATTCACCTGCTATTGTACAGGATAATTCCGTAAGACCGGAAGAGGTAGCTCTGTGAATTGGTGATGATCCCGTAGGATAAACCGGAGGCCAGGACAATTAGGACCACTGCAAGCTCAAAGCTCACCCCAAGGAAGACTCCGCATGCAATCAGAGCCAATATACAGCAATACACAAAGTACTGCAATCAAACACAAGAAAGACACTGACTGCAGACTAGGTCCAGAGTAAAGAATCAAAACAGAAGAAAGAGACACAGCCTGGAAAAAGAACAGGTGCGGGATGAGATTGTCAGGAATGCATGTATTTTTAGTCTGGAAATTTCTAAAAGCAATACTTCCCGAAAGGTCTAACTATAACATCACAAGTCGTTTATTGCAAAGCGCTCTTGATATTATTTGGAAGAGTTTCTCACAGGCAGACAGAACAGGTCTGTGTCTGTTTGCGTGCTGGGGTCGGACGGGGTGATGATCTGCCCCGGCGGAAGAGTCCAGTTCCCCGGCTTGTAGAGATTCTAGGATTTAATATAATTTGGAATTAACTGCGTAATTAAAAGGCAGATGGGGTTGGAACTTCAGACGTGACAGTGTGCGATAGTAGTTACCAGATTTAGGTCAGCCATGATGAGGATGATGATCACAGAGACGATAGTCAGCATTAGGCGTACACACGGCTTCTTCCCCACCGCTTCAGACACCACAGTCAGCCAATGGCACGAAGCCAGCTTCTCCGGGAGACACAGCTGAATGTTTGAGGATGTCACAGGAAAAAAAATGGAATATGCAGAGTGGGGGTGGATGAAATGCCTCCGGGAGAAAATTTTGCTCTGCTCTCCGCATGTTCTGAACAGCCTGTGTGGAGATACTGACCTGCAGGTGGCCAGCAAAACACACCCCGAGGATCAGGAGGAAGACACAAGCCAGGACGCCAAAGATCACACCCAGCTGTGTGCGCCTGTGCGATGGGGCAACCACAATGTCAGCTATAACGTCAGACTAACCAACAGGAGTTTCGGCATACGAGAATTACAAAAAATAGTTTGCACATAAACACGTCATCAGACATCTAAATGCTCAAATTGCATTTTTAAATGCATCAAATTCAGTGGGGGAAAAAAAAAATCAGTGAGCATATTCATGTTCCAGTGATTTGCTTATTTCATATGTCGGGACTGGTTGTGTATGTTACCAAATGGCAAGTGCGAAACGGCTCTAGCATAGCAACTTCACAGAGGTCAGAAAGGTCACTGACTGTGTTGCCACCAGCAGCTGGATCAAGAAGATGCAGAAGAAGATGAAAGAGGCACAGGCAATGAAGTACTTGAAGTTGGGTAATTCAATAGCTCTGAACTGGAAACAGAAAGAGAGGTACAAGTTGGTATATTACCACAAGGAGTGAGAAGTGAGTGCGGGTGACTCCTTTTATAACAACACTGTCTTTTTCCGATTAGGAAGGAAAACGCCATAATGGAATAATCCCTGACTTCTCATAGTGAAGGTACCTGCTTCTCAAGATCCCTCTTGGTGAACCACAGACTTATGCTGTTGAATTCCTCCGAATTTACCCAGTTCCTTAAGAAGAGAGGAACACAGGAGTCTTGATGTAATTCAATTTTTAAAGCCCGCTTTATCTGATGGCAATTTATAAATATGAAATTACAAGCTGGCACACATGGGTGATATCTAGTGGCTGAGTCACTATGTATCTCCTGAACGTCTTTAAAATTCCAAGGTGAGATTATTTTTATGTTCAAAGATTGTCAGACACCCTTGACTGATTTAAAACTTCCTATCTCAAAATCTGGGCTTGCAGAGATATCTGTACTTATGTACACACTTGATGGTCATCTCATCAATGGTTGAGGTCATCATATTGTGGAGGTCTTCATCAAGCTTCTGGGACTTCATCCTGAAACACAGCCAGTAACAGGCCAGTAACTCCTGTGCTAGCTTTCTGTGCACAATGTGTTTGCTTGTGTGTGTATACTGTATATATATATATATATGTATGTGAAGATGTATTTGTATTACATTCTTCTGTGTATGTTGTCATCGAAATCAATGGGAAAGCTGTGAGTTTAGGAAGAATGTGCTCAGTTGTGAGAATAGGACAGGTTCAAGGCTGGCTGTAGTATTAAATTGTGTATTATACTTTCTATTACTGAATGATAATAAACATGACCATGTGACATTCAAACTGTGAATTTTAGGGGGGGTCATCAGTAGAAGGAGAATCCCCCTTACCTTTCAGCTACCTTTGAAGGTTGCATTGGTTGCAGGGGTATGTCCTGAGAAGGGTCATAAACTTCATAAACTCATAGCATGATATCAGTATCCATCTGCAAGTGGGCTCAGGCTTGTCAGTAAGAAAGTCACATATACAATACAAATTGTTGTGACTGGGAGTCAGTTGACTGGGAGTCAATGGAACTGAGCCATTCACTGAATTAAGTCCATTAGTATGTCCTTCATCTCTTCTTACTCGTTACATTTGATCATAGACACATTGACTGGTCCACCAGACTTTAAAATTAGTAAGCTTAGCATAGCATTAAGTTGTAGACTCCTTGTCTTCTGTAGAAGACAGAGAGGGAATATTCAGCCACTTACAGGGCGCAATTTGCCGTTGACTAGGATATCCATGATGTGGCCCTCTCGGCTCTGCAGATGGGCAAAGGGCTTGACGGCGCCCCACGACTCCAGGTAGCGCGTCATCCGCACGGAAGCACGCATCTTCAGCCCATCGTTCACCCGCGGCTTAGGCAGGCTACGCTGATTAGTGGCTGGTTCCTTGGACTATAAATGGAGGTTACACATAAACACTGTTCCCATTTATCCATCGTGGAGGTACAGAGTTATTTCCAGGCACTACGAAAAAAAAACGACAGCCAAGAAAGGGCTTACCCTGGGGTCGATGACCAAATAGGTCTTGATATTTTGTTCCTTCAGATAGGGGTCCCTCAAGTGCCCATTCCCCTCCTCGACCTCGTAAGCCTTGTTGAGGTGCTGCAGAGTAGCTTCTGTAATGTGCACCCGTCTGCCCAAGAATATGCCACACACATCATAAACAAGGTTTAAATAGACATCCACTTCCCATTGCAGATCAACTTTCTGACTAGTTCAATATAATAAACTATCTAATCACCCATCCACCCAACCCAGCACGTTTCCATTTCTGAAGTCTTACCCAGGTATACCTCCGGATTCCATGTGATTGGCCAAGGTGACATCATGTGACCATACGTCAAACTGCCACTTACGGAGGCCAATGATGCCACACAGCACATTACCAGAATGGATGCCGACTCTCATGCTGATGTCCACACCAGTGGCGTCCCGGACCTGCCTGTGGCAGAAGCAAGGATAGCGAGACATTTGAATGCAATCAAGCAATCAAGCAATCACAAGTTAAGATCATTTGATTGTTAGACATAGCAGCGCTATTCGCCACATCTAGATCTACATTACATCTACAAATCAAAACATTATTCATAAAGCCACGTGCAATTGTCAAAGGCCCTATGTCAATGCTTGGCACTTGCTGATACCTAGTCACCCTAGCAGGTAGTGACCCATGACATGTTAAAATCCATTTCCTGTACCTTTATACTTAATTTCAGTAACATAGATGATGTTCTGAATCCTTTAATTTTTGAAATAAACTCGCAAAATATTTGCTTTATGAGGCAGAGAAAACATGGTATTTAGTATTTAGTAACGTCACCATGGAGACACAGAGAAGCCTGGCTGGGACCTGCCACTTCGAGCTGTTTGAGTACTTGAGTACTCACTTAAGGGCCCCAGGCTGGTACTCACTTAATGGCCTCACACATGTCCAGGCCCATTTGGACGCAGTTCACAGCATGCTTGGGCAGAGAGACAGGCAGTCCGGAGACGCAATAATAACAGTCCCCAAGAATCTTTATCCTCATGCATTCGTTATCCTGCCAAGAGAAGCGGAATCAGCAGGTCAGTCTCCCAGTGCGATCAACAACGACTTTCATTTATTTACAGGCCAAAGTGACAAAACACGTACGTCGATTCGTCAAGAAAAAACATAGCGATGCTTAACAGCATAGCAGTTTTTCTTAAATATTACTGCCCTTTGTCGGCACTATCCCTGAAGCAAATTTATGTGACTGAACTGGTGAGAAATGATGAGGAGGCCAGGGGATCGTCATCGCGCCCCCAAAAGGTGACACTCACCTTGGCAATCTGGTCAAATTTCCCAAACAGCTCGTTGAGCATGATGACCAGCTCCTTCGGCGAGCAGTCGCTGGCCAGCTGGGTGAAGCCCACGATGTCGGCGTACAGGATGCTACCAAAAGCAACGAGGGCCATAAATAAATAAACCCAACAACACATAGGGGTTACAGACCCCAGCTTATTGCTTGTTGAATAAACACTTGCCTACTGAGAATGAGTATGAGCAAACGCTAGCATTGCCAACTGGGCGATTCCCACATATATGATTGTTTGAGTAATATGTGCCAGGATGCGGTTTAAAAGCTAAGGTCTCTCGCAAAAGAATGACAACTCCGCTATACGTAATGAAACAAATTGAAAGTCGCTTTTATATCGTGCTTTTCCAGACTGCCTCTTTACAGAAGCAATGAGGAGCCACTTCATCCACCATCACAGTGTGGCACCGACATGGACGATGAGGCGGCAGCCATTCTGCACCACTACTCTCAACACACGGTAGCTAAGGTGCTGAAGGGGCAGGAGAGAATTCTCCGGTTAGATATAGGGGGTGATTAGGAGGCCAGATCTGGAAGGTGCTACCCATACTCTTTTGAAAGATGCCTAAGGATCTTTAATGACCTCATAGTCAGGACGTCAGTTTTATGTTTCATCTGAAGGAAGGCACCATTTTTACAGCACAGTGCCCCATCACTGCAGTGGGATCCAGACAGACCACAGGATGGGCTAACCTGTTGGCCACACCAACACCTCTTCCAGTAGCAACCCAACTTTTCTTAGTCAGTCTCCCATCCAAGTCCTGGCCAGGATTACCTAGTCTGAACTGCAGGTGGTATGGCCGCGGGTTCACACACAACCTTGTGGGACACCGGTGCCGTAATAAAGTGCTGTTAATCATGTGGCAAACTGCAGCCCTGGTGGTAACACTTATACGTGACTATAAGGCACCTCAGGCAGCCAGCTCCAGCTCGAGAAGGCAAACTGACCGCCCATTCCCAGGCATGCTGCAACTCACTAGCCTGTCAGACTCATGCAGTCTTTAACAAATACAGGAAACAGAACAACCATTTATTTGATTAGAAAAACAAACAGAAGTATTAGGAAAAATGGGAAGAACTTCACACCATTTCATGTCAGATATTATTTATAACATCTGAACTCATCACGAAAAACCTGAACATGCCTATGGAACAATGTCCT
>JAODKL010000021.1:552813-574347 GCA_026780765.1 Petrocephalus schoutedeni | reverse complement strand
AAGAGACGCAGATTAAGCAGATTAGCTGTAATGAGCGCCTCTGAGGAAGGGGAGCAGTGGGGGCATGGAAGCTCTAAGAGACGCAGATTAAGCAGATCAGCTGCTGCGTACCTGACGTTCTTGTGCCTCTTGATGTAGAGGCTGTGGAAGTTGTTGTCCTTCACTAAGCACTGCTGCTCCTGCAGCCGCTCCATGATGGCCAGCTTGATCTTCATGGAGATGTAGACGGGCAGCACTGATGTCAGCAGGTTATCCTGGATACACGCACATGCACAGAGGCATTCAGCTGCAGGCTGCCCTCGGGTATCAGGCAGACATTAAGGCCACAGACCCCATTCACTTTATTTACGATCGCAGTAATAGACAACTTCATACAGGGCTTTCGTTGTTCTGAGGTTTTAAATTAGGCTGATTCGGCTTTATCTTTAAATACAAAAAGAAAGTCAAAGCAATTACAAAGATATCCACTATAAATGCAGAGGAGATGGAATATTAGGGTACTCCTGAAAAAGTTCTTATCCTCGGCTGAATTTATATCCACGTCTGACTCTTTTCAATGTAAATGGCACCGCACCAGCCTGGCTACAGGCCATGGGTTCTGCTCCAGCAGCAGGGAAAACATTTCCAGCGTAGTCGAGCATCTCCAGTTTCAAGCCCTCCACCCTTTCATTAAACTCCGAAGCCGGAAAAGTCATCTGTAGTGAGCCAGCAGTAACTGAGCCCGTCCACCTTGTCACATGTTTCCAGAGCTGCAAACAATGGGACACTTCTTCTCCTGGGGCCTGTCACGGTCCTTCCTGTGGTCGGGGGCCCGCTGAGGTCCGTTTCATCTCAGCCCTGATCTAACCCCCTAATGCCTACCTACTCCGCCATGACCTTGGTCAACACAGCCTCAGTTCACATTGACACCAGCTATTCCAACCTTTCTTTCCTAAAAGGAACCTCCTTCTGTTCTGTTTGAGGTTTCGTTCATGTTAAAGTCATAATGAGCTACAGAAAAACTGAATCTAAGCTGTGGTATCAAACATACATAGATGTCAAACTAAAATCCACAATCATCTCAACTAAAGTCCCAGTTGTATTTTCAGTTGTATTCTACACTCTTTATATCAGATAACATAGCTGCAGTATTCTGCTGCAATGTCTTGTATTTTTCTTATCTTTTAAATGAATTTCTCCTGGATAAATGATAGAGCACGCATCTACTGAAATTTGGAAAATTATTTGTACAATAATTATCAAAGCAATATGTATGGAAATGGTACGACTATGCTACACCCTAACAGACAAGCAGAAAGACAGCGTGATGGCTGGTTTGGTGTAGTAGTGTGAGGTGGAGGTTAGGATAGTAGTGTGAGGTGGAGGTTAGGATAGTAGTGTGAGGTTAGGGTTAGGGTAAAGCGCGGAGGGTGCATCCAGCTTCCGCTCACTTGCTGCTTCTTCTCGGTCTCCAGCTTCACGCAGATCCTCAGCGAGTGCAGCATGTCCTGAAAAGTCTGTCGGAGGGCCCTCTCCATGAGCACCTTATGGAAGACGCCCACGGCGCTGACGCACAGAAACAGCACGCAGTTGGCCAGCAGCTGGAGCAACAGGCTCTGCGAGGGGCCCCACACAGGCAAGACGTATCACAGACCTGCGACACCGATGGGGGACGCGGCCGCGGACGGCCGCCAGCACAGACCCCACCCTATCACAGAGATCTGCCAGAAGTCAACTGACACAAGCAGCACGTTTGGAGAAATATTATCCAGATGTTTTTAATCAGGAAACTAAACTGGCTTTTTAATGTCTCGTTTAACCAAAAATGGGAATGCCTGGCCAATTTCATTTATAGGGTATAATTATTCATAACTATGGGTAACAAGTTAAGCGCTACATTACATAGTAATGAACAAAACATGGCTCTCGAAGGAGATGACCATCAAAGGCTGCCAGCCCTCCTACCTTCACGGAGAGTGAAGAGGTGCTGAAGAGGTAGGCGCTGAGGGCCACCACGTGAGACAGCGAGGAGATTATACTGAGAACGACGGCATGCGACATGCGGAACGGCAGCATCGTGAAGACGGCAAAGATGATGAAGAGGAACAAGGGAACCTGCAAGAAGGACCAGAAAAATGTTAATAGAACAGAACAGTCATGTATTCATCACTGGGAAAAAGTCACTGGGAAATAGTCCCATGTGAATTCAATTAAACAGAATTGGATTTGGAGCAGAATGCCAGAGGGACAGCATAGAGTACATAGTCAGTGCTTTGTGGTGGCCATTAGCCATCATCATTGTGTCATACAGGGTTATAGGGGAAGCCTGGAGTCAATCCCAGGCAGCACAAGGCAGGAATACCCCATGGGCAGGATGCCAGTTCTCAGAAATACTTTAGTTTAATTCTAATTATAGTTATAAATATACTTTTCCTGAGCTGTACCTCAGCTTACAGTTTTACACTTAATCTTTTCACGGCTGAATTTAAACTGGAAAAACTGATGTGAGTACTTAAAATCACAGCTGCAATGCCCTTGTTTGGAGTAGCAATGGGTGGAATAAGGCTTTGAAAGTCTCGGTGGATGAGACAACCGCAAGCTTCCAATCATTGGCTGGTGATTGATTGATAGGTTGAAAACCACCAATGGGTAGAGTCGGCTGGTGACTGATGGGAGTGTCACCCACTGTCAGCTATAACACCAAATTTTTTTCCACCGCTTGTTCGTAGTCCAGCTCATTAAGCATCACACAGCCTGCAGAGAGGCCCAGGGAACGGGGAAAGGAGCAAAGAAGGAACGCCGATGTATGACGAGATGTTAGTAGGAGGCCCAGAGGAGGAGGACAGCGCACCTGGTCCCAGGCGCAGATCTTGTCCGGGCTGAAGATGAAAGTGAAGCCCATGGCGATGAGGGTCGCCCAGACCAGGGCTCCCAGCAGCTTCATCCAGCTCTGCGGCAGGACCTCGGTGCACACCAGCAGGAAGGCGGCCAGGAAGATGCAGAGGCCACAGCTGACCACACTGATGAATGCTTTGTGTTCAGTGGCGTCCTGTGGGGGGGGGTGGGGGGTGGGGGGTACCATCAACAGACATGCAAGCACCCCTGGAAAAAGACCTTCGACATGAAGGTACGCAGAGAAAGATGCACAAACAAGACGGGGACACTGTCGTGCTCAGACGTGCGGAAACAGACGAAAAGTCAATAAGACACATTGCGAGAAGCTGACACAGACACTGGAACGGATGCCGTGGACATGACTGAGGTGACCTCAACGAAGACTGGCCAGAGACAACAAACTAACAGGAATTTAGGCTTCTGTCTGAGGTGTGACCTTAGGTGAAACCAAAAAAAAAAAGCACCACAAGCAAACAACTTTTACTAGTTCAGTGTGCATAAAATCCCAGGTTCCTCGTGCACTAAAATAAAGTAACATCATCAGAGCCAAATGACAGGAATATGAAGAAGGGATTGCAGAAATATGATGTCAATGTGGGGATTGCTTCGGAGAGATACTGTGAGAACCACATTACAGGGCCAAGTCTGGGTATACAGCAGAGCCGTCAGCATCAGATTAAAACAGAATCTGATACACGGCTCCAAATCTGTCCCACAACATGATCCCCCGTGGCCGACTTTAGCCACCCGAGAAGGGGGACCCCCATAAATCTATAAAGCATATTTATTTGAGTCTATACAGCATATTTAAGCGTCTGTCATAAAAACCTGGATCTGTTGTAGGATCACCTTGATCTAACACCACAAAAACAAATGTGGCAGAGACTATTTATCACAGTGTGGGACAGCTTTATGATGATCATATTTTTGGTGGGATAATTCTGCAAGGTTAAAAAATGGTGTTGACTGAGCGAAACCAAACGTTTAGCAAGTCCCAAGAGACACTGTTTGCTGAGAACACCTGCTGTGCAAAGTGGAGCCCGTGGAAGGTTTTCGTTGGGTTTTTGCTCAACCTGCGACAGGTAGACTGCTTAACAGAATGAAGCATCACCTTCATTACTTCATTATCACTTTGGTCCACCACTGCACCAAATGAAAAAGTTGCGCTTTTAAACAGCTTATCTATTTAAGTGAGTTTGTCTATTTATCTGAGTTTGTCAAAAACATTTAAAGAATGTTTTACAAAGCGTCGCTGAGACTGCACCTGGTGGTGGGTGCTTAGCCGGCAGAGGTTGGAGAAGAAGACGACGGCGAAGGTGAAGGACAATGGCAAACTTACCAAACTGAAAGCAAAGAAGAGGATGAGAAGGATGATGCAGGACAATGTGGTGAGACCCAAAAGCATCACCAGCAGCTGGTACTGACTGATGCAACAGAACTTGTGGTACAGGGCCTCTTGCTTCAACCCCTGGTCATCAAACTGATACTTCCTCTTGGCTGGCATGATGCCTCCTATTTCACGGGCACAGATCTCCAGGGAACCGAGTCTCTACACTCTCTGCTAGAGTGGAATTGCCACAGTCATTCCAGAGTGGGAAAAACGAGTGTGATTCACTTCCTCCGGGGCATCCTGTATGTGGATCAGTTCAGGGGGAAGCATATACACCTGGAGGTCAGCTAATGTTCTCAGCTCTGCAGCACTGGAGGGATGCCACCAGAACAGGGGAAGCCAAAAGTGAGAAGGGAGGTAGACCGGATGGGTAGGAGATAAGCTGTCAACGATCCGGCCCGTGTTTACAGTTTCCTACGAGTTACGTCCTCTCCTTTTGTTCCTTGGGTCCCTGGGGCAGTTTCTCCCACAGAAGGAGGGCTTTGGATGGGCCTGGATCTGCGGGGAGAGAAGACACAAAATGCAGTGAGCTGACACACTGCTCCTACACACCTCTGCATATCTGACCTGCACACTGGCCTTCAGGGACAGACAGCGCATGCACCATTGATCATTAGTTGCTCATTCAAACAGGGCTGCAATAGTGCAGAAGATGCTATATGCAGTGAAAGAGCATCGCTGGCACTCACTGTGACACACACAGTTTACTGTGACCCCGTAGAATTTTATCGACAAGATTTAATAACACTAGAATATTGCCATATACTGCAGTACAATGTCTAGAAGGTATGACGGTATTAAGACATTAGACAATGCCCAAGCTTAGACTGTACCACTGAAGGGAACCCCCCTGTTCAGACAAACACAAATAAACTGGACTGGAAATAACTGAAGTAAATATAATGTCAACAGACACATGCCCATTCAGAAAAATTCCCGGATCCCATTTCTGCAGGTCTTCCCACGAGCAATAAAACACTGCACAAATTCAACCAAGGCGGCATCCAAGTCGGTCTCGGCTTCCACCGAAGGTAGCCCAAGTGGGACGTCTAAATGAAGAGAATCTGTGCCGAGTATTTTTACTGGAAAGTTCACCGCAGATGATGACTTCATGGCCAGGCCGACGCCCCCGCTCCGCAGAGTTACCGGGGTGACCCAAAGGTCCGCTCGCTCTGAGCGAAAGTGTCTATGTCCCGTGCCAAGAGTCCGCCTTCGCTCCCTTAAGTTGTGGTCTGACCGTGGCTTCAGGGAATGACAGGAATTGCAGCTACAAGGATGGTGCTAGTGAGCGCGATGGGGTCAGAGTTCAGGGAGAGGATGTGATGCATGTTAGGGTGGTACAGGAAGCGCGTTTGGTGGTATAAGCGGATTTCTCTGAAGTTCCAGATATGGGGGTCGGACTATGTACCGCTTAGGGCCACAGACCCGACGAATGATGACTGCCTCTTCATATCCACAGAGGGCCCCCGTTGCAAGAGCCGTGAGGGAGGCAGTAAACCCATCCTGTATAAACTGGGCAACAGTACAAGTCGTTTCGTAAAAGCATTTCTGCCATTGAACTCACGAGAACGGTACGGCTTTGCCTGAACGATGCAATGAAACAGGGCAAGAGCCTAAGAAGAATCGCATGGCCACTTATTGTCAGCAACAAGTAATGTGCAGGACCTGAGCAAAGGATATTAATAGGGGAACGGGACAGAGATGATGATCAGCTGAAAAATAGCCAAGATTTATTAATATCAGCAGTCCTTGGTGCTAATCGACCTGGTGCTGTCAAGGGATACTGAATTTCAACAGCCCAGCATAGCCTAGAGCGGGGCGGGAGACTTGGCCCAGTGGGAACAGTGACCTGAACCATGTGGCTCAGGGATGGAAGGACCAAACAGACACTTTGTCTGAGTTTGTGACCAAAAAAAAAAAGCAGAGGGAAAATAAAATGCCTTTGTCGGGAGTCCAGTCCATGGAAAATATGCAGGACCCCAAACAGGAGCTGGCTCTTGGGAAGGGCGACAGCTTGGATCAGGCATGGTCATGTGGCCTGGAGCTGAGGACCAAATCTGAAATCTCCCATTTATTTTTGGTAACTGGGCATATCACGTGACCGAATGGCCGCATCACATGACTCCCCAACCCCCCAGGACATCCTCCACCCCCCACATCTTACAGCGGGGTTATTGCTGAACACGGTTTGTCAATTAACCTGTCGATAAGTCCTGTCCCAATAATGCAGTGAACAGCAGGGCAGAGAGCCTTGAATATTCCATCCGGAATCAATGGAAACCTCATTTTACATACAAGATGACCAGCAGCAGCTTAGCCAGGCTCATTACATGCATTTTATTCACCACAACACCTTTTTTTCCCCTTGTTTTTTCCCCAAACATTTACCCGCCACACATCAATGAAATCCCTGTAATAAGAATCTGGATTCTGTGTCAGTGTGGAAGACTACACTGTGAAATACGGTACGTGAAACCTCCAGTCAGAATTACTAAAAAAGATAAAATAAAAAATCCAAGGCAGAAATGAGCATAGTCACTTTTCACGTTAGTCATGCGTCTTTTAGCAGTTTTGCTACCTACACATTCTGCCGTAACTCGCAAAAAGTGTCTCCAGCACAACATGAATCATGCAGCCATTTAGCACCAGAAGGGTGACAGTTTGTCACATAGCAACTCAATACAGAGGCAACCAGGGGCCATGGGGGCTTCATGCTATCGTTCTTAAGTTGCCATGGCAAACCAATGGAGTGAGCAAATCAAGTACCCCCCCCCCCCCATACTGCGAAAAGCTGCGAATGAATACACTGGGCCTTCAGAGACAGCATGAGTTAGCGAAGTGCCGCATTCTGCCTGCGCGGCCCCCGGGGTAAGTTTCCGGCTACCCGGCCACAGCCATTAAAAATAAATTCGCCAAATGTCATTATAGCAAAGCGGATGCGGATGTAAGAATGCGCAGACTGGGTCAGATGACTGAGAAGTACATGGCGGCCTGTGGCTTCCTGTGTGGCACCGTCCGACTGGCACAGTTACCCACTGAAGCACACAATGTGTAGCACAGCTATAGCACAGCTATGTACCTACTGAGAAACTTCAGGGTCGACCAGGAGTCAACTGACACTCAGTCAAATCGCCAACAATCACCAAATGTCTGTCTAGAAACATTTTGTTTTATGCTATGCAAAACTATGCACAAATCCACCCACCAGCAGCACTTGTACAAACTGTTTGCCTTTTAGCTGTTTTTTCATCTTCAGCTCAAAAAAACATGTTCATATTTTAAATTGAAATGTCCTCTTTTAATACGTAGGCTGAACATAGTCCCCAGAGTCACAGGGATGCTCTTCATTTGGGTTCTCTTCCAAGCCACCGCTTAAAATCCTTATCCTCTTAATCCGATGATTTCCCTGGCAATAGCTACCCAGGCAACAGACAGGTTTACTGACATCAGAGACGTGAATCCAGCTTCATCCATGCCGGTCAACTGTGCTGAGATTTGACGACCTTGCTTGCGGTAAGGAAAATCACATCTGGTACTGCGTGACGACAATGCGCTAGGACAAACAGCATGGCTGGTACCGAATTAACAGTGTACTGGGCTCCACTGCTGAGAGGTAGTCAGATTAACACAGGGCTATCTTAAGCAGTTTTCAGACAGCACTTTCAGATCAAAACAGGAAGCCCGACAGACCATAATGCTGCTGGTAAACTTGGGCAGACTAAAATAATGACCACTGTGTGATGCAGAAGGTGCTGAGCCTGCCATTCTAAAGTAATGGGCTATAACGTTGTTCCACATTAAGGCAACCCTAGTGTTATTACTAGCAGTCAGAGGCAGATTATTACAAATAAACCCACAATGAAAAACAAAGCATGGGCCTATCCATATTCATACATCAAAATTACAAGAATAATAATGATTACATAAAAGGCATAAAAGACACGCCAAAGCTATTAGGCACATATTAGGGGCAAATGAAACAGGCTCTCTTTGCCCATGATGTCATAGCACTAAGTCAAGCATCTATTATTGCAAAGGTCTCTTTAAAGGGTAGCCGCTATTGAAACTCATCCTCATAAATTGTCGCCGTTGATGTCTTTTGAAGACACGCACAAAGGGAGGGCCAGTCGAGGCCCGGGAATTAGGAGGGCCCTCGGCTCCTCACGGCATCACGGATTAGTCACGGTCCGCATTGATCCCAAGTCTATCGGAATGACATTCACACGGCCGGGTCTTACATAAGACGCGCTATCCGCACTCACTGCGGTAGAGTCATTTATTTCTTTCTCGGGGATTTTAAGTCATAAAGCATCCGCGACGTGTAGCGCTGAACGCCAAGTCCATCACAAAACCCAGTTGGGTTCCCGTCGCCTCCAGTATATTAGCGATGCCTGGGAACGCCCGACAGATTGAGAAAAGAAGCCGGTGCGGCCGGGCTTCTCGGTAGCGGCGTGGTGGCTGCCGCCAGTCCCGGCGGACGCTAACCTGCATTGCGTGACGCAGTAACACCAGGGGTTACGCAACGCCAGCAGGAACGGTCTGCGCGCTAGCAGATGGCCGCAGGCTCCTTTTTGCGGTTTGTGTGAAATGGCCGCCGTCTCCACACGGGACACGGAGGAGGAGGTCACTGGGAGGAGGTCACGGGGAGGAGGTCACTGGGATTTTGGTGGAAGGGTGTCAGTTTGAAGCCCATAAGCCAGGCGGTAGTGGTAAGTGCTCTTCTGGGGTGGCAGAAGAGAAGGTGTAAAGACACCCAAGGCTGAGCCCTGACTCATGCTTAACACCAGAATGAGACAGTTCGTCTCTAGCACAGTGCATCTCTGCCCATTCCAAATCGTGATATGAGCCTGTAACTGCAAAAGATATGAAATTCAGGGCTTTCTTGATAACAAAAAAAAAAACAGAATTAGATTTGGTAAGAAGTCATAATTCCATGGTATACCATTCTGTTTTCACATTTTCAAACAAGCTTGTGGATTGCGTCAGCTCCTGCACTTTAAATTCGAGTGGATCCTCTGCATTTATGACCCCCCCCCCAAATTTACCCTTCACTGCTTCTCAGGGCAACATCATTCAATTCAAGACAGCAACTGTTTGTCCTGTAGTTTAAAAAAAAAAAAACGATGCCAGACCTTTAAAGATTAACAGCCTGGGGATTAACAAAGACCGAAAATATCTATCCAAAAGGCTTAATTCTTCTTAAACAGCTGGTGTGCTTGGGAGAAATTCATATCTGATTTTGTTTCAGAGATTTAGTTGACCTCCTGAAAAACGTGTCCATTTTCAGCTAAAAAACTTTGTAGCAATAGATAAACTAAAAACAAAAAAAAACAAAAGTGATCATGGGGAAATACCACTATGCTTGATCCAGTGTGATGATTCCTGATGCAATTAAAATTCAGTTTTAGTCCTTAATTGTCATTTTTCCTATGTCCACTTGAGCTGAAGCCTCTATAGAACAAGAGGTTCAAGATTATGGCTTTTCAAAAAAAATTAAAAAATCAATACCACAACGTAATTTACAAACTTAGCATGCTGGGTACAGGTTATATACTGAATGGTTGCGTATTTTAGGTGAAGCATACATGCAAAGTTGATTTCCTCCTTTCCTGGAAGTTTGAATGATCTCACAGAGATATAAAATGAAACACTGCACATATGCAAACTGGAATGAATGCATGCCTTTGAATATCGAGGAGGTGATTTGTTTTATCACTCCAGGGCAGTGGTGGAAGATGAAGCATACTGTGGACAGTTGCCAGAAGAACCAAAAAAAATAAATCATCTATTACTTTGCAGTTCCAACATGGCTCCTTCTCAAGCAACGGTGCATTGCAATTAGCACAATGAAGGAGCCAATCACTGCAGGATGCACACTCAGTCACATGGTCAGTTTAGGCTCTCCAATTCACTTAAGTTGCATGTTTTTGGACAGTGGACGGAGACCGGAGGATGTGCAGAAAAGCCGCGTACACTCAGGGTAAACATGCAGACATCACACACACAAAGCAGCAGTATGAGGTCACAGCCCTACCCACTGAGCCGCCCACATTATAATCGCCATGTACGAAGTGCAAAATGACATTTCATGCACACTTCATGCAATTGTCACATCGCAAGGACCGTGATGGTCTGCTGGGTTCAAACCACCAATAAGGTGTACTAAAACATTTTTACTCGGGAACACAAAACAGCAGGTTTTACATTTTCATGATGGTTCCTTTTCAATATTATCTAGGATGGGTGGATGGATGGATGGAAACATCAAATCAGTGTAACATTTACCTGCATGGCTTTTGCATGAGCTCTGCATGCCCCTCTGAGACAATCGTTATCATTCTCGTCCTTGCTGTTGGACTCACTCATAGACCATGTGACACGTTTGTGAGAATTTAAACCAAAACAAGTGGGAAAGAAAAAAGCGAACTGGTCACAAAAACACATTCACCTTCTCCAGTATGGAAACATTTTCTGTTCCATAGAGACGACACTGAGCAAAAGCAAATGATTTGTCTGCACTGCTTTGCATCAGTTGCTACTACGGCAGCACCATCAACTTATTTGACAGCTTTTATTGGTAGAACATAAGTTACATTTGGCTATATACTTAATTTTCAACCCCCAAATATCTCAAAAACGTATCGCAATATGAACTTTTCCCAGTATTGTTTAGCCCAAAACACTGAATACATTCAAAATAATTAGTACTAAATGGTTATTATGTAGGCTACCAAATTACGTCAGATCAGACGGCTGACAGTTGGGGCTAACCTTTGTTTTAGCGGCAATTATTTTCATAGACAGGAATCGAAGAAAGTAATTTACACAAAATATTTAAAGTCAAAGTGGTGACAAAGACAGGCTAGGCTACTCCAAGAGGCTACTTTGGTCATATCGATGCCTAACTTCGCATTATTGGTTGTCTCTCAAACCTGAATGTTTTCTAAGATGCATTTGCACTGAAGTTCCTGCCGTGGTTATATTTAAATACTGCTTTGCAATACTGGCATACTGACGGCTGCATTTTCATTCACTTTTACTGTGAAGTGCTTCCACAGAACAGAATCTTTTGTTGTTCATTTGAACCCTTATTCACTATGCGCTGCCATCTGTCCACCACATTGCCAAGTAACCGAGAGGGAAAATTTTAAATGTATGCGTTTCATCAATCGAGTTTAATCGAGTGATCGTGACAGGTCTGAACGAATCGACTAAAAATTACTGAAATTTCACAGAAGTGAATTCCTTCTGTGGCCCTGCACATGACAGAATCACTGAATACTATGAGCCAACACCACCAACGGCATGGTACACTTGCCAGTCGTGAGGATTAATGTTATTGGTAGTTTATCCTGTCCTGTTCAGATGTCTCCCAATCACCATACAGAGAAGCCTGACTTCAAGGCGGGTCTAAAATATTGGACTGCAAGTCTATCTTCCCAATTGATGATGGAGAGCGAAGAGTTCTTCTCCCAATTTAATGGCAGAAGCCAGGCCTTCTGTGTAGTAATAGAGCAGTTGTTTGTGTTCTAGGGGTAATGAACAGGTCTAGGTCAGCGTCTCACAACCACACACTTTTTGAGCCGAGATGGCGGGGCCTAACACGACGGGCGCAGGGAGCTTTCTGTCACTTAGTTACGCCCAGCCCACTTCCTCTCTACCTCGCGGCCTCGGGCTGTAGCTCGCTTCTGAAGATCTTCCTGCATGTGCAGACGTAAACCTGCAACCTCACACCACCTGGGGGGTGGGAGGTGGCTGGGTGCAGGGGAACAATCAGAAAGCCTACACCATCTACTGGAGAGGGAATCGCTGCAGATGGAAGACAAGCTCCACCCATCCTGTGGTTAGTGGTAGCACCCGAGGCAGAAAGTATGCCATGGTTATAGTAATGAGGACGTACTAAAATTAATATGTGGGGGGACGTGCACGCACACACACACACAGTTCCAAAATAAGTCACATAGGGAGCCACGTTTTAGCATTTAGGTATCTAGAAATCTGCCAGTTTAGAAAAAAAATCAGTAATGGCCTTGTGAATGACTGACAGAATAATCCTGCTTCATATAAGAAGTTTGTTAAAAAATAAATTTCTGCTCTCTATACACTTGGTGAGAGAGTGTATATGACAGGAGGGAATTTCAGATGGGACAGTGTTTATGAATCATTTCCAACACCACTTTGGCAAGGGTCCCTAACTTTATTTACTACCCTGGAAAGCTGCCACTCCAAAACTTTAGTGCCATTTTTTTTTCATGAGACAATTAACCGTCATAAACAGAGAGCCAATCAAAACTTTAACACCCACCTTCCAACATTCGCCGACCAAAACACTGCCCTCATATTTTTATTTAATGGGGGGAAAAAAATCTTTACATTTCTGAGACATGCAGGAATGAACTCATTTCCTATTCCTTTTTTACAGCAGTCTCAGTAAAAAAACACCTGTAGGAACTTTTCTTAAAGTCAACAGTCTGCTATCCCTCCTGGACAATGCCAGGCTCGCTCTGCACAGCACATTCCCCAGGCAAAGGAGAACGTCCTGTGGCTCAGCCGACGCACTGGGCAAGTCTTTTGTCCCCCAGACCATTTGATTATTCAACCAGCGATGAGGAATTAATGGACTTTTGCTCTTGAACTGACTTGTTAACTCACCCTGTCATTAGCTGCTGAACCGTTGTTCACTGGTGATGTTAGCCCAAGACACTATCTGTATTTTCAATTGTACAGCACTGTGCAAAAGTCTTAGTCAAAAGAAATGTCTAAATCCATTCGTCTAGGTAGGATGTGTACATTTAGTCAGAACAAAAAATATAATATAATATTAGAACATATACAAATCAGGAGTAACAATACAAACTAGTGAAAATGTCTTCCATTCTCCTAAAAAGTCACCGGCATCTTGCTGGACGGCTAGAACAGCATCGCTTCAGGTCCCAAACTTGTCCTCAGGGGCACCTTTGCCATTCTATGTTTTTCTTAAATTTCACTGTCAGCTCACTTAAATAAGTAATTTAATAGAGATTTACATTTCAAAGTATTATAGTATTTATAATATTAACAGTAATTATTCTTCTTGTACACCACCTTGCACTTGCACTATCACTACATCCACTAGCAAGTACTGTATCACAGCCACTCTTAAGTGATTAGTATCTATTAGTTACTATTTTATCTTTATTACTACCCTTAATTGTCTTCTTTCTTGTGTCTTCTCATAGGACAAATAGCCTGGAATTAACACGAAGGGACACCCCCTAGAGGTCGTGTTAGTCCGTAGTAATATGGCACAGTAATATGGCACAGCCTGTGTTTCATGGCAAGCAGTGATGTTATGTGATGTGGGGATGTTAGAACACAAAGGCGACTGGGCCAGTAATTCGGCTGCCACTCTTAAACAGTGGGGGGGGGGGGGCCGACAAGTGTGACTGTTCATGGGTCAGACCTGCATGAAATGGGAGGGTACGGGTGAGAGCAGGAGAGCTTCCGTACAACCAGGGGTCAGGCCTTGAGAGGTGGGGATGACCATAGACTTGGGTGGTATCTAATTTTTCATATCGTCATACCATCTAGACCTTTATAGCGCGGTGAACAGTACTTTGAAGCTGCTTTCCAAAGCAACAGCTTCTCGGTATTTTTGTTTTGAGTATACCGTCCATGCCTTGATGACGGTATGGGGCACACTCTGCACTTCCGGTACACTGGACTGTTCTCCTGCCGATAAACACGCTCCCTAATGAAATTAAAGACTAAGCGTCAGTTTAACCTGCAATTAACTGCACCGAAACACATAAAAGAGTGCTTTCAATGGGGCGGAATATCAGCTTGCGTTTGATGGTCACATGTTGCCGTTTCCTCAGTCCCGATTCAAGGCCCAAGGTTGTGCCATGTGCTGCAAGCGACAGGTGTTCAGACCGAAGAAATCGAACAGCCCGAGGGCCTCAGAGTCGTCCTGCGCTTGGGACACTTTGGAGCAGAATGCCTCTTTCAGACCCAGTAACGGACACCCCCCCGGGAGATCCACATCCATATCGAGCTCTAATCCCTTACACCTAGAACAGGTTCTCCTTGTAGGTGATACTCCCTTCATAGTTCTCCCAGCCGGAGCCCTCGGGGTATAAATCTCAGCTCCAGTTTCCAGAAGTTCCTTCCTGTGACTCTCTGAAAGTGCCGTCTGTGCTGGAGAGGAACATCGGAATAGAAAAGCTTCCACTGTGCTGTCATTTGGGGATGGAACGTGACCGCAGCACAGCAGAGTGTGTCTGGAGCCGTGCGGTGCTGCTGCGTAGCGAGGGCGGCCATCGCCAGGCCACAATCCCTTCAATGCAGGCAGCAGGAGAGCCTCTCACAGCACCGTAAAACAAGGCCACTTGGCAGGCGAATCTCATCCTCTGAGCAGGCAGGCGAACGTGTAGCCAGATGCACAACAGACAAGGCCTAACATGAAACCCCAGCCTAAGGCCTGCACAGATATGGAGGTTGTCCTCCATCACACCTCAACATAAGGCCAGTGGACTGTCTTAGATGGCGAGACAAGCCTGGAGTGGCGAAGCCAACCACTTACAGCCCAAAGCTACATCTCAACAGCAGTGGTTCCCAATCCAGGTCTTGGGGACCCAGAGACAGTCCGCGTTTTTGCTCCCTACTGGGAGCTGGGAGGGAGCAAAAACGTGGACCGGCTGTGGGTCCCGGAGGACTGGATTGGGAAACACTGCTCAACTGAATGAGGGGGAAAACATCCATGCCTCATAACACCAAGCAAAACACCAAGCCGCAATAACGTGCTAAGATGCTGCAATTTCCTTCCGGTAGATAAATTTATCCTCACCCAAAGACACAGAAAGCCTGCTGTGCCTCTCTTGTACATGGAGAGTACCTGCACCTGTGGCTTAGAAGAAGAAAAAAAAACAGATGGAGCAGTACAGCACATTTTATCACCTCAGAAGACCCCCCACATGCTAGAGAACGTCGGCTTAGCGGTTCCGCTGTTCCATCCACTGTAACTTCCCGAAAATGTAAGAGTAACAACGTGGAATATCCAGAGTGCCTCTAGGGACGCGTGAGAAAAAGAGGACTAGCCAAGGTCTTTCGTGGCTGAAGACAGGAGGCTCCCTTTAGGGCTTATCTGATAACCAGGGCCGACTTCAGCTACTTCCTCTCCGATCAGCCATGCAGTAGCACCTCGGAGCAAAGCCAGACACAGCAGGAGAGTCGGCTAAACCCAGCCAATGGGAGCCATCTGGGACGTCCTTCCATCCCGTGGCCAGATGCGACAATCATACCTAATTACATTCTGCTTGTTTTCACCTCCACGCATTCCAGCTAGAGATGGATTTCTTACAGCAGCTGACAATGCGGTGAAGAGACCTCAGGCAGAGGTAGAAAGTTCAGTTCCAGAAAGTAAAAACTCCAGACCAAGATTTTGTTTCAACCAGCCAGTTGAGTATAGGGAGTCACAGTTACAGAGCGCTCAGCTGGTTGGTTGAAGCAAAATCTTGGTCTGGATTTTTACTTCCTGGACCTGGACTATCCACCTCTGACTTCAGGTTTGTCCCATCGCATGTTCATCCTGTGCTGCAGGGGGAGCTGTTGAGCGGAGGCCTGCGTGCCGCAGGAGCGTGTCGAGGCGGAGGGGCCCTGACAGCCGGGGAAATGCTTCTGCCGTGACTCAGAGAGCATGTGCGGTCTAGTTGTACCGTGTCTCTTTTCAAGAGAGAGAAAAAAATCCCAAGACTAAGGGAAGCTGTTGAAACAGACCCCAGCCACGTAGCCACATCTCCAGCTGATATGCCCCCCCCTCCCCAAAACATGTGAGCCTTCGCCTTGCATCTTTAGATTCCTCAGGTGTGACAGCACTCGCTAACCGTGAGGGCATTCACCAGGCAAGGCGGGAGCCTTTGACGCTCAGTAGGTCCGCCCGCTTGCAGATGCACCATCCCGTTCTCGAATAACTGCCATCCAGGTGTCCTGGGAAGTATCCCAGAGTGGGATTACTGTTCCCGAATCCATTCTAAAGTTAAAAAATAAAGTTCTAAGCAGTGCCAAATTTTACCACTCCTACAAAAAAAACAGCAAGAACCTGCTTTCCTGCTCTTCTCCTGCAGGGGAAGATCTGCCGCTGCGCACGTCATCTCACCCCAGGTGACTCCATTCATTAAACGAAGAAAAAGGGAGGCGAAGTCAACGGTTACTACTAAGCTTTTGATCAGGCTTTGAATTGTGGCAAGACTAATGTCTCCATGAAAGCCTTCTTTCAGAAAGCCATTAGCACGTATTTACGAGGGCATGCCAGAGACGGTATCAAAACTACAGGGTCAGACTGCAAAGATGTGCCACCCGTCTGCACTGATGCACAAGAACAGATCTAAAAATCGTCATGAATATCAGGAGACTGACCAAGCCCAATTCACACTTTGTTTCACTTCCGGCAAGCAACTCCTCCCATGTTCTGTAAAATAAGAACCACCTACCTAAGCAAGCTCTGAATTTCCCCAAAACACCCCCGGCTCACTTCCCCCTTCGATCTGCGCTCCTGGTATGGGCCACAGCCTTAGCCTAGACTGCTGGGAGGAAAACGTGACAAGTGGATTCATGGAAGATGCGCAATCTTATGGGCCCCAGATGACTGAAGTATCAGAAAAGACAGGGGTTTAGCTACATTTATCTGCACGGCTAAACAAACTTGGGGATTGCATGCTTTCCATCACGATCTCTTTCTAGGTCAAGACTCCCATTCAGACACATACCCCGAAAGACATACCACATCCCCAGAAACTGCAGCCAGTGTCGCTTGTTTCTTAAGATTAGCGGAGCAGAAGGACTCGAAATTATACAAAGAGGAAACTGAAAATGAAGCACACCGCTACTGAGCACTTACATCTGTGGCTACATTAACCCCTATCCCATGTTTGGGGTCAATCTGACCCCAGAGCATCATTAAACGGTAGGCAAATTTCACATGGGGAAATTATCACGGGAAAAGGGTTAAATCTATCCTTGAGCTCCAGGATGATTATCATTTTTAAAGGACACGACCACCAAATACAAGAGGGTCTAGAAATGCTAGAGGGTAAGCATCATTAACCTAAAGAAAGCCTGCAGATCCCTTAGACTGCACAACACAGATGAGTTACGGCAATGCATTTCCTACACAATGGGCGCGAACAACATTCTCGGTTGCAGTTATACACGAGAAATGTTGGTGTCAGCAACAGCCTCAAGTAGCAAGCACTGGAGAGGCCACGGAGAAGAAAACTATGTTTCCGCAGCAAAAATTCAGCACCACAAGCTACAGATTATGTCACCAAAAACCCATACATGTTAGAGTCATCATACTCTACTCGCCGAGAGAGAACTAGCAGTGGGAAAATGGGAGAGTCTGTGCACGATGACACTCGAGAAGCTCGCCGTCATAACTCAGCGGGACCGCTGTCATGGTCTCGGTCGAACATACAGACAAAACAGTGCTTGCAAAACCAAGGCAAGAGCAGGAAGTGAAAGCTCACTGACAGCAACTGCTTGGCAGATCCTTAGCTACAAATCAACTTGGGCGGCTCAGTAGCCACAGATATTTGTTGCATCACGCTGGATATTTTCTCTTACTGTGGGTTAAGAATTTTGCAGAGCAGAACTATCACATTTTGTCACAAATGCAAGCCAGTAGCTTCTCGCAGCCAGTAGCGCCCTGCCAGGGATCTTCCGCACGGTGTAGCCGAGACGATAAGGAGTGACGCCCAAGCATGAGACTTCACAGGCCTGGATAACAGGTACTTTCAGCTTACTGCTGAGTCTGCAGCTTTTTAGACATTGACTGCTCAGAAGAAGCTGGGCGGAGCTGAATGTTACCAGCACTGAGCAGTGACAACAGCAATCAGTGGCTGTGTTGTTTTTCCCCAAAGCTGTTCTGCTGCATTCGCCACAACCCAGGATGACTTCTGGAGCGTTGGGGTTCATTCTGCTCCAGATTCTCTGCGACACCCCCATCCCCCATATAAATGCTTGTTTTAAAATCAGACAACAGAGTGGCAATATCAATCACTGTTAACCCTTTTCCCATGATAATTTCTCCATGTGAAATTTCCCTACTGTTTAATGATGCTCTGGGGTCAGACTGACCCCAAACACAGGATAGGGCTCCCCATCAAAAATAAACCTGAAAACGAAGCAGACAATTTCATAACAGCATAGCAGTATATTTACCCTTTATATTGTTTTTGCCATGTGTGCTACTGTGGTTTAAAAGACTACAGCGAAGCCCACGCCACAAAGCACAAAACAACAGTTGGCGCTTATGTTATGTCATTGTTTTTCCAGACATGTGCAAGTTTTTTATTTTTATTTTTGAAGAAATCTTTCCCCTTGATGGTAAACAATCATGCGGCTCCTTACCCCGGTACGAAATTATATACAGGCCTATTTCAGATGCACACGCAAATAAACAGCAAAAACAAAAAGCCTCTCCGAGCAGGAGAATAAACAAGTCAATCAGGATTTCTGCTATAGAAGGAGGAGTTACTGGAGCGGATGAGTCTGCAGTCCATGCCCACAAAGCCACTGTGTCACGCTTCTCTCTGATCCCAGAGTTCCTACTCTCTGTGTCACACTATTACAGATATTCACGGCTTAAATGCATTTTCTTGCCTTTTAGAAAGAAGGACAGAAAAGGAAAACCAATTGGTCAAAAGCAATTATTGGCCTGATTAACACAAAGTACAAATCCAATAAAGAAACCCATTGTTTGAAGGAGGGTGTGAAAACCAGCTCCACACACGAACACACACAGTTTACGCCACATTTATGGAATTCGTTGAGCATCTTTAAACACAATGCTGACCATCTTATTAAAGTGATAGGCTAATTTTTTCCACACAAACACAATGACAGATTTTTAAATGAATGTTAGTTAATCAAGAATCTGCTTTTAGCGTCCAGGGAAAAGCTTTTTTCTCAGAGTGGTTATTTTGCCATGGGGACTGGGATCTACCATGTGCCATAAGCAAAAAGCCAGTCACCCCTTCCATGAGAGCAAGTCCAAGCATGGTGGTGTGACCTCCACAGGAGGGGTGAGTAAAAGATGGAGCATTCTGTGAGTGATGCTCAGACCTTCATTACCCCAACACAGATAAAAGCACAGAAAAAAACAGTGCAAATAATACCTGAAAGAGGGTGACCATATTTCACTTTGCAAAAAAAGAGGACAGTGGAGGCAGGACTCAAACAGAAGCATCAAAGCAACGCAAATCTGCACACGAAAGTATTACGACTGTAGAAAGCAAATTATAAAATGAGACAAAGTGAAACCTCAGTCATTTCAGACGTTTTGGACACTTAAGGTACCAAGTGTGACTGGGAGAACCAACAGAAACCATTGTAAGCTGTGTGCTGCACCATGTGAGCAGGAGAGGTTTGGGAGAGTAGAATTCAGCAAAATGAATAACTGTTATTAAACAATCACAACACAAAATGGGGGTCAGACCAGCCCCCACCCCCAAAGGCGAACAGGATGGCACTAAAGTCCATGCCACTGCAGTACACATACTCCCAAAGTATCACCCACACCTCACAGCTCCCCCACCCCGAGGTGTAAGGATATCAATTCAACCACCCACCAGTGCAGGATGAGTACTTGAGTTTGACTTATGCAACGTTAGAAGGCTGTTGCTAGGACTATTGAAACAGAAGCTTTTCCCCCCGATAAGAAACCCCACAGGGAGGGATTTCTTGAAAAATGGTGCGAATGTCTTGCGCCGAGACCCTTAAAGGCGGCTGGTAGCCTCTTCCTTTTTCCTGCGCACCACCTATACGTTAAGATTGCACAGTCTGCTACTATCAGGAAATAATGACAGAGTACCAAAACTTCTTGAAACGAAAAAGCTGGTACCTGATTCACAGTTATTTTTCCTTACATCGTTGGGTCTTTCCATTTTGCTACAAGAATAATAACGATCGTTGCGCTTCGGAAAGAACGAGAGACAAAAAAAAAAGGAAGCAATCTGGTCAAATATCGTTAACCGCCTACACAGATAACGCATTAAAAATATTTCTAAAAGCTTCGAGTGCTACACGGTTTCGGACTTAAAATTCAGCCAATTATGAAATCCTTCTTGGAGGAAGCGCTCTGAAGATGTCTTATATTACCGTTTTGACCAAGTAAAGAAACAATATCTGGACGAGCTGCTTTCAGAAGCGATCCAGGTGTCGTTCATATTTAAAATGATAAATACGCTTCTGATTGCATTGACGGGAGAGGAAAGGCGCGATTGCAATTGCTCACCGATTTCTCGGACAGCGAGGATGACGCTCGGCGGGTCCCCGGCGCGGCTGAGACATGCGCTCCGGCGCTCTGCGATCGAAGTGTTTACCTCGGCACGTTGCCCCGTCCGCGCAGCGCGCAGCCCGCAGCCCAGCCCGCCTTCACGCTCCGCTAGCCGGCCGCCCCCCCTGCATTTACTGTGTGAAAGCAGCGCGCTCCGATCCGCACGCTGCGCATCTCCAGCGTCCCCATCAACGCGGAAATGCACACTTTCATAATCCGCCGAAGGCACGCAACTCGCCTTTAGGAGTGCCTTATTGACAGCCGGTCACTTCTCAATACCAGAACAAAATCGGAACTTTTCCTTAACTTCAATTCAGCAATCCCTTAAGGTATATTGCTTATTTTTTTTCCTCCACAGAGTAAGAGTCAGGAATGAGTCTGTGTATCTGATCTCCCATCACCAGACCACTGCCATGTTCCAGGGTCTCTTTTCACGTAAAGGACACCGGAATCATTCATGGTTTCCACACCATTACAGTAACTACTGACTCATTGCCTGCTGTCAGAGTATGATCATAATGGTTTTGATTTCCCCATCAAAAACCAAAAATGCTTTTCTGAATTATATGAAATTTCACTCTTCCCTAAACTAGACTAGACCTGTTGGCATACAAAAGCAGCGGGCTTGTGCACTCGAGTAAGATCTTATGCGTTTCAACTGGCAACGCAAGGAATCACCAAAATGAAACGCTACATACATACACAAGGGCAGAAAAGTGCTGAATATACCGAGAACAGTCTAGGCAGGAGACTGACGCCTTCCAGTGTATAGAACACGGTTGGAGCTTGAAAGTATTTTAATGTGCTGAATGATAATCATATACCATTAAACGTAGCGTTGTCTTATTCACTTTTGCGAAAAAACACCTTTGCCTTTAAAAGACATGACGTAAAATGGTTACCTGTATAAAACAGACAAGTCGGTACTTGTTCACTACTTCCTCATATGTCCTTAAAC
>JAODKL010000021.1:538669-552513 GCA_026780765.1 Petrocephalus schoutedeni | reverse complement strand
TAATGCTCGTTTTCTTTCGCGCGCACACACACACACACATTAACATTTTAAAGATGAGACATCGCCATGACATTCATAAAGTGCCTTTTAATATTCAAATGTATTTTCAAAATTTTTTTTTTTTAAATTCAATTCCATTTAAACAAAGGATTTAATACTTAAATCCGACATGTTAATTCAAATATTCACAAAAAATATATACTTTGCAAAAGATCTTATATTTTTTTCAAAAAAATACAACCAGAACGTGCGGGTGACAGAGGTGGACAGGGACAAGGACAAAGAATAGCAAGTAAAATCTCAACATTTAAAAAATAGCAAAGAACAGCTCAGCTGTTCATGACGACAAAATAAATATATTCCCCCGTATCTCAATAGAAAATTAAGTAATCAAGTCATCATTAAAACAAAGGACTCTGGAGATGAGAAATGTCTTCCACCTCGATATAAATGTCAAACACAGAAGCAGCGGGCTGAGATGCAGCCTCGTGTCCGATCGCGCACCCTCAGAATCGGACTCGGTCTCCTTTTCCTTTCCACGCTAGCGTCACTTACGAAGGTCCCAGTTTAACCCGAACAAATCTACAAGCTTGGATCCCCAACGTGGCCGCCAACTGTAGGACAGGGTGAATTATGGGTGAACTAACCTGTGTAATACCAGCTACCTATTCTAACAAGGGTTTGTCTTCTACTTATGAACTGTGGAAACTTCCCACTTTTTATAATATAAGGGCAAATAAAGGGGGGAAAATTGTATAGCAGCAAGACCTTCAGGCGGATTAACACACCAATTATGAATACATTCATAGCTTCGGACAGACAAGCTGAACCCACATTTTTGCACGACGTGACAAGCAGCAAATGTCGCATCTGTCGTGTGATGTACAAAACAACATTGTACACTTAGACATTTTTCCCCAATTAGAAATGGACACAAAGAAACCATGAACAAAGACGACAGACATTCAGACATTTAAGAGACTCAAATTAGTAAAGTACTCCAGCTTTTTTTAAAAACATTACCCCTTAATATATCCAGTTAACCTGCAGTTTCTTACGCATCCGTAAAATGCATTCAGGCGTACGTCTGTCGATGCTTCACCTTGTACAGTAACAGCTGGGGGTCGGTTATTTTTAAACTAGGTCACCACCACCACCAACAGTTGCGATATTAAACAACATGCTCTAGACAAGAACAACATTTTGAAAACAATGGCACAAGAATTCTGCACAGTAATCCCGTATGCCTACGTAGACATTAAGTGCCTATTAAAGAGATACCCTCCATGCCAAGAAAAGGAAATAATATCCCGTTAACAATAATTCATTTCAATGCATTTTGGAGATTAAAAAGGTATTTTTCCCAATGTAATGTTATGCGAAGTATACAAGATTGTTCGAAGCTGCTTTAAGGTGCCGATTACAATAATTAACAGTATAAAAACCATACAGCTCTAAAAGTTTAGATTGCTGAAATATTTAAGCATTAACGCATTTAAAAATACTTATTCACTGTATATTTTATTGCGTGTGTTTAAACATCTGTAACAACTACAATGCAGGCAGATCAGTTGAAATTTCGTTAATTACTTGATCGATAACTATCACGGAATCCAAATGGCACGCGTTATATTAAACGATTCAGATTTCGATTTGTTGTCCTATTGCACCACCTACTGGGAAAAAGCGCACGTTGCCCAGACCTCACCGACGACATTTAAACCTAAAACCAACTTCCTTCAAGAGTCAAGAAAATGTGTAGACCAGCTAATGTTATGACTGTAAAACGGTCACTCGGTTTTCCGAAGCAACTTGGTCACTCAACTACACTAAGAGTTGGAAGATCAAAGTGAGGATTAGCATTGAACACTGATAAGCAGTGTTATCCACCATAGCCATGAGTCTACATTCCTCAAACCCAGCTCCATAAACGGCAGCATAAATTAAGTGTTTCATTGAATTTATATATACAAGTACATTTCAAAATAATCAAAAAAATAAATAGATAGGCATGTAGAATTGAGTCCATAACCAATAAAATATAAAGGGAATGAAAATCTTGTAACCCCAATTTCTGGGGTACTTGTACAGTAATGTAGGCTGCATAGGCCTACAGACACTCTCACCCGACTGGGAATGTGGGTAACGAACCCTTTGTCTCAAATGGGGGAGGCTGGTGTTGGCTCATTCTACGCAGCTAGCACTGACATTTTAAAATCTTACCATTAGCGCCTTTCATCATAACTCACCCTCATGCTGAGTATTTTATTCCTATAAATAAAAATCATATTATTCATGAGTAATCAAAATTCCCATCGTCACATTTTTCACTCGTTCATTTTATATCTCCATTATTAAGCCAAATATTTTTGACTGTTTTTGTGTTATTTGGTTTTTTTTTTTTTAGCTGCTATATAAGATTGTGGGGATCATGAATCTCAGTATGCTTCCAGGATCCAAAATGCACTCCTCCTGGACACTGGGCATACTTAGGAGGCCACTGAAAAAGTCAGGCGAAAAGGTGAGGAGTTCCACTGAAGGGGAGTGTATTTGTCATATAAAATGTTCCTTCATTGTGTCAGTTCAAGACCAGGAAGTCATGTTCTGCTTTAAATTTGTCCATTTCACTTATAAAAAGCTGTGTATCCCTTAAGGAAAAAAAAAGAATGACAATAATAATAAAATATTCCTGTAGGAAAGAGTCCTGCAGCAGTTCTGGGACAGACAGCAGATGGTCACTAGAGGGCGCCATTCCCCTATCTGCACAGGTCCACAGTCTCCTGTGGTGGTTTCCTCTTCTTGCGATCGCCCTTATGAGGGATCTTACTGCTCGGGAGGGCGTTCGACTGTCCTGTGCTCTGCTGCTCCTCATCCGTTTTGGAGGAAGTGGTCTGCAAAGACAAAATTCACAAAGCCTTATCGACAACCATAAGAACAAGACTAGGCAGTGTGTTTGTGCACGTGCGATCAAAGACAGTAGTCATCTGGGTGGGGGGGGGGGGGGGGCCTTAGTTGGAATGAGAAACAGGAGAGCAGCCCCTTACTCACTGCGGACAGCTCACACCACGTGCTGCAAGTCTCACCTTGCTCTTGGTGGTGGAGTCCTTAGGGCTGCTGCAGGATTGGCTCTGTATGGCCACACCCCCTGAAGTCTCCTTGTGCGAGTTGGTGCTCCGCCCTCCCACCTGCTTTGCAGTCTTACATGGGGTCCCGTCCGAATCCTGAGTATAGTCAGTCGTTGGTCAAAGGGGCACACGAACCATAATGGGGGGGGGGGGGGGGGCACAGTAATTTTATGGAGAGACGATCTACCCACAAGTTTTCATGGGAGCATACTCCGCATTTTTCCGCATTTATGAAACATATGTGAGCAGTCCAGCTGGAGGCAAAAGCAATGGAACCAATACAACTGAAGTGTATGCTTTGGTAATTACAGCAGTCTATGACTGGGTGTAGATAACTGCTAACTGGGATGGGGGACGGGCCACTCACAGCATCACTGGAGCTGGATGTCGCGGAGGAGGACGAGGAAGGTGAGGAGGAGGAGGAGGAGGGAGTGGAAGAGGAGGAGGAGGATAAGGAGAGCAGGGAGGGGGGTGGGGAGGAGCTGCTGGGGAGCTTGAGGCAGGGCACGGCGGGAGGCGCAGGGGCCGCCGCTTCACTCAGGTTGTTGTTACAGTTGTCCAGCCTCTGTGGCTCCACCAGCAGCATGACATCACTTCCTGTGGTGAAGGGTAAAGGGGAAAATAGATGAAGCGATGCGAGAGGCGCGGGGGGGTCTGTGCTCCTGAGTCGCTGCACTACATTTGGCTCCGGATATTTACCGTTAAAAGCGGGGTCGTTCTGAGAGTGGAGACCCCATTTCTCCGGATATTTACCGTTAAAAGCGGGGTCGTTCTGAGAGTGGAGTCCCCATTTCTCCGTGACCCATTCTCTGTATTCTACCGTCTCCAGGGGGACCAGAATTATTCGGCTCAATATGCTGTTAAAACGAGGGATTAGTGTTAATCGTGTAACTGCGGAGCACAGTGACCTGACAGAGGTACATGGCCCCATTGCGAGGGGGTGGCTCACCTCTCCGCCTCGTTTTTGGAATAGTACTTGTTGACAGACGTCACGGCGTGGTTGAGTATGACATAGGCGCAGTCGAAAGCCTGCTTCACCTGCATGGCTCCGTATGAGCTTCGCCCGACGTCGTTGTCTGAGTGGGGGGGAACCTCAGCATTATGATACAAACAAAAACACAGATACCCAGTACCCTCGGGGTTATAGAATTATAATTACATCCCTGGTACCGTCACCACTCTACCCCGATTCGATGCTACCGCCTGAGGGATGGTCTGTTCTGTGCTCCCTGGTAACCCCAGCTTGCCAGCGAGCCGGCGGGACGTTCACCTGGCTGCAGCGGGTCCTCGATGTAAAGCATGGAGGGCAAGTAACCGTCCGGCATGCCCCTCTGCACCTCGTCCTTGGCCACGTAGCTGCCGCCATCCTTAATCCGGATGCCCGTCTTCAGGTAGTTGAACTGCCTGCCGTAGAGCTCGAAGAACTTAATCAGCATCTGGCCTACGTTGACGTTGGGGTCACAGGCATGTTCATGGTAGTTGAGCTGGAGGGTACAAAGTGGGTGCTCCTCAAGATCTGACGATTCATTTGAGAAGTTGGGGCAGGAAGAGGCAAAACGACGCCAATGGGAGAGACTCACCTGCAAAAAGCTGACGGCCATGAGGAAGAGGCTGTAGGACCCGATGCCGCCGGTAAAAACTTCATTTAAGTCCCTTTGCAAGAGGAACTGCTTCAACACGAGCACCAGATGGGGGAGCACAGGATACGTCTGAAAGGACAGAGGGACACCATCAGGGGCTCAGTGGAGCTCCACAGCTTGATCTGCCCAAGATACAAGCTATCACTGAAGGGCAAAGATAAAGACTACTGCTGTGTTACAAACACTCTCCCCCTCAACACAAGATGGCTGCCCCACCTTCTTAAAGTCCTTGATGAGCTCTGTAGCTCTCACGCCATTCTGCACATTGAAGCTGATGTCCACTTTAACTCCGGTGCTTAAATCGGTCAGCTTGATGATGGGCACCTGAATGTTGTGGAGGAGTTCTTATTAATATAAATGAGTGTTTAACACAGAATCTGTTGCTGGGTAAACAAGGGGGAAGGGGGGGCAGGGGGATAGTAATAATGAAATATAAACATGTCACGGGTCGCATGAATAAAATACAAATAAAAGGCTCAGTCCCATTGCAGCTAACAAATTAACAAAACAACGTGTTCATTCTGCATTGATCAGGGGTATTGGTGTAGTTTCGAATTGTGCGTGAAGTTTAACCTACAGACTTTGTGCGCCTCCTAATGCTTATTCAGCATAAAGGTTCCAGTTCCTGGTGCGAACACTAAAGTAGCCAGGAGCTACAAAAGTTCCCCATCCATACTGCCAAGGAACTCGTAAGCAGGGACCAGGTGCCGGAATGTCAGTATGAAAATGCATATTATCCCCTTTCCTTTGATTGGTATTACGGATTCGGTTGCGGATGGCAACACTTACCGTGGCCTTGTCCAGCACCTTGACAGAGTTCCCTTCCGTCATGTGACTCTTACGCAGGGCCTCTTCCAAAGTCCAAAGGGGGAGCTTATCCCACATCCCGAACACCACCAGATCGATGTCACTGAGGGAAGCATACCACGATATTATGCCACCAACACAGCAGGCCGCTCAGCGTCACACGGCGGGTAGGACGGCTGCCGTGGCAGCGGCACGGAAATTGGATCAGTCAGAGTAGAAATAATACCCACAGGTGGCTCCACCCACCTGCAGTCTGAAACGTCTAATTCCTACTTCAGTGACAGGTATTCCAGAAGGATGCTGAATGCTAAGCAGCACAATGCTACATTATGTTAGGAACAAAAACAGACTCACCTTGTTGGTAAATAGAGGCCGGTGCTAAAACTCCCAAACACCTGAACCTGAAAAACAGGTTTTTAAAACTTCAAATGCCTGTTAATGGATATCCAATAGCAGCATCATTACTAAAAATGAGGGAAATGATAAGCATAACAATAAAATGTAATTTTTAATAAGGGCCTATATCTGCTGCTTAATTGAGGAACACATCCCCATCTTTACCACACTGAAGCCTCTGCAGGATACACTTAGCCATGCTGGCCTCTAGTGGCCACTTGAGAATACAGCAGCTTCAAACCTCAAGAGAAATATTCAGATTTCATTAACATATTCAAAGAACTGTTCAAAAAGAACTTTTCCTAGAGCTTGGTTTGAATCATACAAAATTTAGTATGAAGTTTCCTGTATGCCATAAGGTGTAATACTGCTAATGGATTAAAAAAGGTGCGAAAGGGGAGGCGAGAGGCGCTGCCCCCAGCTTGGTTTCAACAGTGAGGGCGTGGATAGGGATCTGGAGGTGAACCACAGGAGTGGGCATGCCGAGGGGCTTGGCAGGAACGGGCCAATGGGTGAGCACACAGACATTCAGGGGGCGGGACAGAGGCTGATGCTGCCCTTGAAACACAAGGTGTCTTGGTGGCCAAACAAAGCAGTGCTTGAGGGGCAGGGGTCAAGCTTATCAACAGGGGCAGGACCACAGGAAGGAAACGGCAGGTATGACACGGAGGGCACCGATAAGACCAATGGGCTTACAGTGCAAAATTTCCACCACAAACACTGGCAAGCATTATTAAGAGACTCGCCCCATTATCTCAACCCATTACATTTCTGATTAATCAACAGGAAAGAGAGTCTGCCGTTTTGTGTGCCTTGATTGGCTCTGGGCTTTTTACCTCTGCTGCGGGCCACAGGGCTTTGATGACTCTCTCGATCCTGTCCACCACCTCCATCCTCATCCGCTCTTCCTCTGGTCTTGGGGACATGTAGTCATAGAAGTCAATAATCTCCTCGTGGAGCCTGCAGGGAAGGAAGGAGACAGGCAGAGTATGAATGTTTGCCGGCACTCTAGGTGAACACTGCAGGACTAACTGCACCTCTCTCAATCTCACGCGGTGGTGAGTACAGCAGGGCTGAGGAGCCACCATGAGTGCGGTGTTTCTCAAATTATCCTCAGATCTTAATGATGTAATTAATTAAACAGCCAATTGCCTAATTATGCATTTTAATATGCACCAGATTCTCTAAAAGCTACAAATCTAAGAAAAGCTGTACAAGACACCAGTGCTGGGAAATCTCCCACCCCCAAACTTGCTAGATCACCCCAACATTCTACCTGTTTGGGTGCATCACAGTGGAATAACCCCCTAGGCATACACAGTCCACAAAATGTACTTTTTCCCCAAAATGACCAAGGCAGCTGGTCTCTAATTCCTATTAATAAAACCTTCAGAAATAACGCATTTTTAACTAAAAACCTTTTACATTGCTTTACTGGTACTTTACTGGTGCTTATAGTTTATTCAATGTCCAGCAAAACCACCACAGTGCAGATCAAACACAGTAATGCTCTTTAGTCCTGCGTGAGTCATTGTTGACATAAGGAATGTTTTAGGCAATGTAATGCCGGGGAAATGGAAACTGCTCAGGTGTGCATGTTCAGGTGTGAGTAAAAGAATGCCCCATGTGAACATTAAAGCACTCCTGTCATTGTCTCCCCTAGGTAATAAGCATTTCAAGGTGCCTTCCTGTGACACTTTTCTAAAAAGAACAATGCTGTCAACATTTTAACGTGGGAATCTATTTACTCGCAAGCTTCCCACTGATTACAATTCCAAACACTTCTATGGAACACCACCCCTCAAAACACTTTTTTCAAAATTCAAAACTTCTGAAAGATCAAGTTAAGATTTAAGAAAAGCTACTCAAAGTTAAATGATAAACGGTCAGTCAGCAAAATTACAGTTAAAGAACAGTCTGATAAGGTGAATGAGGAGGCCAGGACAAGGAAAGCTTTCAAAACACACACCCAAATTTGCAGTTGAAGGATCTATTTCACTGCAGTCTAATTTCTTACTGAATGGCAGAAAGGCTTCAGTTTGAGGCTCACAGTGGGTTTTTTTTCTTTGCATTCTCAATGCTAGAGAAACCATAGTGCCCAGGGCTTCAGACTGGAACCATTTAGTCACATTTTGAAACCATTTTTGGAGACAGTATGACTAAATTTAATAAAATAGTTGCACCAACGCGAATCGCCATTTGTTTTACTTTTTTTTTTTAAATCATCATTGTATATCATGAGAGACACCAGGAAGGAGAGAGGACTGCTGTGTAGGTCTGGGTATTGAGAACAGTTCAAAATTAGAACTGTGAACTTTTGACTTCATAAATGCCATATGATTTCAACACATAGGCATATATGAAATTTTGAACAACTTTTCCCAATCTTTGCATTTTGCTTTCTGCTCATGTTTGGGATCTTTATAAGACCAGTCATAATATTTGGGATCAGTAAGCCAAGCAGGTGAAGACATGCACTTTCCTCACTGTGAGTATTAGAGATGGGTAGGTTGTCTATATTAATATTTATTGCTGGTGATTAATCAAGCATACACTCCACTGACACACCCCAGCTCCTTCATTTCAGACGCATTCTCTTTGCTCCATTTAGTGCTGATAACTCACAACAGTGATTTAATTCAAAAACATTAAGAGGTAAAATCAGATTGGCTCACTGTGTATTCTAAAAACAGTTTCTTGCAATAGTCTGTGAACACCAAAATATTTCCATACTTTTTCCCTTTTTCCAATAGTACCCAGACTCAAAAATCAAAGTCCATACAGCGTAGGAACCCCATGGATCTGAACCTGATCTGGCTCTCTCTCCCTCTCTCTCTCAGTGTATTATAGCAATATAACAGGCCTCTGCCTTGTATCCATAATAATGTATGGTGTTGCTTTAAAGAACACAGTTTGAGCCCCACTCCTGCTTCTAACAACATCGGTGTGATGGGCCTGGCACACATGCTCAGTTTGACAGGGCAGGCCACATCGTGGCTGTGAGTGAGGTGAAGACGGGCTTCAGCTATGCAGGGCTTCGAGCCAGGCGACCGGTTTCCCTGCAGAGGAAGACATGACCAGATGCGCAGATAACTAAGGAGGCTTTGAGAGAGCTTACATGACATGACATGACAAGCACGAGCGATTAGCAACAGTTGGAGGCTAATATATTCAACAAGAAGAAAACTAAGTGTAGACAACCTGCAGCACTTGGCCATTTATAATGCAGGCTAATGTTCAGATCAGTTATTAAGCAGGTGCTTGCAGGGTCATATCATTTAGGAAGACAAACCCCAGTAGACATTCAATAAAACAGTTAGGGAAGGAAGAAGGGGGTCCCTGAGCTTTTGTGATACTGGGGCCTAAATTAACTCACTGAAAACTCTCTTCTCATGGCTTAAATATAAGCACCAAGAAGGTATCCTGCGCAGACCTCAGACCCTGCACCATTCGTGCTGTTCCCACACCTCCCGTGTCAGCTCGCTCTCAGCTGTGAAGTCAGAGGCACACCCGTCTGGGGGGGGGTACTGGGCAGGGTGCGGATTCAGTCACAGGCTGACACAACGAGCAAAGAGGCAGGCTCTGTGCAAACGTGCCCGCAGAGCCACACCAGACGGCAAGGTGTCTGGGCACACCCTCCTTTGTGGGAGCCCTCACTCGACTTCAAAGCCGAAAGCCACAAAAAGATGCTTAAAGTCAGGTCGTTCAATTCAGTCTATCCAAATGACAAGGGTTGCTCAGGCCCCTGGGCTTCAGCCTGGGTAAATCCGTACATTAAAGAAACTGGCCAATCATGATAAAGGGGGTGGGGAATATAACTAAACTGGCATCCTTTCTATTCTGCAAAGTAGCTTTCAGGAGAAACGAAAGCATAACTGAGCCAATACCCTTAAGTTTCATTTCGCCGACTGTAGACTAGCAGCTCTGGAGAAGCCAGGCAAGTTTCAGTTTTGTTTCTCTTCCTGGCCCTCCCAAGAGATCAATGACCAACTAGAGTGTGACTATTAGAGAGAACAGGAAAAGACAGGGACAGAATGTACAAAAGCAAATATGAGACCCAAACAAGAACAAAACGAAAGTCAGCCATGGGGTAACTCAAACTGGCAAATGTTAATGAGCAAAAACAAATCATCTCAGGTCTGCCAGCAGATAAACACGGCACAACTGAAGCGACTCCCAGGAACCTCTGGCATGACTACGCAGATTAGCTTCCTACCTTTGTCAAGTACAAACTGCCGACTGAAGGCTCAGTGCCAGAGGTGAATGGGTTCATTTCACACCAAGAGACTTTTGGAACGAAATGCAGACTTTCAGTAAACCAGTGGAGAAGGTATGGGGCATTCAACCATAGGGCTGTGTATTGGCAAGAATCTGACAATACGATACCGGAGTTATGATTCAATATATTGTGATCATATATAAATAAAAAAATATATAAATATAAATATTACAAAATACCCTACAATAAGACTAAGTACCAAAATAATGGCAGTGTAACATCCATGAATCTTACCCATCATTACAATGGAATTTTGCATGGCACGCAATATTATGCAGCTTTATTACTCTTTTTACAGCAATCAGCTGTAAAAATGTGCTATTGCTTGTAGGAGTTACACTGAGTGTTTTCTCACATTTATTCATCCAGTAGCGACCACCAGATTACTGTATTGTAATCATGTGAATAGCGCCATTTGCAAATGGGTGGCGATCAACACTGCTTCGAGGCTCAGACACTCCAGTCAGTCATTCCTTGCAAAGCTCTAAAAGTATATTGCGTTTCTTCCTATATATATTTGAAAAGTAGACCGTTCAAGGTTTCTGGTGGTCTTTTTGAAACGGTTCCATGATAAAAACTCAGAGTTTTTTTTTTTTTTTTTTTTAAACCATTTGGGACTACCGACTCCAGAGGGTTAAATTAAGTCACTTTTTAAATTTCTTATTTATTTTTTTTTTTAATTAATTAAAGAAAACAGTCGCTGTAACTTCCAACATGTTTACTGTGAAAGCCAAAATGATTCCGCACTTCAGCATGGTATGTGGCAGGAGCCGGTCTAACGCACAGATTCAGCCATGGCTGTGAATGTTGCTAGTGACCAGACTTTGCTAAAAGTTAGGAGTGGGGCGCAATTGGTACGTCATACTGAGCAGAGCCATCTAGCAGCCCGGAGGTTAAACACAACACAAAGCAAACCACTGTTGAATGCAAATACACATGAACTATTTTTTTTCCTTTTTAATTCGATCTTGTGTTTTTGAAAATCAATACATTACAATACATCTCAAAATGAAACATCGCAATACTCTTACACCCCTATTCAACCGGGCTCTGATGAGGACAGGGAGCTTTAAATGATGGGAGGTCCCACTGCTGACTCACGTCATGCTGCAGTTGTGGAGTCACACACAACTGCACGATAGGAACACCGGGGTATGTCTATGTGCTGCAAAAACAGAAGCAAAGGGGGACAACACTGCTTCACATACTTCCGCATTACGCCGTGTGGCTCAGTGGGTTAGGACTGTATGCTCATGATCGGAAGGTTACCAGTTCAAAGCCCAGTGCCAGCAGACTGATGTTACCATTAGGACCTTAGTCAGGGAACCCAAGCCGCACATTGACTGACGCTGCACTGTGAATCCAAAGCTTTCGCTCACATCTGTGTCTCATGGAGAGCAAGACTAGATCGGTGGAGAGAGAATTTCCCCATGGGGATGAATGAAGTATCATTATCCTTGTTTTGACTTTCAGCAGTTTTCCTTCAGCTCATCGGCAAAACATGAAACATGGTACTGAGCAGATGACTGCTTCAGTTTAATTATTTGACTGTTTGTTGTGCATGCCCCTTAACTTTCGAGTTATATTGACAAATACATCAATCTCTGATGGCCTTCTTAAAGAACCTTCAGTGCTTTGATAGTTAGCTTCTCAGTTAAGCTGACAAATGAGGTTTTAAATGTATCCTTTGGCACTACATACTTTAAGAAGAGCATGTACTAAACGGTAATTTTCTAAATTTTTTTTACAAAAGAATGCATTTAATTAGTCATGGTTTTTCCATTTACGAAAATGTTCCTTGACGCAGAATAATCTCCTTATCACAAAAGTACATAAGTACAAAGCATAAAGAAACTACTGAAGAATATATTGAAGACTGCAGAACTGAAATGAATAGAATATAAACATTAATACCGCATACTGCTGCTAGCTGTCATTTTCGACACAGACCAGTAGGAGGTACAGAAGAGGTGACCACCTGGGATATCTTGCTCGGACACAGAACAACAGATTAGGAGCAGTGTTTCCAAGGCTTTTTCAGGGACTTGATTTGTGAAAAAGGGAAGAGGCAATAAAAGGAGATGCTTTGAAGAGAAAGGGGAATATAGAGTGTTTTGAAATACACAGTAAACTGCACTGGTTAAGACACTGGGCATCAGAGTCCAGTAGATAGAAGGAACGCCAAGGTACATAAGTTACAGCTACAGACTCTCACCCCACCCTTCTTGCAAAATGCACATAAATTAAAAACACAGTAGCAGGTGTGTTCCTGTTAGTGCGTTTTTCTTTCCATAAGACAGCGTCTAACATGTTGCCCCTTGTTCCTGTGACTATACTCCCCCTAAACTGCAAATCAAAATTACCTCCAACAACTACACTACAAAGCATACTCAACATTGCATGTCATTGCTCTGAATGGATTATGATCCACTGTTAAGTGGTAACAGTCCCCCGATAATCCGCTCTCAAAGCCTCATTCAGCACAGACTCATGGAAAAATAATCCACTAAAGGTGGCCATATTCGGCTGAGGCACAGGTCAAGATGAGTGAGCAAAAGGAGAAAACTGTTAGAATGATGGTGCCGCTTAAGACCAGGAGACAGGGTAAAATTTCCAAAAAAACATTAACAGATCTCAGGGTTGCTCACTTATGCGTATAACAATTATTTTGGTCATTATTTGAAATCACGATTATTTAACACGATTACCCATATTGCTCACTGACTCTGGAAACATTTTGCTGTTTTATGTGCAATAAATGCAAACGCAAAATTTTCATTTATACCTTCCTGGTGAACTTTCCCTTAAAATAACTGAAAGCATAATATTCAAAATATTAAAAACAAGTAAATAAAATCAGCTATTTAGTGCAGTTACACAATCTCTTGAAAACAAAACAAAATGAAAAAGAAAAACAAAATATACAAATAACATGAAAAATATATTAACCGATTACTGTGTTGCGAAGGACGTCGATGTGGGTTTGATACTTTGCCTTTTCGGTTTCTGTATTAGTTGGTTATAAATTGGTGTTTGAGTTTTAGATGGTTAAAGAGATTTGCCGTGTTGCTGAATGGTGCAGACACCACCGAGTAGCAAAGCTTGCACATAACATTTCTGATCCATGTTTGTGTCTTTAAATCCGAATTGTTCCTGTACCAGTGAACTTACTTTACTTTTCATGCTAACAAAACACTGCTGATGCTTCTCTCCTCTTTCTGCCATCTTTACTTGCACTGACTTAAAACACCACCACCAGAATACACATTCGGAAGGGGCGGAAGTGCGTGTGCGCACATCATTTGGAACGCAAGACAAAATAAGAGTATACTCGCAGTGTGGAATGCGGCATAATGATTTTAACAATAATTGTTTTGTTGATTATTGTTTTTGTGATCGTTTGGAGCCGAGATAGAAATCAAAATAAAATTTCAATTAATTGCACAGCATTAACAAAACCTCAACCAGCAGTCAGGCTCACAAAGGTGTTCAGCAGTCGAGTCAGACACACATGAAAGGCAGCCAAATTTGCAAACATGGGCATGCACGTGTCACGAGTCCTTGTGAAGTCAGCCTTTTTCACGTCTTTGGAGAGGA
>JAODKL010000021.1:524167-538569 GCA_026780765.1 Petrocephalus schoutedeni | reverse complement strand
CAAAAATATGGGCTATCTGGGGTTGCCCAAGGACCATACTGGGAAACACTGGTCTAGATGATGATGATGATGATGATATGGCTCTGAATTATCATCCATGCCATGCATCCATCTTTTAACCACCGATCCCGATGAGGGTTGCAGGGGGGCCTGACGACTCGCCCAGACAACAGAGCACAAGATAGGAAGATACTTCATGGATGGGATGCGAGTTGAATTATTATTTCCCCCCCTCCCCATTATATTATTTAGGCCAAGCAATATTGGAAGCCTTCATTGCTGAGGTCTTTATCTTAAATCACTGCCACCAGACAACTCTAAACTAAATTTTCACAGCTGTAGGCACAATTTTCTCCTGTAGCTCTTACTGACTTAATGCTGGTTTATGCCACTGCAGAAATTTGACAGGGGTATCCATGGCTGTCGATACACATATCTAACGAGCAGGCACATAAGCAGCTGTATGGCATTGGTTATGCATGCATGATGCATGTATATTAAACATCTGCCATTCTAAAAAAGGGTGATGATAATTTGCTTTTGCTACAGCAAACTTTTGCTCATCCGTGACAGTGGATTCAGTTTTAATCAGCCGTATTATTCAAAAGTCAGGAAACAAGAAAAACGTTTTTCCAGGGAGACCAAGCACAGTGACACAGGGTTTCCACATGCGTGTAACCTCTGCTGTCATGCAACATACATGACAACTGGCCATACGAAGACCAGTCAGGCAAGGACTGGATCACTTCCACTACTTGACTGTTGTGAACAGGACTTGCAGAGCCAAGCTCCAAGGTCCAGGGAGACCAGCGCCCTATCAGGTTCCTGTTGGGAGACAACGTCTCTCCTTATATGCAAGCTTTGTCAAAGCATGTGCTTTACGACTGAGCAGTTGAAGCAAAACATCCATAAGCATCCAGTCTAATTATTCCTGCAGGACAATGTGAGAGGTTCACCTAGCTTTCAGTCTTCATTATGCCAATCTTACAGCAGACAGAAACATCACAGAGAAAGAACAGAGCATCAGGGTAAAAATACTATTTATTTCCTATCCACCACATTCACATTTCAGAAAGTAAAAGCATAAACAATTTTCAGTTTCACATCTTTCTTTGCACTAATGGCTACAGGCTGTCTGAGGCCACATAAGCATGCAGGAGAACCCCACTATCTCAGCTCCACAGGCTGCCAGCTGTCAGGCAATGCCACCATAGAGCAGACGGTACAGCTGGATCAAACCTGGGGCTCCCACAGAAGTCCCTCCCACTGCTACTCCATCTCTGCCTCTTATCAGGAAAGATCACCAAAGCAGAAACTCCAACTCCTTGGTTTTAAGTCAACACTAGGGGAAAAATGACATCTGTTTCTCCCGGTGTTCATAATTGCGACATGACTGGGCTTAAAACGAAGCCAAGTGAGAATTCTAATACACTGGGTGTCATGTTGACCACCAGAGCAGGATGTGACATCGCAAACCCGACACGAAAGGTGTTACGTTTCCACACAGGGATGGTGCTGCTCCTTCAGTAAGCTGGCTATAAATGGGTGGGGGTGGGGGGACTGGCCTCCCATAGGCGACTCCACAAAGACTGGAGATCTGGTTACACTACAGGAAAGGGCCGGGTTTGTTTTGGAGGATGAGGCGAGGCCACGGAAGCCACGCTGGATGGGCCAGCAACACTCGCACCCAGCAGCTATCGACAAAGTTGAAAAGAAAAACACAAACAGACCAGCACCGTCTGCCATCCCCGTTATACTCCCAGAAGGCCACATGGCGTGCTAGTGTAAAACCAAACCAAAAAAGCTCACATTTTCCATGATGTGACTTCCAAAGGATCCATCAAGAACATATATATGTATTGTATATTTAAATATTGGTTATGGGCAGTAGTGAACTTCTAGTGAACCAATTTTAAACGGCAAATGAGAAATAACTCCTAATTGAACCAAGAAAGGGGCCTTAGTGGGTTTTACAGCTCAACGGGTAAGGGAGCACCACAGAGCCTTGTTTGAAATGAAAGAGATTAGAGAAAACAGCAAGGCTGCTGAGCTACATCTTGCAGGACACACCCAGCTAAAAGTCCTAGCACACAGGCTTGGCTAATCACATAATTAACAATGTATTAACAGTTGGGGGAGGACAGGATAATAATGAAACAGGGAGCATCCACCTCCTGGTCTAGCACAACAGCTGCCCTCATCTTATATGTATGGGGGGGGTGGAGAGCTGCGATCAGGTAAGTGTTCCTATGAACAGCATCTTGGCTGTCAGCCAGAGAACCAGGACAAACCTTGTGCTCTGCTCAAGGCCCTGATTATCTCCACGCCTCCCTGCCACAGGTAGAGTGTCTTGAGAACCTGGAAGCAGCCTGCGGCCAACACGCTCAGCACTTAAAGTGGAAACAGTACAACAGGCATGCTGCAACTGCGATGGGAATTTGTACAGAGCCCAGAAAGCACAGTAATTCTCAGCAATAGCAGAGGTTTTGAAAGAAGAAGCAGCACTCATTATTATATAATAATACTGATACAGATGTGTGAACCTTCCATGTTCACGAGAACAAGTTTCACATGGAAAAGGGGCTTCAGTGAAACACAGGCTGTACCACAATTAACATTACTGCATTGTACAGTATATCAACACTACAGATTAATCAGGCATCGGCACAATGCTTAATATGAGGTGGGAGACCCACTGAGGTAAACCTGATGCGCTGAAGCAGTGCAATGCCTTTCAGACAAACCAACAGCTTACCCAAAATCGCACCCATTAAGTGTCCCCGTGTGAACCTGTCTGAACTCAGACTCAGACTTCAGCGATTTATTACACCCACAGCGGACAGTGCGGGGCATCACATGCACTCCGATCGACACGAGCGGCAACCTCAGCGTAAATTCCTTCAGGGGCTGACAGAAGGAGCCTGCAGTGACAGTAAGGATGGCCCTCCTGGTTCAGATTTCTCCCACGGAGGTGTCGCTTGTGCGCAGCACCCTGACTCATGACAAGACCGGTAACCACCAAGGGAGTGACAGCACAGGACAGAACATCTTTCCATCAGAGGTTAGCCAGGATGTCAAGAGCCTGACAGATTAGGCAGAGGCACTAACAGTAATAAGTGAAAATCAGCAAGAAAGGCCCAGGCACACCACAAGACCTGCTACTGACTTCTTTAGAAACAGAGAAATTAAATATATTTACATGCCATGATACTTTTTTCCCCCCTTCCACAAAGGCTTATCCAACATACAGAGCTACAGCTTTACACTTGTACAACTTCATGGGAGCAGTTCTGGATAGTTATACTGCTGGTAAGTGCACCTGGTTCATCGAGGTCTCTGACAAAGCCTAACTAAATGTCATTCGGAGAAACTCGTACTAAAACCCTGGGCTTCCCAGCTGTATTTTCCCCATGTACAATTACCATTAACCTTGCCATACGCCCTCAGACGCACGCCCAAAATAGACTAGGATTACAATTATAAAACCTTAAATGACTACATGTATGATGCATACCACATTATCTTAACGAAATTACAGTACGATCGGTTAAACGAGTCCTACATTTTGCATTATACAACAGCGGGTCTCCGTGTCTGGATAACTTTCAGCCGTCTGGCCATTTAAAACGCAGGGAGACCATTTAAAGCGCAGCTCGGCATCGCAAGCCGCCGCAAAGCCATCGATGACCCGCAATTTCGCCCGCCTTGCCATGCGTGCGTGGAACACGCCCTGCAAAGAGCCGCACGACCCGGACCTTCAAGCAGCCCGCATTTCTGACCGTGTGGCTGATCCAGTGCCCACAGCACACGGCGCTTCCTGCGGCTTCCTCACGCACCATCCACGGCGACGGCGAGCGCAAACCCGGCCGATTTGCGACCAGGCAGGTCGCCCTGTAAAACAGCAGCCATTCACACTAACGGGGAGCCTACGGCTGCGGCCGGTGAAACTGCCATTTAACTCCCGCTGAAGTGATAAACGGCGGTTACTGGAGTTGAATAAACTGGCCGAGCGATGCGAGCCGCCGGGGGCGTAAACCGTGCCGCTCCGACCCGGATCCGTCGACATACCCCAGGACGCCTTCCGAGTAGTTCCTGGTCCGCCACGGCGTCCCCGCGTAGCCGTCGTCGGCGGATCCGCCGATCGGGTTGCCGCCGGTGCTCTGCCCGATGGTGCCCGCCTTGCTGTCCCTCCTCCTCTTACTCCGATGGTGGATGTACCGGTCACCCGTGTGGGCGCCCAGGATCCCGTCGGTGCCCTCGGCGGCGTCCCTCCCCGCCGTCCAGCTGCCACGGTTGTAGTTGGACTCCCGAGGTATAAAGTCCCGGCGTTCGGCGATGTGGCCCTCGGCCCCCGGGTCAGACATGCCCCGGCTCCCGGCCCCGCCGCGCTCGCTTTCGTTTTCCTCGCCTCCCTCCTCCCCTTGGCTCGGCGTACCGGGACCGGCGCTGTGGCTGCTGCCGAAGTAGAGGCTGTCCAGGCTTTGCGTTGTCTTGCAGATCTGCAGCCACAGTCTGTTCGTTGGTCCGAACTGTTCTGGCTGAAACCAGTCGACGGTCGGATCCATCAAGCGGCGCCGCTCGCAGACCCCCCGAGCGAAGCTCGCCCCTCAGCCGCACGCTCCGCTTCTCCCACCGTGTGCGGTTAGACCGTAAACAAATCCGGTTTAAAAAAATCTACATACAGACGCGCTGCATCCGCAACTAACGAACACTTTAAAAATAAAAACACAGCAAAAAAAAAAAAAAAAAAAAAAAGGACCTGCCGGAGAGTCGTTAGGACAGAGGATGAACGCGACGGAGGCGCGAGACGGCCGCGAGCCCGCTGCCTGTCGCTGTGACTGTGAGCCGCTGTCGGCTCGCTCCTTCAATGGCGGACCGCGCAAGCGCACTGCGCAGACTCGCGGCGACGCCAGACGGACGAAGCCGAGCGGCGCACTTCGGAAATCACGAGGCCAGCAGTGTATTGCCATGCAAGAAGCATTAATACTACAGTTTATTTGAAGGTCTAAATGTTCCTATAATCAGATATACATAGCATATACTAAGTATTTGCGTATTGTGACACATTGTAAGTATATATACACATATGTAAAATGATAACAGATGTTAATAAAATTTATTATCTTCATCTTTGCTTTTGACAATTATTTATTATTTACACTTATAAGAAGAAAATGTTTGATTAAAACACTTGGACAAATTTGATACCTATGTTACATCTGTGTTCAGTCTCCCTTTAGGGTAATGATGAACCTTTATTTGATTGATGGAATTATGGTCCACGTCATAGATTTTATTAATTAAAGAACACAAATTAAACAATGTTTACAACACCTTCCCTGACAGTAACCCATCGAATTACTAATCAGGGGTACGTTTCCCAGAAGCATAGTTGCTAACTATGTTAGCAACTTACATAGTTGGACCCATGCAACTGAATGAATCCAACTATGTAAGTTGCTAACGGGAGCTTTTGGGAAACGCACCCCACGATTGAACCTGGTTAGTTTCTGAGATCAAAAAAAGTCAGGTGTACTCAAGGTAGTATGCCTATTAGCAAACGTTTGATCAATATTTACATTATGAGGCTTGCTTATGGACTGGTTTTAAAGGTCCAGAGGATTTAATGCCCTTTCCATTCATCACAATCACTTACACATGCAACCTAGCTTCCTTTGAAGGTCTTACATAGTAAAGAAATCTAGAACAACACTGTTTAATCTACACCATTCACAGGGTCCTGTTCTGTTTTACTGGCTTTTTCTACAGGTGGGGTCACAAAGGTCATAACCTTGACTGATTCAACCATTTATTTTGTCTTATGCTTTTTTTGGCGGTGCACTCAAGTCATTGTTTTGTGTGAAATTTTAAAGAGCTAGCCTTAATTTCCAACAGATTCATATATTTCTCAACATGGCAGTGCTCTATAGGAGTCCCGTGTTAATATAAATAGATGAACGGCTGGAATCCAACGTAACCACTTTACAAAAATTACAAAACAGCTTAGTAACTGCTTTGGGTATGTGCTCCAGTGATGCCTGTGCTGTTTTACGAATGCCAAGAGAACAAATCTGAAATTGAAACCTAAACAAACGAATGATAAATACGCATGTGCAATACGTGAATGAAAATCAATAGTCATGAAAAATTCCTGTCGCCTAATGAAGTCATAACCGCTAAAACGTCATGCCTTAATGTCTTAATGCCATGCATTACTCACGTTTGTGGTGATGCTGGTGTAAACAAACCTACTGTGATACTAATTGTATAAAGGTACAGCACATACAATTAAGTGTGTAATATTTCCACCCATCCATTTTCTGTAACTGATGGTCCTATTCAGGGCTACTGGGGTGTCTGGAGTCTAAGGGCACAAAGCAGGGAACAACACAGGATGCAGTGCCAACCCCTACAGTAGTGTTCAACTCAGTCCTCAGGACCCACCCAGCTGATACTTTTTCTATTCCAAAACTTGAACATCTGAGTCAGGTGGTCGAGGACTTCATACTTGGTCAATTAGTAGGTCTGGGTTTGTAGGGAGTGGTCTGGCTTGGGGAGGGACTAGGATTAGGTTGAGAGCCAATGATATAATGTGACTTATGTTCACGCCACACACATGGAGCCATGGTGGAGACTCAAACGATGTTTCCCCCGAGGAGTGAGGTAACAGTGGTGACCACTGCACCACCACACTGCCCCTACATAATACCCGATACTAATAATAACTAATAACTACGTCGTTACCTGTATTTACCCAGTAAATGCCCTGTATTTTTATCACTATTTTAGAGTGTACTCTACTTATGATAAATGTTTATTGTAGCAGAGGTGTGTAGAGGGCTATACCATCTGGGTTTAAGTATACTGTATGATGCTCGCAAAACGACAAAATTGTTTAATGATGACTTTCTCAGAACGCATACCTGTCGTTAAGCAATGTATGACTGTACAATGGAAATCATACAAACCAAAATGGAAACCATACAACCAAATTATGTTTAGAACCCTAAGAATGCACACGCCTAAAAATGCATTCCAGACCTTTGTTTAAATAGCAGTACGCATGTATATAAAAAGAAGCACCCATACATGAGATGGCATTTGCATCCAACCTGAAGGTTGAACTGGAGTCAACCTTAGATACATTTTTCAGCATCTCCGTCCATGTTCTCGCTTTATGATGAGGGTTTCCCCCTATTGACCAAAGCTACAGTTAAGCAATTTAGTATCTATAAATTGACCACAGTATATGACTGTATGTTTATCTGCCCTATAGCAAAGTAGCATTATGCAACCTCCAAGGTGGACCTGTGCCTTGTACTGGCTCCCCTGCATTTTATTACATATGAGATAACTTGATATCAACTCAAACTGAACCATGTGAAAATTGTTACATCAGGTGGAGGTTAAGCAGTGCTGCTGTTAAACTGTAAATGTTAAAAATGTAATACTAACCTTTCACCCCTGATTGAGGTACATGAGACACCATTGTATACAATGCAAGAATGGCTGTTGACTTTAGAAACTGCCTTAAAAACCTGAAATTGAATCTCTCTCATGTGATATACAACCATACTCCAGAGGTACTGATAAAGACAAGCCACCACAGATGCTTCAAATGCATAAAAATAAAAATGAATTTCAATATATGGAAAACCTACCTTCATATAGTAAGCAGTGAATAAAAAAAATAATACTGTTAATACAATTTACATTAACATTTACAGCATTTGGCAGAGGCTCTTAGCCAGAGTGACTTACATGAGTGCTTAAAGATTCCGTTAGACTCCATTAGTGAATTTAGCTACAATATTACCAGAAAACTGAAAGCAGACTCACAAAAAATGCAGTGCTGGACATATTTGGGGGCAAATTTTAAAAAAAAGAATAGCTTTCTGGGTGTATAGTACTAGTAGACCCATCCAAAGAATGAATTTAGCAGATAAACACAGAGGAATGACACAAAGCAGTATTTCCCTTTAAATTTATTTAAATATCTGGAGGACACCTAGCTGTGTTCAGCCACAGTCAACACAAAGGTAAAGTAACATTGGTGTTAAGGGCAATGCCAATGCAAAGTCCCAACGGTGAAATCAGCACAACCGCAAGATCTCAACCGGCGTCCTTTCAATCACTCCTTAGTGTATTAAACCATTTAGTTTTGAAAACAGGAATGTTCGAATCCCATCTGCTTAAAAATCCCATTTGCTAACATGTTCCAAGAAGGCTGAAGAAATACGTAAAAAAAATAAAATTAAAAGGTATGGTGCCTTTAGGGGTGTTTTGGCACACAGGGGAGAGCTTCTCGAGTGACATGGAAACACTGATGTATGCGATTTTATTAAAGCTCCATCCCATGTTCTTCCACTCGCGGCTTAATGTACAGAGGTACATCCCACCAGCTGCAAGCACGATTCCTGCTCACAATCACCACGCTTGTGGCTTCCTGGTACGTGCCGTAGAAATCGTGAGAAACTTTACCCAAGCACAAGTTGCCCATCTCAATGGAAAGTCTATTGAATATGAGGCCGTGGTTTCAAGATCAATTTCCCCGTCTGAAAAGACACAAAACAAAAGAGAAACATGGCTTACGTTATAGACTGCAAACAAGAGGAACAAAAAAAAGATACTTAGAGGCTTAAGCTAAGAATGAAGAGATCTATTCAAAACACCATTTAATGAAAATATATCCCTCAGGTTTGAATTTTCAGTGGTTTAGTCTCCCATCAGATTAGGACAAAAACCTTAACAGACCTCAAGGTGAAAAGGGCATCTAACCCGCATGACAAATCCATCATGAAAAAATCAGAGGATCTTCTCAGGAAACTTACATCATCACAGGACATGTTGTATTCTGCTAGGACTGTCCTACAACGTGCAGCAATTCTGAGTGGCGCGGATTAAGGAAGCGTGAGTGACACATGGCCCGCAAGGATACACGAGGTAAAGACTTGTTGTTTAGCAACTCTCTCGTTTCCCGATCAATGCCTTCTGATAATATTAAAAGGATACATCGATGGGGCCACGACACGTTTATGTATTCCAGCGAAGAATAAACCAATAAGGGTGATGCAACTTATTGTGAAGAATGGGTGATTCCACAGAGATGAGAAGAAGGACACCTAGAGGAGGATAAAAAGATACATTCACTGTCTTACAAGAGAGCAACAGCAGCAAAGCCAGTGGCACAAGATCTGACCTTCTGTGTGTCCGGATCTATCAACCAATTCCAAGCCCCTGTTGCAGTACAGACAGACACCACTATAAGGATCACTGGAGAGAGTGAGAGAGAGAGAGAGAGAGGGAAAAAAGACAAGGCATAAATACTTGTGCTTCCATCAACACAGAACATAAGTCCCATTACATCAATGGTTCTCAGCCTAACCCTAGTCCCTCCCCAAGTCAGACCACTCCCTACAAACCCAGATCTACTGTTTGACCAAGTATGAAGTCCTTGATCACCTGACTCAGATGTTCAGACCTCAGAGTTCCTGAGGACTGAGTTGAACACTACTGTATAAAAGCAGCATATTGATTTCCATACAAAATTTCCATTATTTTAGAATACGCTTTGTTACAAACAATAGGAAAGGAAGACGTACTTCGCCACCGACCAGTTGCAGGCTGCAGACAGGAAATATACTCAGTGAGTCTTCTTTCAAATGCCTTAAGATCTGAAAATGCAAACAATGTCATAAATGTATCCATTTTACTCTTTGTGTTAGAGCCTGGCAGTATGACCAAAAAAATGTACCACGGTATTTTTCAAAATGATACCGGTTTCACGGTATATGACATTATATATTTATGTTTTTTAAGTATGACTAAGCATTTACCACATTTTACTGACAACTTAATACAGGTTTGCATCTCCCCAGAAAATAACAGAGTTTACATTCTTTTTCAAGAACAGAATCATTTCATCGCGCAAATTTGGCAAACGTCAACTTGAACACAATAATATTTTCAAAACATATTCAATTACTAAAGTATCCACAGAGGTTATTTCTCTAAAGTAGTATTGCACTGAAGAAATATTAAAAAGTAAATAGTAAATACGTTTTGTAAACCAACTACACACTATTAATGTAAACCAGCGGTGCCCAATACATCGATTGCGATCGACCAGTAGATTGCCCGACATTCAAAACACTGTTTAGATGTTAGACAATCATCTATATTATTGTTATATTAGGCTACCGAAACAAAACGCGAATGTATTGCGAGCTGAAGGAAAACTCTTTAGCAAAGTGACCCAGCTAGCCTTCCAACTTATATCTACTAAAAAGGGGATATAAGAATTAGTCAGGCCAAGTAAGGAAACATAAATGTATTGCGCAGTAAGGGTTCATGCAGTGGTGAAAGGTTCGCCAACATACTGTATATATAAAGTATACTCCGTGTATGTATGTATGTGTATATACTGAAGTAAATTGCTCATGTTACTGCCTCTGGCAACAACTTTAGCCCAACAACATTTACAGTAAATGGTTGTTTGGTCGACGTTGGACTGTTTAAAACAAAAAAACTTCCGAACAACTGACATGGCTCCTCTTTTCAGCACAAGTTTGTCTGTGTCAAAGTTTTACAGCTTCAATTGCGGAGCCATCACAGTCTAACCTGCCCATCCTTCCAGCTCAACACCTGATACTATAGTACAGCGATAGCTACAGCTGTGCACCCTAAGCATGCGTCTTGGAGGTGTAAAGGGTCCGATGTCAAACCGTGTTCTGCCGTGCCATGCTCCAGATGCTATTCACTGGTTTTCCGGCATTGGCAAAATTCATATCATAACAAAAATAAAGGTTTTCAGTATGAACTGGTACACCACCCAGCACTACTTTGTGTACTTTTTTGCCATATCTGAATCACAGGGAACAGAAATGAATTACTAAATATAGGTTTCACAAAGGCCCTTAATGGGGACCTACACTTATTGGAGGTTTATATTTAAAATTCTTAACCGAATTTGAAATGTGCAAAACCTTCAGCATCAATCAACAGTTCTCACAGGGTCAGCATGTAGTCAGCATTGCCTGTCAGCATTGCCTGCCTGCCAGTTCCTGTCTTCTTGCAGAGTTTAACCGTTAACTGCTGCTGTTCCACACTCTTCACTGTGCCTGTAGTCACAACGGTCTGTTATTTATTGCTTGTCTTGTGACGTGCCATTGGCTACCTTTCCAGATTTGTCCCAAAATACTGGCATTCATTCAAACTGTTGCCAGAAGGCTTTAATACCCCCCTACTGACAGACACCCAAGACGAAGGAACATCCTGTGCCTTCTGATTCAATGGTGATGGCCACTAAACTATAACCCTAACTCAACCTTGACCAGTTACCTACAAGGTCCCAAGACATGTGTGTGTCATCTGTGTTCTGAACACCATAGTCAAACTTTTAAAGTGTTAGATACTATGTTCTTCCAAGGCACTGCAAACTCCCAACAGATTCGTAGCATTTATGACAAGAAGCCTAATCAGGGATATTTATTAGTTTTATACCAGCCTGTTTACGACAACACATGTGGTACCGGAAATATCACTATTAGAGGACACCAAGCAATGCTAAGGTGCCATATTCCCATAGCTACATTTTTAGCCAGCCGCGTTTGTTTAGCTTCTGTAACTCAAGATAACTTAAAATATGTGTAAAGAATACTTTTTAAAGTGGGCTACTGGCACCTTTTCAAGAAAAAGCCAGTCCCGATGCCGAAGCGAAACACTGAAGGCAGCGCCAGCCGCGTCTATGCCACCGATTAATACATTCTGCTACAGGGGCAACAGATCCGATACCCTGCGTGAACTCGACCACTTTAGCTATATGCTGCCGACCTCTCAGCAGTCAGAAAGAGAACAAAAGTTAACGGTATTAAATACCTTCCGCCTGTTCCAGGGAATTCATTGCTCTCTTCCCAAACGGCAAGCCCCTCTCAGGATAATTTTCGTCATGAAGGCCGGGGCTGCGCACCGCACCGGAAGTGCGCTGTCATCACGTGACCGTGCTGCCCTAACCTGTGCGTGTGTGTGGTTCCGGCCCTCGAGAAAGGTACACGTTTCTTCAGGTTAACCGAGATGGCATTCGTGTGTCTGATGCTGATCATGGTTTGATTAATCGGTCAAATATGTTGCTTATATTTTCAGAAATAAACTGTGGTTTTATTTACTTAGAAGAAGATTTTTATCCAAGGCGACGTAGAATTAAGAAAGTAGGGTGCAGGGAATGGTGACCATACGTGCTCCCCTCGCCCCCGGACATGTTCTTTTTTTGGAGTCTAAAATTTCTAAATCCCCTGGAGGCGTGGGTTCGAATCCCACTGACACTGACCCCTTTCTCAAGCACTGAACTGAAACTAAACATCCAGACGCGGACAGTCGAACCGGCGTGGCGCTCGACTGAACGTTTCCCAACGGCCACCTAACTACACGTTCAATGACACACACACAGAGCCGAGTACAAATCTAAATGGGGACAGTCCATTCGTTTCTATAGGAAAAACCCAAATCCCAATCACGATACCCCCTAACCATAAGTAACCAAAATACAAGACTTCTGACATTTTTACTTCTTAGATCGCATTCACATATTTTTATAAAACTGAGGTTATCTAAATGGGGACCTGAATTTTTTTTTTCACAAAACAATGGAGTTTTAAGTTTTACCTCACCTACAGCATTGTGATAATTAACTAAAACACAGTTACTTGATACTTGAAAATGTTTTTTCCTTTAACTAGTCCGTCTTTATTCAGCTAATTTATCTTTGTGAAGACCATGTCTCTGCACAAATAATGTTAAAGAATGATTTTGTTGCATTTTAATGAATGTTGCAACTGCCCCACATTCTCCCCTTGTGGGTGTGGGCTCGAATCCCACCTCTGGCATACCCTGTCACCTTTCTCAAGCACTGTACTCAAGCTGCGGACATTCACGCTGGCGTGGCGCCAAAAGCCTCATTTCGGAAATTTCCTAACGCCGATCAAACTTATAGTCTTCCTACTTCTGGATTTTTTTTTTATTCACTTTCGGGACGTGCTATTGAAATTGTCAGTCTGCGTGTTTATCATTCGGTAACTCAGAAAGTTGCCTGGCATTTACCCAGATATTTGGCATAATGATTTGTGGTTAACTTAAAATCGATTCCGAAAAAAAAATGTTCTGTTAAATGCGTTCAGTTCTGGGCATCACGTCTGACTGTTGTTGGGGTATACACTTTGTGTGGGAAGAAGGTATATGCAAATTGTGCAGTTTCCACATCCCATAAATCACCTGGGCAGTATCGTACAAGCAGAATCGTATTGTTATGTACCCGTTTTAACTGTTTATGTAAGAGATTCGGACAAGAAGTTGGGTTCTACTGTACCCAACAGCCAGGCGTATTGTTTAATGGTGTCTCAATGAACGCAGACAATCGTGCGCGCGTGATCGGGTGCACGTGTATGGTCGATCGGGTGAGCGTGTATGTGCGATCGTGTCTGCCATGTTTAGCAAATCTAGTGTTAAGAATAAGAAAAATTGCATTTGGGAGAAGACATGCGACACCATTTGGTACTGGAGGTAAGCACTTACTGCTTGGTCTTATTTAAATCAGATCATCAAATAAAATCTAATGAAGATGCTGGTCAATTGATAGTGGTCCTGACTGAAATGTATATCGTCATGTTATGATATGAATAACTACAGTAAGCAATAAAATATTAAGCAGCTCTAAGATTAGTTTGTAACTGGGTTTGTATATAGCAATTCACATTTTTGTCCAGTAGGAGGCAGTACGCACTAGGAAATGAGTCATTAAATACAATTAACTTAGAGAAATTAAATATTTGCATGAATATAATGTTGTAGATTTGGTGGGTCGGGGATAACTTGAAATAATTTGAAAATAATTATAAATGGCATTGACTATAGAACATCCTTCTGGTGTGCAAAGAGAATGTATACCTCCTATGGACGATAATACTCTAGGTTTCTTTGTGGAAGGTAAAGCTCATTGGTATCTGCATGCTTGCTCTTGTAATGCCTTTACGACAGTGCTCACATGCACTGTCGTAACGATCATGACAGGCGTCACAGATTCCAAATAGGAGTCTGCATCCATCCACCACCCAAACGGTTATCCTGGTCACAATTGCAGGAAGGTACATCCTAATAATAATAACTGATACTTTATCGATCCACGTGGAGAAATTCTCTTCTCACCTCCCCCAACCTTGCCCTCCACATGAGAGCAAGGTTGGCTGTGAAGGGCAGCCACCTCGTCCGGCGCCCAGGGAGCTGGGGGTTAAGGGCCTTGCTCAAGGCCTTTAATGTGCGGAGATGTGCGGAGGCTGGTTCCTTAGTTCATGAGTAGTAACTCATGTACTACTTATTTACTACTGAAGAACAACTCATGAACAAATATAGTA
>JAODKL010000021.1:507692-522635 GCA_026780765.1 Petrocephalus schoutedeni | reverse complement strand
GTTCTTCAGTAGTAAATAAGTAGTACATGAGTTACTACTCATGAACTAAGGAACCGTATTGTAAAGTGTTACCAAGTTAAATATCATCAAATACTTGCAAATTATTATTTACCTAATTGACTTGCATAGAGTGTCTTTCTCAGTGATTGATTTTCAAGATGCACATATTTGAAAACATCCAATAATGGTAACCAGAATTAATATTTAATATGAATACTATGGATTTCATCGTGCAATTTCAGACACGGCAGCTACAAAAAATAAATTCTAAAAACATTTTTAGAGAACTTATTTATATGTAAATTATATATCAGAATACACAGTATTATACACGACATTAACAAATATATTTTAATAGGGTAAACAAAGTGTACATTTTACTTAATGCTTAGTGATGGGACGGGGGTCTTCGTGTGGTGAAAAAGCAGCATACAGCGGCTTTAGACTCTATTTAAACATTGATAGACAAAACAATGCTTCAGCGTCACAGGAAAACAATGTATTCGTACTACAACCAATAATAATAACCTCTAATACTATAACAAATTTGCCATTTTCAGTATGCAGTTGTTGCGGCAGCGCGTACTTTGCGTGAAGAAGCAACAAAAATACAATCACTAAAAAGTAAGCAGGAAAGTTAGCAGCAAAAAATAGAAAGTTGGTTACCTTATTGAGGCACTTTTGGGTCTCAGCTGCTTTGCTCAGCTCCGTCTGGCTCTGGCCGAGCTTGGCTACGCTGCGATCTGCAGCCATCAGTGTGATCGTGTGAGTTAATGGTTACAGCGGTAATATCAGAGTTAACGCTCAGTGGCAGATCTCACCCAGTAAGGAGTTAATATCATTCAGTCGCCGTAAGATGTCCTTCATCTCTCCGCTTTCAAGTTTTCCCGCCATCTGCGGTGCGTCGGTGAACCGGGAAGATCTTTTCCTCTTCTTAGCTGGAGCCTGTGTTTCAGAATTAGATGCATGCGACAATCTCATCAATTGCAAACCCAGATAAGTATGCGACAGTAATGCGCTTGAGAGATGGTAGAAAGAACAAAAAGCAAAACAGAATGACGATAAACCTTGATAAAAAGTCGCTGTAGCAATCGCCGGTATGGAAGCGGATCTCCAGCTCGGGTCACGCCCACATGCAGGAAGTGGAGAGCCGCAGCGCCGCGCCGGTCTGCGATCCCCGGAGAAGGAGCGGCCGAGTAAGCAGAGGAGGGTATGAAACTGCACATTTAATTATATTTGCATCATGTGCGCTTGAAAAACTACTTTTTGTCATGTGATGCAGCGTGCGCGTTATACAATGCAAGTTAAATAATGATCTATTCGCCATCTAACTGCTTACAACATCATTATACGCTTAAACATAAGGAACTGTTAGTACGACGGGATATTTAAATAGTTCTAGATAAATGCATCGGTCAGTCGCAGGGCGGACGTCCAAAAGCGTATTTACTGGAGGACTGGTACATCGTGGACTACGGTCAAAGTTTAGTTTTCAGCGATGATGTGGTGTTAGAGTGTATCCTGTTACCGTGTATCTGATAGGGAGTCCAGACTTGCACTATTCGTGTTTTGCTTACGAACTTTATTCAGTTATTTCACTAAAACAACATGCCGAAGTAGCATGGAGTGGTAAATTATTCTAGATGTAACGTTTAAGAATGAGTTGCCTCTATTCTGCTAAAACCGGTCCTTGTGTAATTTTTACTTTAGTTTTAAGGGACTTATAAGCTTATAGATCACTCTGGTTTATGCCTTAATTTTATATTTTGGTCTTTTTGGCTTAGTTGTCTTAGATTACGCATCTTATGCCTTTAATTTTTTTCTAATTAAACCTAAACTCAAGGTAAATGTTCTCTCCAGGACACAGCAATGGATTACCAGGACAGTACTGAGATTGGTCCTTTCCTCATCACGGGTGGAGGAGGGTACTTTGGTTTCCGGTAAGCTTTTGGTATAACCCTAGCTGTAAAGGTGACAAAGACATTTCATGACACTCTCCAGATGTGGTGCACAGCTGCTAACATCACTCTCTTTTCTTTGGCAGCCTTGCATGTGCTTTGCGTAAAAAGGGAGCTAAAGTTACTTTGTTTGACGTGCGACCTCCAGATGTGGAGATCCCAGATGGCGTGGAATTCTTGCAGGGGGACGTACGAATGTATGAGCAGGTCAAGCAGGCAACGCGAGGGGTGGACTGTGTCTTTCACATCGCCTCGTTTGGAATGTCCGGCAGGGAGCAGCTGAACCGGAGGGTTATCGAAGCTGTAAACGTGCAGGGGACCGAGCACGTGATAAGGGCGTGTGCGGAGAACAGCGTCCCCCGTCTGGTGTACACAAGCACCTATAACGTGGTCTTTGGAGGACAAGTCATTGAGAACGGGGACGAGAGCCTGCCATACCTACCCCTGCACCTGCACCCCGACCACTACTCCAGGACGAAGTCCCTGGCGGAAATGGCGGTGTTGAAAGCCAACGGCACCGCTTTGCGCGATGGCTCGGGCGTGTTGCAGACATGCGCCCTGCGGCCAGCAGGTATTTACGGGCCCGGTGAACAGAGGCACCAGCCGAGAATCGTCAGCTACATCGAAAAGGGCATCTTCAGATTTGTGTATGGGAATGCCGGCAGTTTGGTTGAATTTGTCCACGTGGACAATCTTGTTTCCGCCCACGAGCTGGCCGCTTTGGCTCTGACATCCAGGGGTCAGCACCGAGCCGCGGGGCAGGCCTATTTCATATCGGACGGCCGGCCCGTTAACAACTTCGAGTTCTTCAGGCCGCTCGTGGAGGGCCTGGGGTACAACTTTCCGAAGGTGCGCCTGCCCATCTCCCTCGTTTATTTCTTTGCGTTTCTCACCGAGATGGTCCACTGCCTGGTGGGCCATGTGTACAATTTCCAGCCCCTGCTCACCCGCACCGAGGTCTACAAAACGGCTGTCACGCATTACTTTAGCATCGCAAAGGCAAGGGCAGACTTGGGCTATCGACCCCAAGAGTTCAGCCTGAATGAAGTTGTGCATTGGTTCAGATGCAGGGGCCATGGGAGAAAGCCAGCCTCTTCCTTTATGCGATTTGTCTGTGACACCGTTCTCATAATTACCATATTTGTGGCAATCCTTTCCTGCCTGCCAGTTGCCGGTGCGTTGCCGGGTATTTTTTGATTACATTTACTTCAGTTTGGCATCACATTAGATCACATCCATACTTTATTGATCCCTGTCAGAAAAATGGATACAGCCCCTCCTACAGTTTTGTTCCCCAAGGTACAAACGGCAATAATGTAACCCCAATGGTATAAATATGTCCCTCAGAGTCCATTTCTGTACGTTAAAAGGTACAGTTATCTACAGCTATAGTACAGTTTTCAGACCCTTGAGGGTACAGCCCCAGTGACAAGTAATTGTACCCTCAGAGGTACTAATTGGTGTGTTTTTTTCTGACAGTGTGGGCAGATACTCTTTTCGCCTGCTTCCATCTCGCTCTCCATGGGACACATATACGTGTGAGAGCAGGCTTGGGGGTCACAGTGTAGGGTCAGCAGGCGTACAGCCCCCCTGGAGGGCCTTGCTCAGTGGTCCAATAGTGGCGTCAGTCTGGGGACCCCAGATTAGAACTGGTGGGTATCTGATCATGGGCATGACCCACCAACCCACTGAGCCAGACGTACCACTCCGTAACTAATTCAGTCACTATGGTAATGCAGTTTAGACAGCCTTTCTTCAATCTGTGCTTCAGACGACAAGAACAACATGACAGCAGTTACCAGTTGGTGTTCTATGACGTGTTCCCCTGTATGTCTTGTTATAATATTATGTACTTCAAGTTTGGCACTGGACCACAAACAATTCTGGTATGTTCGGGCAAACTCACAATAAGGTGAGTTCTGATTCTTATTCTGAGCTTTAGGACCTACCTCAAGTGCTACGCTAGCAGTCGCATAATGTGTCTGACTAATTTTATGCAAAGTTATGACCAAGTTGAGTTTTTAAGAAGAAATTAATAATATTAAACTGTCTTTACTAGTCAGTGTCTACAAGGAATTGTTCTGTTTATTACTATCTTGACAATTCTTTAAAATAATGTGTTAATAAATATATTATGTTACTCTATTTTATGTATGGTTTTAAAATAAAAACCTACTTTGTGCCCTGTGCTTTCTGGGATATGGAGCTTGTGACCCAAAAATGGTTAAGCCTTGGAAGATGGATGGATGGATGTAGATTTGTAGCCAAAATTTACATATAGCTAATATGGTGAAAGTAAACTTGAAAGCAAGATTTTAATTCCAGTATCACAATTAATACCCATTGGCATATCTAATACTAATATAGTTAATCCCTTATTATGAATTTTAAAAATAAAAAAATATATAAACTAAAAATCAGTGATGAGTAAATATGTTGGAATATCCATGAGATGAACAACTGAATAGTTGCAGTTCTAGTAAATACCTATAGCCACATTACTGTGCAGAACAAAATCTATGTTCTTTAACCTATGGTGCACAGTGGTTAACACTGCTGCCTGTCACATCTCTAGGGCTGGGGCTATGTGTGTGGAGTTTGCATGTTCTCCCTGTTGCATTGTGGGGTTTCCTCTGGGTTCTCTGGTCCCCCCCACCCCCAGAGTCCAAAAGCATGCTATGATGAATTGGACTTGCCAATTCTCCCATAGGTGTGAATGGTGTGTGAGTGTCCCGTGATGGGCTGGCGCCCCGTCCTGGGTTATTCCCTGCTTTGCACCCGTAGCTCGCCGGATAGGCTTCGGACACCCCCCCGCGGCCCTGCATAGAACAGGCGGGTATGGAAAATGGATGGACATTCTTTAACCACATTGTTCGAATAACTACTCTTTAAGGGTGTAGTACCTTGAATTTTTCACCTGGTGGCTCCATAATGTCTCGAATAAACCGAATCATCGTTCAGCTCAACATGTTCATTATCAAGAACGACGTATTTTGAAGACAATAATAACAATTTACTGAAATCGACAAGCGCAGACGCGTGTGCGTTACCGCGTACAACTCCGGGATTTTGCTGTATTCAGGCTGCAGTTTGACTTAAATGTAATTGATATGTGGACAATGAAAAAGCAGTTTGACAACTTGATTTTTCATAAATATTAATCAGCAAGGTCTAAATTGTATAGAGCCCCGCATTACACACTTATTTAATGTATTTACCGTAATGTGAAATCTTGGGGAAATGTTTCCGGGTGTTCTACTCTTATTATAAAGTCCGACAAAAGGAACTGGCTCATTCTCTATTCGTTGCATTATTATACTTCATCATCTGGTATATGTGCCGTTTGGATGCGCTTGATTTCGAACCTGTGGCACGGAGCTGAATGCAGAAAGCAGCGTCCTGGTCGGACGGGAGAAGCTGCCCCCATTCAGGGCTGCACCCCCTCGCCGGGCCGGTCGCGATCATTGTTTCGCTCCAGCATTAACTGCATTCCAAAGGGACGCAGCGCGCCCCGTCTCCCTCCTCGCATTCCTTCCCCAGAAATGAGTCCCGAGCTGCGCGCTTTTTCAGCCCGCCTCCATTCCGAAGGTGCGACACGCCGGAGCGCCAGGGCTGTTACAGTCAACGCTCGGATGCCTTGTTTTTTTTACACCCTTTGGACTTTTATGCATGAACTACCTATAAGAAACTTAAGGGGGAAAAAAGCCTTACAATGTAAATTCCTCCGCGCAGCGCGCCATTGATTGTAAAGACCTTTCAACTTATCAAAGGCTGAAATTGACAAACGTCTTTTTCAGTGGAAACAGTTATACGTGAAACATTTTTTTCTGCTTTTGTTTTCGGAAGTAAATAGCGCAGTATGTCAGAACTACGGCAGCGGGTGTGCAGCGATTGCAATTGTAACCACAAAATTGCAAGTTTGTTGTGACCTCCATGTGAAGAGCAATTTCTACTGTCCGTAGCTGCGACTCGCCAGTTAAACTTTACCAGTCAGCCAGTTGCACCCGCCTTACTCACTGGGGGAGTGCAAACATGGATAAGTGTGAGGAGGCTGCGGGTCTCCGGGCAAGTAAGTTAATAGAAAACGTCTCTTCGTACGATTCCTACAAAGATGGGCTTTACGGGGACAGAAGAGACGGCACTGCGGATTTGGGGTTTTCTGGCCAGATGATTTGCGATCAGAAAAGTAAGAAGGACGGCGGCAGCCCCCTGCCTCCCCAGCAGCTCCGCAGCGTCGACCCCCCCGCTCCTGGAAACAAAGTTTACAATGCCAGCGTTGGAGTCTCGGTCAATGGGAACCGGCCGGTGCATTTGGATTTTTACACCCCGCAGAAGGATACAGTCTGCCTTGATGATGGCCATTGCACGAAATCCGAGATCGCCCTGCCCTGCTACGGCGGAGCTGCCGAGCGCCAGAGGAGACATTCTTTGGAGGTGCAGGGCCATAGGTTCAGCACCGGTAGCGTGTACGATGGGGTTGCTATAAGCAAGCACGGAGCGTTCGCTCCGCATTCTGGCAGCAGATGTAACAGCGTCTGCGCATCCAGCAGCCAGGAGTGCAGGTACAACGCAGCCAGCCCCCGGTCCAGTTTAGCCTCTTCCCTCCCTTACCCGGAGCAGAGCAAGCACTCCAGCCCGAGATCGAGCATGAGCAGCCCGCGGGCCAGTCTGGTGGTCCCGGGTCAGGACAAATACACCAGTCCCAGAACCAGTTTAATGCACTACGAGGGGAACTGCACCCTCAGCCCGCGATCGAGCTATGCAAGCACCACCAGTGACACCAGTAAACACTCCAGTCCACGGGCGAGCTTGACCAGCTATGATTGCGGTAGCAAACCCAGCAGCAACCGCACCAGTGGGATAAGTATGGGATACGACCAACGCCAGATCAGCCCGAGATCCAGTACCGCCAGCCAGTATTCCGCCACCACAAGCCCGAGGTCCAGTTACTCCGACTCCCGGTACATGCCGACCGATGCGGCGACGGTTCACGGCGTCGCCGTGGCCAGCCCACGGTCCAGTATGTGCAGCCAGGACTGCAGCGCCAGACCCGGGGCACCTGCCAACTGCGTGGCCAGCCCACGGTCCAGCATCTCCAGCCATAGCTCCAGGGGGTCCATGAGCGCGTACCCCGAGCTGCAGCACCCCTCGCCGAGGTCGTCGATGCTGGGGCAGGGTTTGCAGGAGGACAAGGCGCTTCAAGATTTTGGGGATCCCAGTAGGAATCATGTCCAGCAGACCCCCGCTGTCCCAGAGAGCCCCCTGCAGCCTGTGCAACCCGGGCCAAACTCGGAAGGGAGCGCGGCGGCACCGGCGCCCTTTAATTATGAGAACCCATGCAAAAGTTTGGTTGCGGGGCAGAAATTGAAGGTGCCGTTCCAAGTCACGCCGGGCCGGGAAACTGGACCGAGTCAAGCAGAAAGAAGACTGGAAGCCTTAACCCTGGCGCTTGAGAAGGAGCTTGAGTTGCATATGAAAAAGGAATATTTCGGTGAGTCATTTCCTTGTTTTGCATGTAATAGACACAATATTAATCTGTTATGCTCATTATTGTAGATACGGACAGGCTTGTGCACAAATTGTAGCAGTTCTAGTTGAGTTTTAATCAGCATAAAGTTTTAAAAGCACTCTTTCTTTCAATGTATTATTTCTGTGCTCATGAGTTTCAAAGTCTAAAGTTCCGAAAAGCTGCAGTTCTTTTAAGCTTTTCTAAATTATTCTAATAATATATTTAATTTCCCCCTCCCCTTTTGAAAGTGAAAACTAACCAGAGGTTTGGACTGAAATGGTAAATGATCTAATGAGAAGCAGATACGCATGATCAAGTAAATGCATATTAATGAGATAACGGTGCCTGTCATGAATGCAGCAAACTATAATTAATATGACACTCAGAGCACGACATCTTTGTTGGACTCTCCGGTTAACAACGCAGTTTTACTTGAATGGCTATAGTAAAATTCCAGTGACAGGACTGGCAAACATATGAGCTGTACACTTAAGCTCCATAAATTGCCGAATTAACACTTTGCAGAGAGAATTTGAACTAGTTGTCTTTAGTTTGCTCTCCCCCACCCGAAAAGACACTGACACACACGCACACACAGATTAACTATCCTTATAGATACTCTCCATTCATTTCTATGGGCATAACCCTAATCCCAACAATGACAACGTTTACAGCCTTAACCCCTATCCATCCCGAACCTTAACCATAAATAACCAAAAAAAAGTACACGATTTTTCACCATTTTAATCTTTTGATTATATTCGCGCAGTTTTATAACATTGAGTTTCATTGAGGGACCGATGGGGATACTTTTTTCGCACAACCGCCCCCCCCACACACACACAGTCTCACATTTCTATTATTATTGGGACTCCCCATTTATTTCTACGGGCATAATCCTAATCCCAGCAAATGTCCCCACAATGTGCTAAATGCATACCCACACAGACACATTTATAAATGTTCTCATAAACAAAACGCCGGACAAGCTGCCAGCCTTTGGCTTTGTTACCCAACAGTTAAATCGCTTTATAGCGGCAGTGTGCCGAGAACAGGGATGATGTAAGATCCGAGGCATTGTCTCCTGGACCAGTCAGTCAGTACGTGTGTCGCCGTGTAGCACATGACGGGGGAGCTTTTCGACGGGAGCTTCTAACAGCAGTCCGACAGAGAATGAAGCGAATCGGTCGCTCCGGCAGCATCCGGGCTGATTCGCAGTCCGTACGCGGCTTCTGTTCTGTACGGCGGCGGCGATGGCCGCGCCGTTATTGTTCGCCCTCAAATGAGCTGTAAATCTACAGCTGGCCTCGGAAGACAAAGTTGGTGCCCAGAGCCAAGGCAGCCCCACCCCTGCCCCCCCACAAGCTGCTTCATTAGTCAGCCAGTGGGGCTGCACCAGACATTTGGCCTGGGACTCCGGCTGGCCGGCCAGACAGAGCCGGGGAGGGGAGGGGGTAAAGTCTGATCACCTGCTTAGAATAATAATGGCAGCAATAATACTTAGTTGCCAAAAACATGATTTAAGTTTGGTCGGCTAATGGAATTTGTAATGCCCCTCGCCCCCTTTTTATTCCCGTTGTTGTTTGTGTCTGGATGGACTTATCGTAGGGTTTGTTATTTTAATGCGGTTTACCGAACCGATTTCTCCCTCTGCTGTAGTTAGTTTTGTATCTAATGTTATTTGCAGTATACCATGATATAACTTTCATCAGTGCCACCTTGTGCTTGCTTATAGCAATAAGTGCTTCGGGAATTTATATAAAAAGCCAGTTGCATTGTAGGCATATGATTTTATGTGTATTTTTAGGAGCCGATGTGTAGGAACACCCCCCCCCCCCCCAAAGTGCAGCTTGTAAATATTTATCTCAGGTGTCTCAGTGAGATTTGTCTGTTTATTTTTTTACGTGAAGTTTTGAAATGAGCTGCACACAATATTAGATATCTTTCAGTGGGCGCTTTCTGATGAGAGAGTTGCTGTAATAGAACCATATAATGATTTTTTAAAAATAACTTTTGAAGTTAATGCCTCTTTTGGACTAATTTCAATAGAAGTGGGCTTCCGATGCCCATCCTAGGACAGAAGTAGTGTGATTTCCATACTGAGTACCATCTGTCCTTTCTGTAAACACATAATATTCCTCTAAGTCCATTTTCAGAAATGGCCCAAAACTCAAAAGATTACTGGTGACAATTTCCTGAGCTCTCATGAATTCCCTTGGATTTTTCTTGTTTGTTTACTTTTTGAGCTGTTTTTGGCAGAGTTTATTTTTGCATGCAAATCCACCTTATTTGTTGTTGAAGGGCTGTGATTTTGGAAGTCGGCAGTTTGGGCTGGGCCTGGCTGGTAATGATGCGTGTCTCACAAACACGGCATAAGGGTGACGTAGTTAAGGGGGATATTTCAGTGGGTCGAGCCTTCTGTAATTACTTTATCTAGGTTCACCAGTGTTGTTCCGCTCTCCTGGATGGGTCACCTTTTTCCTCCTGTTTCTAACCTGGACACTTAAGAAGTGAAGCGATGTCACGACCTGCTGTCGTGCATAATTATATGTTGTGAATTATCCCTGGTTTTCTCTTGATATTAGATGTCCTTATAAACTGACAATGTGCCATTTCAGCAACCTAGTTGCAAAGTTAAACAGTAATTCGCATTTTCCCACAATTGTTTCACCTCATGACCCATTACAGTTGACTTCTATTCATCCCCCAATGGAAACACGTCATGTTAATGTAGACCTTTTAGGACCTTTCTTCTTTCATTTTTTTTCACCTGTCAGAGTAACCCTAATCAGACATGTATGTTTCAGTCCGTAGATTTTGCCTGTCAGCCTTTTAATTTGGTTGCATTAACCTGCTTGGAAAAAGACTTAAAGGTCAATTAAAATCCACCCTTCAGACTTCAGTGGTCGAGTCGTTAGCTTCGGATAGCTCCAGGAGACCGTCAGCTGGCGTGCTGTTCTCGGTGGTTTGCGTTTGAAGATATTTCTCCTTTTTTTATTAAAGATAGAATAAGAGGTGTGAGGCTGAGGTGTTTCTTTGTGAGGAATCATTCAGCACTGGATCACGCCGCTTCCTGCCCAGTGCAGTGATCCTGCGCTTCGGCTGAACGTCACAAAGGACCCGGGGCAACATGACCTGCCCGTATCCATGATTCCATGACGCGTGTGATCCTCAGCATATCATTCTCACCATAATGGCCCGCCCTTCTCTCTCTCTCTCTCTCTCACTCTCTCTCTTCAGGTATCTGTATCAAATGTGCGAAAGGGGTCTACGGAGCCAGTCAGGCATGTCAGGCCATGGGCAGTCTCTACCACACTAACTGCTTCATCTGCCAGTCCTGTGGTAAGCCACCGTCCCCAGCCTCTAGCCAACTTGGTGGCGCCCTTTCTACTTGTATTAAATATCTTAAAACCAGAGTCACTTGAGCTACAGAGTATGTCAACGACGTCTTCCCCAAAATTTTGAACCTGCAGAATACTGGCTACAGTTGTTCTGCTTGACCTGCTATGCCCACAGAATGTCCTCTACACTATACTGCAACATAACTTCCCACATTTTCGTGTTATTGGAGTACCAATGTGGTGAAGGAGAGGCGTCTAAGCATATATACCGTAACACTGCTTGGGAGTTGGAGTTTGGTTGGTGGGTGGCCTGCAGTACACTAGGTCTGCTGGAGCAGAGGCTGTACTCACTGTGAACCCCAAGATGTGTGTGACCTTGGGGGGATGTTTCAGAACAGCAGTCTGCTTTGTGCCCAGATTTAGATTTTAGTTGTGAATACTTTGGCGTGAGTTGGGTGGCAGTGGGAATTTCTGCGACAGGAGCCCCATTGTGCGGATGCTTGTCTCCGGCTTTGCTGGCTACTTTTGGCAGGCAGTTCGAGCGGTCACCACATACGGTCTGGACTCTGTCTTTGAAAACTTCTAAAAGAAGAGTATTTGTCCTGTGAGTTCGTTTATTACATGGCCGACAGAGAGCTGCTTTAAATGGATTTCATTTCTGCGGGAGCTACAAGCGTAAATCCACCAGAGGTGTGTTCGCCGACTGCTGTGGGTCACGAAATTTCCCCTTGAAAGGGTGGCTTTGTCGTAGCGCTCTCAGGATCTGGAGGGATGCCTCTGAAAGAACTCCACCTCGCCAGGTGCCTCTGGAGGGGTGCCTCTGAAAGGACTCCGCCTCGCCAGGTGCCTCTGCAGGGGTGCCTCTGAAAGGACTCCACCTCAACCAGGTGCCTCTGGGGGGGTGCCTCTGAAAGGACTCCACCTTGACCAGGTGCTTCTGGACGGGTGCCTCTGAAAGGACTCCGCCTTGCCAGGTGCCTCTGGAGGGATGCCTCTGAAAGGACTCCGCCTCGCCCAGTGCCTCTGGACGGGTGCCTCTGAAGGGACTCCACCTTGACCAGGTGCCTCTGGAGGGGTGCCTCTGAAAGGACGCCGCCTCACCAGGTGCCTCTGGAGGGATGCCTCTGAAAGGACTCCGCCTCGCCCGGTGCCTCTGGAGGGATGCCTCTGAAAGGACGCCGCCTCACCAGGTGCCTCTGGAGGGATGCCTCTGAAAGGACTCCGCCTCACAAGGTGCCTCTGGAGGGATGCCTCTGAAAGGACTCCGCCTCGCCCGGTGCCTCTGGAGGGATGCCTCTGAGAGGACTCCGGCTCACCCGTTGCCTCTGGAGGGATGCCTCTGAGAGGACTTCGCCTCGCCCGGTGCCTCTGGGTCGGCACTTCTCCATTTTCTGTGGACTTTGATGTCTTTAAAGTCATCTGCAAATACGCGAGACAATGCCGAAATCATGGCAACTTTGTCAGGGAAGCTTCTTACTTCCTGAAAGTCTCTGCTGCAGGCCCATGGGATTGTGGGTAATGGCTTCCGTCCGCGCGGCGCTTCCCACCGCCTCGTCGCCTGGGTCTGCCCAGCGGGGCCGGGAGCTGCTAGGGAAATCAGAAATGCAGCAGATCCATTGCTTGGTGGCCAAGCAAAGAGCGGGCCAAACCCTGCTCCGGGAAGCCATGCCAGTTACCTGCCACTTTCACAGGACGGAGAGTCGCAGTCGACTAATGACATGAGGCCAGACTTAAACTGAGCTGTGTGCTGCGGAATAGGCTTATGCTGAGCTTAACCTGCCTTCCACGGGTAATTTTTGTCTTTCCGGTAGTCTGGTTCCCCCCGCCCCGCACACCCAAGTCCATGTCACCTGACCGCATCCTTCACTTCGCATCCCGCCTTTGTTTTGAGGCAGCCGCAAGAGACGAGGATTCTGTTTGCGCTGCAGCAAGCATTCTGGGAATTTGTTGGCTTTGTCTGTCTCCAAACCCCGGCACACTCTTCCTGCCAGGTGGGCATGAAGCAGACAGCAGTCACTGGTGGTTTTAGGATGGCTGATCGCCCAGGCCGTGCTCGGTGTGTGTGCTGTGCTGTGTAAACAAACACACGCCTGCTCCGTCCTCAGGTGACACATGACTGGAAGTCCTGCCTCACCACTAACATTTGACTTGTTTGTTACATTTTAACAACATGACCTGCTGCCTATTTAATACTGCCTATTTTGACTAACTGGAAACCATAGTTCAGCTGTGGAATTGATACATTCTAACACTAATGACAAGTTGGAGATTAAGGGTTTTTGGTGATTATTAAGAAGCTGGTGTATCTTACCTAACAACAGATTTGTCAGAGAAAATGCCTCAATTTCTCCACAGAATGAATATAACACCATGTCAGATTTAAGAGACTATACATCATTTTGCAAGAAAAGCCTAATAACTGTTCTTATCATGCATTGTGACACATTCATAAAGTATTATAAACATGGCTATAAATACTTATAAAAAAGCATAACACATTATAGCCATGTTTCTCATGCATTATGAATGCTCTATTAAGGTCTCATCTATAATGCCCTATAAATACCTTCATAATGCATTATAATGGTCTGTGTAAGAATTAAGGATGCTTTGTGCTGCATCATGAAGGTGTTTGTAGTGCATTATAGACGAGACCTTCATAGAGCATTTATATTGCACAATACACATTGTTGTTCCTTTTTATAAATAGTTAAAGCTGGTTAAAGTTATAACACTTTATGAATGCATTATAATGCATCATGAAGGTATGTGTAATGTAATGATTAGGCAGATTTTTATTTTTGCTTATCTTTTATGAAACCGCCCCAGTGGGTACCACCCCAGCTAAGAAGAGCTTCTTAGTCAGATCCTATAATCCGGCTTTTGCGGTGCAAGTCTTAGACGGTAACTTAAACAATGCTGCGTTCGCAGTTAGGATTGTCACTTTTAAGAAGAGTTGTTTATGATGGAGGAGGTGATTGTTCGTCTTCTACTGCTCCGTCTGAAGTACCCTCACCCTGCGGAGTCTTTCTGCACCTGCAGATGAATCACTGTAGGCCAGGTCCCCCGGTTTGGTGGTGTGTTTGCACACCCGCCCCCCCGAGCATAGAGACACGGTGGTTTCTGAGGGGGGAGGTGGGGGTGGCTCTGGCTCAGCAGGCTGGATCGAAATCCCCTCCTCAATGGAGTGCGGTGGCTCGATGAACTATCAACAGCGCGGCTTTCAGCCGGGCAGCCCACTAACCGCAGTTCCTGCAGGTGATAAAGGCCCGTTTGTTCTCCGTGCGAATGGTGGGGGTGGTGGTGGGGGGGTGGGGGGCTGGCATTCAGGCCAGGGGCTTTTTCCTCCCCCCTTCACCATTACAGGTAAAGTTCAGGTCTTTTGTAATCAAACCCTGCACTGGTCTTTCGGTAATCCCGAGCGATGAGCCTTTTTTTTTTTTTTTTTGCGGGGGGATTCGCTTCACTTACGAAGCGTGACTTCCATGATGTCAGGCACCGACTGGAAGTAGGACATACCTGTGGCTCCGAATGGATCTCCTCATTATTCATTTCGCTCGTTTTACCGATGTTCTGTCGTGACAGGGAGTGTGTATATAAATTCTGGTTAATTTGAGGAGGTTGTTGGTTGTACTTATTCCCTGCATGCTGATAGGTTGTGGAGTTTGTACAGCTGGAGGGAGAGAGGGCGAGAGCGTGAGAGAGGGAGGGAGCGAGGGAGAGAGAGAAAGAGAGAGGGAGGGAGGGAGAGAGAGAGGGAGGGAGGGAGAGCAGCATAGATGATGGCAAATATTACCCAGTCTGGGCTTGAAACAGCACTCTGATCCCCAGGCACAGCGAAAAGGAGGCTGTTTCTGCAACCCAGTCCTGGTTCTGGCAAAGGCCCGGCTGCTTGAAGTCAAACAATGGGAGGGATTGTAGATTGTACCTGTGCCTGGGGCCAGGGGAAGTGTCGTACACACACACACAGACACACACACAGGAAAAGGTTTGGTTTGGGGGAATTAAAAGATGGTGGCAGATTTTTACATTCCTTTAAGATCTTGTCACAAACAGTTTGCTGTGAGAATTTTTACCAGGGTGGATGTGTGTGTGTGTGTGTGGGGGGGGGGGGGGGGGCACATGACCTCAGGGG
>JAODKL010000021.1:472165-496050 GCA_026780765.1 Petrocephalus schoutedeni | reverse complement strand
AAACTGTGGGAAACAGTGCCACTCAGTGGAAAATTATGTCACAGTGCAAGGTACTTGTACTAAGCAACAGCAAGCAAACTAAAACAGGGCTATCCTGTTTCCACCCTGTCTAAATATGTCCTGGGTTGCAAGCTCCTACATACCAAAGTAATTGTAGCCCCCAGGTTGCCTCTCATCCAATTTCTTCTAAAGAGATCACAAACCCAACATACACTGGGATGACCTGCTACCTCAAGGCCATGAGTGCTGTAAGACAGAGCCACCCAGCCAAAGGGAGAACGAAAACTAAACAGGTTTCTGTCCCAAAACGGTGCCCTTGGGATGCCAGGATGTGCCGGCTTAGACCACACAGAGAGTCTTACGGGGATTCCTCTTGTTTAATGACCATTCTTTCACACTTTAACCTATATGTATGTTCAAGGAAAATATAAATGCTATCATGTTGCATCATGAAGAGATGGCAAGCATTGAAAGTGACGGGCAAACATTTATGAGTCACAACTGACTGAGTGAAGAGGTAGGGTGGTTCAGCATCTTCCCAGTCTCAAATCACCCATTCCCTCTTCAGCAGATACACACGTGCAGGTAGGGGGAGGGATAGCACGACTGCTACGAGCTAACTGGGGCCCTGGGGCGGTCAGGCATCAGGCATGGTTCTTCTTAATGAAGTTGATAAGGCCGTTGGTGGAGGAGTCATGTGACGTCACCTCTGCCGTATCCTTCAGCTCTGCCTCTATCTTCTTGGCCAGCTGTTTCCCCAGTTCAACTCTATTACGTGGAGATGGTGGGGGTCATGAACAAGAAGATGTTTAAAGCCATCTACCAATACAGATACTTAAATACATTATGACCGTTTATTTAATATTAATGATGTAAACAGACTACATGAGATTGTAATAGCAGAGAAAACTCTGCAATGCCATACAGACACTTACCCCCACTGGTCAAAGCTGTTGATCTCCCACATGACTCCTTGTATAAAGATCTTGTGCTCATACATTGCTGCAACACACAGTTTTAGACTAGTCATTCATTGCACATGCCTGTCATTGAAAATCTCCTTCATATGAGTAGCTGGACTGACTGCTGTAACAATACATTTATATATAAGCTTAATATGAGGAAGAAATCCCTTATATCTGGAACAGAACTGCAAGAGAATAAGCACCATCATGCAACGACAATTTCATTCTGCAGTGTTAGCATTTGAAATGCAGTATCATGGATCCTCTGTTATGTTCACAATACTTACACAGCTGTATATTTTAGGGATAGTTATTCAGGCACATACCAATGAGAGCTCCAAGTATGAAGGGAGTTAGTTTCTTGAACACAATAGTGTTGGTTGGTTTGTTTCCTTGAAAAACCTTTAAATGAGAAAGATGCAATAATCACCATACAATGTTGAGGGCAGTAAGTTTAATGGCCTAAAGGGGGCAGCATTTCCTTTTGTGTCTTTACTCAAAAGTCTTATTGCAATTATGCCCACAATGAGGCATTGCATAACAGGTTTATTACCCTTATGAATGAACCACGCCCACTCACTTTGTGAGGCAGCAGTTTGTCCAGAGCTTCTCCACTCAAGCCGCTGGCTTCCAGTTCTTTTTTAGCCTCCTCTGTGGTCTTACCCCTCATTAGCGCCTCAGTCTGGGCTAGGAAGTTAGCTATCAGGATCTTACAGAGGGATAGACAAAACCTGTCAGTTAAGCCGGGCTTTATAGGTAGAACAGAAGTCTCCAACCAACTCGGCAATATGCTTGTTCCAAGCAATAATTGTTAGCCTAGCAGATGTTAAACTGTGGTTTCCCGATGCAAGACCTCCTAAATGCAGCAGCTGCAGAAATAAAGTCAAAATAAAGCAATTGCGCACTGAATTAACATCTGAGATTTTAAGATTTTAAGATGCACCCTCAACAGCTTAAAAGGCTGAAACAGAGCACGAGAGGCAGTGGGGCGAGTGTCTGAATCCAGCCTGCACATTAGCCTACCTTGTGGTGGAGGTTCTCCCTGATGGGATGCTGCGTTTGGGCCGGGATCAGGAAGTCAGCGGGCACCATGCGTGTTCCTGAGCATGCAGAGAGCAGAATCTGCCCGTGACATTTCACGTTTGGGCCTCACTCCTAACCCCCCGCCCCCCGCTTTCATTAAACCCACCGATCGTCAAGCATTGTATCAGCGTGAAGGAGATATGGAATCCCAGGTCAAGTTAGATCTACACCCGGAGCCATGGAATCGCCCTGGTAGTCAGAGGCACATTTACCATGGCGAGAAGTCTCGTTACTATTGTCTATGATGGTGTAACTGTCAACCGGGGATGATGGCAACAATAAAAGCTGTTGGAGGAGGGACTCCATTATATTAAACAGGGTTGGTTGAGGCTCATTTACAGCGGACGCCCCTGGGCTCCGGTTCAGGTAAACCTGTGCATTAAAGCGCCCCCTGCTGGTGGCATACCCTGGTGGATGAGCTGGTAGAAAGCATGCTGCCCGTTGGTGCCAGGCTCCCCCCAGACGATGGGTCCAGTGTGATAGTCCACGCGGGTGCCGTGACTGGTGATGTATTTTCCATTGGACTCCATGTCCCCCTGTGGACACACGCAACCCTCGCTATCTCCCAAATGAAAAATAAGATGTCACAGCACCTGCTGGACAGGGCAAGGTCCCAGATCCAACCTCCCCTACCCCCCAGGCCCGCATACGCCGGCCTCGTACCGACCTGCTGGAAATACGCAGCGAAGCGGTGCATGTACTGGTCATAGGGCAGCAGGGCGTGAGTCTCTGCCTGAAAGAAGTTGATGTACCAGATTCCCAGCAGGGCCAGCAGCACTGGAGCGTTGCTCTCAAGGGGAGCACTACGGAAGTGGTTGTCCTGAGTAGGAGAGAGAGTGGGATCACGTGGGAGCGTCTGTCTGTGGGTCTCGGCTAAAGCTGCACCCCCTACCTGCAGGCCCTAAAACCACCAGTACTGCAGCTTTAAGACATGTCACTACATAATACGGGTATTCCAAAACTTAGCCTCCACATCCGACACAGAGTGAAGGGTCTTCATTACCATCAATGTCAAGAATAGTCACTATGTCTTTAATATTTGATCTATTCATTGGGCGCCCAGCTTACAGTTGCTGGACTGCAGGATCACGTGACCCTCTGCATTTAAGCTGTGCATGCAGGATAGCTCAGCAGAGCTGCACCATGAGAATGGTGGCCCCTGCCATTTCCTGCTGCGTGTGATTATGAAGTGAGCAGGACCTACCATCCAGTGAGCTCCACTCAGCAGCTTCTCAAAGTTCTCAAAGCCTGGTGTGAATGGAAACTATTTCAGAAACCTTTCGGGGGCAAGGCAAAGAAACTTGACATATAGAACATTGACTTATGCACTACTGCGCTTTGCCAGCAAAGTGCACCAATAAAAATAAAAATAATTAGCAAAGCACCTATAAATGGTCTATAAGTGGTCTAATCAACAGGAGGGTTACTGCAGAGCTTTAATTAATGTACATACCTATATGCAAAGCAATGGACAGACCAATTGCTGACCACAGGGAGTAACGTCCACCAACCCACTGAAATAAAGTGGAAATAAAAGATGATATCATTTTATTCAGTATTAAATATAGCGGCCCAACTTCTCCCCCACATAGAAGCCTCCTGCCACCCATCTGTTCTGCCGAGGAGACACGCTGTCAGGGAACGGTTTTAGACACCCCACATTTCCCTTGCACTCCCAGCATGCACCACAGGCCCGTCCGTCTCTAGGAGCAGAATCTGCCTTCCAAAACGGGCAAATAGAAAGGCCTGGTAAATAAATAATGATGACAACGCTATACTTTTTGAAAGGAAGTTTGCATGCCTATGATGCCCCTATGATATTTTTGGGCAAGTACTTTTGACCAAGGTGGAACACTAGTAGTTTGTGTGTTTTTTAATCTTTCCAGACTGGACTGAGACAGGTGAAAGAACAGGTCTCTGGTCTCTCATCGGTAAGCCGTCAGCAGGAGAGGAGTCCTCAGGGCATGCTGCCAATAACCTGCTATGTGTGTGTCAAGGACAGCATGGGGAGTCCAGCTATACGAACCTGGCTGACGCTTAAACTGGTGGTGAAGCTGTCAGACATTCCAGTGATAGGTGCCTCACCCAGCTGCTGGGAAGACCCACAGGCATTTGGATTTGCCATATCAACCCACTGCTCCACCTCCACTTCTGCCCAGTGCTACTAATGATGCTATAAAAGGGCCAAACGCCACACCTTCCACGATAATCATACCCTAATGGTAGCAAACCTGCTGACGTATATTTTCAGCAACATATTTATGACAAAAATATTTTCCTATAAGCTACTGATCCCGTCTCCACCTTCCAGCAGAGCTGGGTAATTCAGGCCCAAAGAGTAAAAATCCAGACCGGGATTTTGTTTCAACCAACCATTTGAGTATTAAGAGTCTCAGTTACAGAGCGGTCAACTAGTTGGTTGAAACAAAATCCTGGTCTGGAATTTTTACTCTTTGGACCTGGATTACCCTCCTCTGCTTACCAGCACATTTTTTTCCTAGCTTATAGTCTCTAATGATGCCAGAAATAGCATTGTATTGGTCACCCTGTGGCCTTTGGACACGTACCCTTGATTTACATTGTAAAAAAATGATACATATAGCAACATGATTGACTGCTGGGCAGTCAAAGTTCATAATAATCCTATATTTTATGTGATGTATCTACACTTAGCAGTTCCAGTGAAATCTGTCCATCAACAACTTATCCAGTATAGGGTCATGGGGGGAGGGGGGGGTGGTGAAGCCTGTCAATGAAGAACAGCACATAAGTGGGGCCCAAGGCAGGGGGGGCACCACGCAGGGGATACCCCCATTTCAGGGAACACACGCTATGGACATATTCACCTACTTAAACGTCTTTGGAGAAACTTGTACTTTACTGAGACATACTTCTCGGTACTACCCACAAAGTCAACAAATTGTGCCACTTTTAAGTAACACAGCTGGCATCGATGATATTGTCATTTTAATTAGCAGCAGTGCTACCAACTGAGGCCCCATGACCTTTGGTGTACCCTGTCGAATACAGTAACACGGCCAGAGAGAAGGTCACCTCCAATAATATCACACCAGCACTGTGGCGGGTATCAGCCTCCTCGTCGGCCACCCGACAGCTGTCTGCCTGCACTCACAGGCAGCTACTTCACAGGTCAAAAGCCCGCTCTATTAATAGCCACTTCCTGTGGATTCCCACTCGCTGGTAAGGCACGGCATGCGGACGTCCGCCATACACCCTCGGCGCACTTACGTCCCAGAACTCGAACATGTTCTCGGTGTCGATCCCGAAGTCCTTTACTTTGGGCTGAGAAAACAGGGAACCAGAAGTCAATCTGGCCGCACTGACCGCAGGCAGGAGTCGACGGTAGGTGAACGCGGAGAACTCACCGCGTTCGTGGAGAGCGCCACAAAGTGTTTCGCTACGGCCGATTTCTGCGGGACACGTGGAGAACAAGCACATGTCATCTCCCTTGCTTCTGTAAGCCCCCCCCCCCCCACCCTGTGCTGTCTGGTGACGCTGGAGAACTCACGTCTTTAGCGGCGTTCAGGAACCACTCCTTGGCAGACTCGGCATTGGTGATGGTCTCCTGAGTGGTGAACGTCTGAGCAGAACAGTGTCAGTGAAAATAATCTGACAAGGGGGGTGTCATTACATTATGAAAACCAACAAACTGACCATTCATACAGCATTGCTGTCACTGGCGAGGGGGGTTTACAGGCATTTACAGGCAAATGAGCCACTGTGCCCCCCCACAAACTCCACCCAACAAGGACACTCTCTTTTCATTTTTTTAATAAGGATGCTCATCATAAAACAAATAAGTCTAGTCTCTCCCAGGGGGGTGGCTATGGGTTGTCTGCTTACCCAACACCCCCCAACCCCCCCGCGGCAACCACCTTTACTGTTGGCCCCCCCACCCCCCGTCATGAGTCCCCATCAGATTAATTCTGGTGCCGGTGCTGTGCTTATAGAAGTCAGCCAGGACAGAGAAGAGAAGGTCGCAGCAAAGAACTTTCAGGTTAAAAACAGTTTACTACTATAAGGAACATCACAAGAGAATTAAGAAAAGGGCGACTAAGCCTTTAATATGGTGGCCTGATGTGGTCTCCAGCAGCCTGCCCTAGGTCCTAGCATCCTAGGCCTGCTTATAGAAGACACAACATCACTTTTGATGGACTTTAATGGAAGTGAACGACAACACATTAATCTAAAGCCTGCCTAAAACAGCCCCCAGCAACTACTACTAATTTACACAAGCTTGCTCTGTTACATTTGTCCTCAGAATTAGTAGAGAGCAAACAAATCCCATTACCTTGGAGGCAATGATGAAGAGGGTGGTCTCAGCGTTGAGCTCAGCCAGGGTCTTCGCAATGTGCGTCCCATCGATGTTGGAGACAAACCAGACGCGAGGTCCATCTTTGGAATAGGGCTTCAACGCCTCGGTCACCATCAGCGGGCCCTGGCACGGCATATCGGGTCTTACCCAACCGACCAAACTACTACGGGGTTTAACTGAAACGCAGTGCGGGTCTCTAAGGCGCTCCGCCCTGTGTGTCGGAAAGACGGAGCCCTGCTCACCAGGTCAGAGCCGCCAATGCCAATGTTGACAACGTCAGTGATGGACTTCCCCGTGTGACCCTTCCACTCTCCGCTACGCACTTTCTGCATGGAGAGAAAGTTGAGGCTTACCACATCACCCCGGTAAGCATAAGCCTATAGATGCCATTACGGATCAGTGAACAGAAAGACAGGTGAACTTTATTAATTCCACAGAGGAACAGAAAGCTGGCTGTTCGGATTGTTCCCGTGGAATCATCTGTGTGGAGGCTGAATATGTTTTATAACAGCACATATGTTAAGACAGACCAGATTCTGCTCAATCACCAGCATATAATTAAAATCAAAACGAATACGAATGTACATGTTTTAATGCAATAAAGTTCATTGTTCAATGGTTACGGAACTCTATACCTACACATGAGACAGTAAAAAATATATAAAATATAAATAATGGCACCACTTGGGTAAAATATAAAAAGATATACAAACACGAAAGGAAGAGACCCAACTATAGCTAAGATGTGAGTTTGTCCTTACATGACAGAAGCCCTTCATCTTCTCGAGGACCTTGTTGACCTCAGGCATGACGTCCTTCCCGTCGACGTTGATGGGGGCATTAGATCGGTTCCTGAGGGCCACGTGGAGAACAGCGCGGCCCTGCTCAGGGGTGAAACTGCAGGGTAAGACTCTGAACACGCCCCTCGGGGCCGGGATGCAGAGAGAAACTGAGATACAAAATAGCAGCACATATCAATGGAGGATGAGGAAAAGCATCTAGAGAGTTCACTTCAGGAGCCTCTGAGAAGTCAGCACTGTGTTCATAACCTTGTCTTACATAACCATGATCCTGTCCCCAATAATGTATACATATGTACATGAATTACTATAATTAATGCTTCATATATAATCAAACACTATACTTATGTAGTAATACATGTAATCTTTCATTTATATGACGTTTCCTTATAATTGACACTGGCAGATGTGCAGCATCAGTCAACCCATTAGACAATACAGGCCTCCCGAGGTGCTATCTACTGACGGGGACGCCGATTAGGCAAACCGCGGGGGCCAATCTGCCCCACAAGCAGCAGCGAAGCGCTCCTATCCATCATGCACAATGGGCACTTCAGAAATGCCCTTTGATAATGAGAAACCTTTTATTTGCCATTGCGCATGCATGAAGTACAGCTAGCGGGGAATGCTTCTCTTTGACTACGACATCTTGCTCTCCATAGCTTAGGAGTCACAGCGCAGGGTCAGCCAATGTGCGGAGCCCCCTTCAGCTGGGGGCTAAGGGCCTTGCTCAAGGGCAGCCGGATATGTGACTGTTCCACCAAGGCTGGGCCTAGAACCAGCGACTCTTTGCTCACAGGCACCGAGGCTGAGCCTCTCACCTCCCCCTTTCTTTTTTAAAGCATATTACTTTGACAACAGACTGCACCAGGCAACCCACACAACGAAGGGAAAAACGCACACACAAAAACTGGGGGTGGAATTCGAACCCCTAACCCTGGAGCTGTAACTAAGAAACAGTGCCACCCAAAGCACAAACAACAAGCGTGGCAATTAATGAGAGAGAAAATGCGTTCCGTCATACCTCCGTAAAATTGATCTTCTCACCAGTAAACATCTTCTCCCTGGCCGCCTCCACGCCCCTTGACTTTGCCTGTACAAATAAGTAAAACAAGTTAATATTTGTAATGAAAAGTATGCATGACAAGCCACGAGACAAAAATATATCTACTAGCGGCTAACCTGCTAAAGAAATTGATATTTGGCCAGAAAAACTGACACAAAAATCAGACACTAGAATCCAAGTATTATATGTCATAGAGAGAAAGACATTTTACAGGCATTAGCCTGAAAGGTCACCAGTTTTACGGAAATGGCTCACATTTTACAGCAAAATGATATGCACGTAAATAGTATTACATAGTAATATGTATGTGAATATGTATTAAATAGTAATAGTATTAGTTTATAATGTATAATGTAACAAAATATATAGTGATGTCATAAAATGCTTAACATGAAATAGCAGTAATTAGCAGGGTAAAGCACCCTGAATGTACCGTCTCGGGTTACTAACGCAGCTGCAGCAAATGTTTCATTACCAGGTCAACCAACATCTTCATCACTTCTTCATTGATGAGGTTCTTTGAATAGTCAAGCAAGACGTCTCCTTCGTCCGTTTTCAGTGTAATGCTAGCAAGTTGGAAACAAAATTGAAATGGAAACGATTCTCTTTTTGGAGTATAAACATACTGCCGGGCGGTACTGAGGCTATAAGCACATTTATAATCTGCATGTTCTTCATGTGACAAGTGGGTTTCCTCCCACAGTCCAAAAAGAAACAGTCAGGCTGTCTGGCATTTCTAAATTGCCTGTAGATTATGCATGTGTGCCCTGTGACGGACTGGCACCACATCCAGGGTGAACCCGGCGTCCCCTCACCCCCCAACACCACTTTGACTAAGAGAAGCGCTTAGAAGATGGATAGATATTATAATTTGACTCCGTTACATCTAATTAAATTCACAGTTGCGTACGCATTAGTCTAACTCTGTAAGAACAAGTTTACAAAAAAAGTTATTTGCTTCTAAAATGGTTAAAAAAACATACGTGAATAAAGATGCCTTACCTGCTCTAAAACCGGTAGTCATTGCAAATAGCTATAGCGGATCCGTGATATCTCGTATTACATTGTACATTGTTGAGTAATGGCGACCACCAACCTCCTCACTCTATAAGTACCCCGTTCTGTTTTAAAGCCCATCTCTGTTAAAAATCAGCATGCGAAAATTTGGAGATAGAAACAGATAAAGAAACAGTTGAATTACAAGTGGAGAAATTGTGTCTACCATGACTGCCAGTGAGGGAAAATAATACCACTCAGCGGTGACCTTTATTTATCCTTTGCTGCAGAACAAGACTACCAGTTTTAGAAAATAAATGCAGGCTGCTTTGTGCTTTCAAAGTCCTCCGGTGGCACGAATGCTCGACAAAGATGGCAAAATATCTGCTGCGCTTAACAGGTGAAATCTTAGCGCACTTAGTCTTACTACAGTGGGAATCACTTACTGCTTGTAGGCAGGACTGTCATATAATAACGAACAGACACGCTATTAAAGATATTTCCATTATACAGACAAATCTCTCGCTTTACTGCATGCAGTAATAGTATTAGCAGATCTTACTTATTTGGGTATTGTTTCATTGGCTGCTTTAAAATGCGATTTCTTTTATTTAAAATAGGCATAATGAACACGAACATTGATTACCTAAACTTGCCGAATCTTCCCTTGTCCCCATCAAACATCTGCCTCATATTCAGTTTCCCGGCGTTGGATTTATACCACGCGTCCAGTTTCTGATAGTTTGGGTCGCCGGTGAGCCCCATGCTGACGAGCGCGATCGAAGCTTATCGTCCGTGTCTCAGTCCCCCCGACTGAGTCCGGAGAAGCTCGGTGGGAAATAGAGAAGGACATTCAGGAAATTATTAAACAGTCCTCATCCAATAGCAGCCCGAAGACTTGTCCCTCCCAAGACCTTCCCGCTAGCGCGGTGTGCAGCCTTTGACATTTGTGGTACTTCGGTGAAAGGCAGGGCAGAGAAGTAAAGGCAGGGTATAGAAGTATTGATCGTTTGCATGAAATAAGTATGGAAACTTATCTGAGAGGCATATCTAGCACATATAGAGTAATAATAATAATAATAATTTTCTAACCCCTATAATGCTTCTTTTCCTTTTCCCTCTCCTTCTTCGTATTCGTCTTGCTATTATTACTATTATTATTATAAATGACCCAGACACGCGATGGAGAGTCGGTGGATCGATATCATTTATTCAGCTTCCATAATCACTAATTTATTGCATGGTTCTGCAAAATAGTGTGCCTTAACCTACCCTTAAAATAACGTTAATCAGTTCTAAATGACTGAAGTAATGCTGCAATCAAAATAAAATATTAATATATTATATATAAAAAATATTATAACAAGTATTTCGTACGGCATTTTCAGGCCGGTCTCGATAATCTAAGTCCACTAGGGGGCGAGAAATACCATATAATAATACAAAGGCGTAGGGTTCCCATTCATAACTGAGAAATACTTACATTTAAATTCACCATAAACTGTAAGCACAAGTAAGCTTATGTAAATATGTGCTGCACGTGTACAGGAAAAATTATTGTTTTTATTCATGGCTTGGCTGACTATGGTTTATGGTATAGGCGATTGTAGCCCTTCTTTGGGGGAGGGGGGGCTTCAGTCAAACTATTTTGACAGGCCCGCTGAAAAAAAAAACTCGAATCGCCCCTGGAAATATAAACAAGGGCATATTGTACCTTCATTCGCCAGGTATGTTTTGATTGTAGATTAATGTGCCCTTGTAGATTCAGCGTAGAAAGTGAGCTTTGGCAACTTCACAACTCAAAAATAAAAACAAACCAGCTTAGTTACAAGAAGCGCAAACACATCCTCACGGACATGCACACACCCCATTACATGCACATACCCGACCACGCAAAACCTTCTCATATGACCATTATAATTATAATAATTAACTAGATGATAATTGGAAATGTACCGGTATTGTAAAACATTCATTATTCGGGTCATTTATAAACAAATGTAATTACACATTCCTGACAGAGAATCATGATTTAAATTTAATCAATTTCGTAAAAATAAGTATGAAAAAGTACAGCCCAACAAAGGAGAGCCTGTCTAGAGTTTACATTTATTAAGCGAAACGCGAGGCTCGCGCAGGCACGGAGCTGGCGCGCGCCCAGCTCCGCCTCCCACTCTCGCGCAGGGAAACTCCCTGCTAGCGCGCGCTTTCCTTTTTTTTTTTAAGGCCGCCGGCCGCCGAACGACGTCAGTTCCGGTTTGCGCTGACAGGGATTTGCTGTCAAGAGGGAGGGATGTGCTGCTGCTGGTAAGAGATGCGGCTCCGCTCGGCTCCGAAGGCGCGCTGCCCTGCGCCGTGTTTTCCTGAACCTCCCCCGTCGCAGAGGGGCCCTCACGGCCGTGTTATTGACCGCTGGCGGTCCGGAGGGCGGCCCCCGGGGTGTTTTCTGTAAAGGCGTCAATTGGTGTGTCGCAGGCTGTCAGTCGCACGCACGTCGGCGGCGGCGTTAGCTGGCTAGCGAGCCGCTGTGCGGCGCGGTCCGGGCGGGCTGCAGCGGCCAGTCGGCGTCCTTTCGCCTCACGTTATAGCCTCTGTAATCCTTATACCTGCTCCGCGACTGATAATACGCCGGTTTCTTCCCAGAGAAGCTTCATTCCAAGTTAGCTGCTTTAGTAACTTCTTCTTATACGCGTTTTAAATGGTCGTCTGCGTGTGACATAATTCGTTATTAATTCCACATCCCCAAGTTTGGGGCGAAGACCGCCGCGTTCGGTGTTGGGCGTGAATCCGCAGAAGCGGGCTGTGTGTTTGTGCCTTTCCCTCCCCGGGCTCGTCCCTACCCGCTATTTCTGTTGCAGACATTCCGAACTGTTGCGTCGGTCGATTTCGGCTCAACCGAGCCAGTATGTTCGTGTTTGCGCGGCTTTAAATAGAATATTTTCGCCGGACAGTGCCTTAATTCTCCTGTCAGTGAGTTTCGGCGAAACTGGTAACATACACCTGCGAGATTTGACGGCACCTCTAAGACAAATAATACTTCCCTACCTCTCACATACGTATACCCTACACACGTGTATAGGTGTCTATGGGGGAATTGCATTAGGTGGATTTTAAATCGTATATTAAGAAAATAAACCCAAAATTCCGCTTGTATCCTAATGCTATGTAGAGTGCTACTGTACGTGAGCAAGCAGTTTCCCGTATACTGCGAGCGGTCCACGCAGAACCTAATAAATAATCTACTTAGTGCTTATTTGCTTTAGTTACTCCCAGGGAATTACGCCGTATATGTAAAGGTTGCTTCGGCATTAAACTGTAAACTGACTGGCAGTTGTAACCGATGGCTCTGTTTGATGGTGATCGTCCGACAGACGTATTTGCCCGTGCACTCGCTATATCAGCCCCAAAGGAAACGAATAGTAGTCAAAGTTGCGTCCTGTTGGCCACACGTCATAATGTATAATGCTTTGAACTGTACAGATTCCACCCTGTAACTAAAATGAAGCAGTCATTATTGTATATCTTGTTGTCAGTTTGGTAAGCGACTTAATTTGGCTTGTCTACTTATTAACTTGGCATGCTGTACATTGAGTTATGCACATTTCTTTTTTCAAATTTAGCTTGCCTTTTGATGCTTATTTTAGCCATTGTCAGTCCATAGTCAGCCAGGGATCCTAAGAATGTGTGAAACATTTTGGATCGCATTTAAGATTGACTTCACGATGCTGTGTATTTATGTTCAACATGTACATTTCAATTGTGCACACCTCTTAATTTACTTTGTTATTGGATCATTCATTTGCACAGTTTTGCTGCGCTGTGTTTAAAGGCAGTCACATTCCTTTTGGTCTAAGCGATGTGGGTCATAATACTTCCACTTGTCACCAAACAACCCAGTTCTATAGCGGTATGCTAACCAGAAATAAGACTCGTGTCTTAATGTCAGAAAGTGGAACGCAAAAGTAATTAACTCAGCACAGGAGAAGCGATTCGGGTGAATTATGACAGCTTGCTGGGTTCCTGTATGCGTGGTCCACATGCTCTTCTTTGTGATGCCAGTAACATGCGGCCAGTGATGCTTGTTGAATTCTGTACCATGGCTCTGTTGCTATGGAAATCAGCGCAGTCCACCACCATATTCCTGAGGGACATAGGCCTAAGTGCCGTCTTTTGTAGTAGGCTAATTCAGATGCTCTGATTAACACTCACACATGCATATAGTACATAAATTAAATAAATATAGTATCTGTTTATGCAGTTTATACATGTCATTGTTTCTAGCAATTTGGTGCTGGAAAAGCCATATTGCAGATGGATGGATGGATGTTTGTACATGTACTTTACAGGGCTTGGTGAACTGTCCCCCCACCCCAAAAATTATGTATTTCAGTTCATAATGTTGGGGTCAATATGTCTTCTCCCCTAATGTCATCTCGAAGCCATTTAGCCTTTAATATATGAATCGTCAGTCCTTTGTCTCTGTGGAACCAGGTGCTAATTTCCAACAGAAGATTTATTGTGATTTTAAAGTTCTTTTAGAGTTTCTTTGCCTTAATGGCTGTCTGCCTTGTTCAGGTGCAAATGGTAAAATGAGCCTTCTGGACCTGCTGAAACTGATGTGCTCAGCTGTATGTTGGGGTAAATCGGGCAGAAGGAGATGACGGGGAGGGACTCGAGGTCTGTAAGTTATGGTTGTCTCCGTGTTGCTTTAGTTTGTTCGGTCCCACTGCAATGCAGAGTAGAGTAGTGACATTAATGTGAGCAGCGGTGGCTCATTCTGACTTTGACTGCGGCCTGGAATGTTATTTTGTCAGAGATGGCGTAGTTCCCTTTGTTTGGCGGGGCTTTCTGTGGTGATGTCAGGTCCCTGTGGGCCGCAGCTTATAGTAACAACGGTTGTTCCGTCCCTCGTTCTGTCTGCCTGTCTGTCTCCTGGATGTTTATATCCCATGTCCCGTGAGGATTGTGTGCAGCAGTGCGTGTCCCCTGAGCAGAAATGACCCAGTCAAACCTAGTGCCACCATATGTGTAGCCGTACCTGCGATTGCCCTTTCGCATGGCTTAAACGAGCTTTGATGAACGTGCAGTGAATTGACACTTTCATCTGTGTTTAATGGCTGGAATTATGCAGCTGTTTGATTTAGTTTGCAACCAGCGCAGAGATTACGGTGTTCTGCTAGATATTTTTACGATATTTGTAAGGCATATTTGTGATGTGGTGGGGGGGGGGATATGCGACTCAATGGGTTTGGGATCTGTCTATGGGTAGAAGGTTGTGGGTTTGAAACCCATGGATGGCAAAGTAGTCATATCACTGTTGGGCCCATAAGCAAGGCTCATAACCCCTACTGTTCCAGGGGTGTTGGTTGGCCATGCTCTCAGACCCCAAACTTTCCTCACTTAAATGATGCATTGGACAGAAACATCTCCCAGTTAAATAAATGTAACACTAAATAAATAAGTGAAACCTTCTTGTTTCTCTCCCATGTTCTTGTCCCACCCCAAGATTGTTTGGATGAAGCAAATCATAAGAAATATAGCCAACCAAGCCTCCATTCCTTTGGATTTGTTTGTAGGTTAAGGCTTCAGAATGCAAGCAGCGCATTAGAATTCTTTGAAACAACAAACTGTATGAAGACCTTCCCTTCTGCTGTATTTCACTCTTGCTTAATTTCCCCCTTCGTGTGCTGTACTTAGAGGAAAGACTCTGGGAAAAGCTTGGTGGTATACAGTCCCAGTGTTTCATGAAATTAAACTTCGAAAGCGATATCAATCTGATCATGAGCTCGTAGCTGGGAAAATATTTAAATCATAATAGCATCTTCTCTAACTTCCCCGCCTCTGTTTTCCAGCTGTGTGAATTGCTGACTGACAGCATGGCTGACCTTTGCTGGACCTCCCGATGAGGAGCTGTTTGCTGCTCTGGAGTGCTTCCAGAGCCCAATGTGGGTCTACAGGATTAAGCTACTTGGGTGTGACTTCTGTTGACCCCTCTTTTCCGTGACCTACTTTGATAGAAATAGGTGAATCCTACCCAGGCAGCTTTCTTTCTTTCTTTGTCTGGGCTGTTTTATGGTCAGTGGGATGCAGTTGCATCTAATGAGAACCTTTATGTAGGCTGTTGAGGTCACTTCCTCATTGGTTTGATACTGGGCTTGTGTATAAATATATTTTAAAAAAGTAGCACATATATATAAAAAATAATATATAATAAGTATTGCCTCACTTTTTCAGGTTAGCAGTTCAAATCCCACCTACATTCTGTGTGTGGAGATGGCATTTGTGTCTTGCAGGTTTCTCCAGGTACTCCGATTTCTTTGCACAGTTCAAAGACATGCTTTTAGGGTACTTGGTGTCTCTGTAATCCATGTATGATTGTATTTATGCATGTATGTGCCCTGTAATGGCCTGGCATCCCATCTATGGTGTATCCCAGCTTCATACCTTGTATTTTCTTGGATAGGCTACAGGCCCTGGTCTGGTATTTTTGTAGCATAAGTATTAAAAATAAATCATCCGTTGCTTCTCCCATTACCAGAGATTCTAAGAAATCATGCATGGAATGCTGATCTAATTCTTGTTATTTGCCAGACATTTTTGTCGTTGGCCTTGCATAAAAGGTGCCATACCTGTGTTTACACTTTCTTGTGCTGTCCGGGCTTACTGCGTTAGCAAAAAAAGATGCTGATGTTGGTCGCCACGGCGGCAGTGAAGATGCGGTGTTCCGCGGTAATGGACCGGGGAGGAAGCGGAGCGTGACGCGCGGCTGTTGCCGCGGAGTTGCTGCGAGGGTGTGCTGAAGTGGCACCGCCGCTCAGGTTTCCAGGGAAACCAGCCTGGTGTCCTGCTGCCGCCTGGCTACTGGCCGCTCTCTCGCCTGTGGGTTTTCACATGTGATGGTGTCCGCTCCCTGGCATTCGTCCTTCTCGATATCAGACCGAACATATCGCTCTGGTGGTGGTGCTAGTTGGCTATCGAAGTTGTGCATTACAGAAGAAAGAACCTTCTGGAGGCGATGCATAATTTGTTTTGTTTTTTTCTTCTGCTTTGACCACATTAAAGGCTTGTTGATTCTCAGTTGTGCCTGAAGGTTCAGGAGCTCTTTTTAAATGAGATTCTTCTTATTGTGTTAAGTGTTTTGTAGCAGTTACTCATTGAACTTAGAGTACTATACAGTAATATGACTGGCCTCTGAAAACTGCTTAGTCTGTGGCCATGTTAGGGATAAAGAGCAGGCTGGACCGACCAAAACACCGACCTCTGGAAACTGCTTTTTAAGCATTTTGAATAATGATCAAATAGCAGCAGAGTTTGCAGTCTCTGTAGCGATACTGTGCTTTCCCTGCGCGTTGTAGAAAATGATTATTTCTCGCATTTGTTCACGCTAAAAATAAAGCTAGCTGCAGCTAGTCAGTGGGAGCGGGAGCCCGGCCCATAACTCCCACAGGTGGTGAAACGTGAGCCGCGCTCGCTCTCGGCTTGTAGACTCCTTGGCTCTCTTGCCACTTCTCCTGTTACCTAGGCCTGCAGTCTGACGGTTCGCTGTACGGTGACTAACGTGGCCCCAGAGCCCCCACTGGACATGCTGATCCCCTGTCAAATCGCTGTGTTTAGCACCAGCTTCTGTATCCGCTGTGGCAACATTTCCTGATCAAAACACGGTCGTGTTTGTGCCCTTGCCTCATCTGCCAGTTTAAAGTAGGACCCGAATTTTGCTGCCATTCAGTAAATTCCTGGTCAGGAACGACGATGACGGGAGACTGACTGTGGGGCGTTTACCTTTTGGCAGTGAAGTTATATGTGAAAAGTCGTGATTATTTTTTATCTATTTATTTTTTCTCCCCGGGTACAGATTCATGAGATCAGTGTAATGGGGCTGCTGTTTGAGTTTGACCAGGCTGTCACTCAACCAGTGTCCCCTCCCGACCCCCATGCCATTGTGTGGCAGTCTGGCATGTGCCCCAGCATGCCGAAAGTTTTACCAGGTTACCGAGAACAAATATGTTACTCGTTTGGTGCTGGGTAGTTTTGAGTCTACAGTGTGTGTCTTGTCCCCTTTTGAATTAGTGTATTTTATCCAAAGCGCAGCCTTGTCAGACACTTCACCCTTTAGTGCCAAGTGTGCATGTGTCCACAGTAGCATTAGGTGTGATCACCGTGCTGACCGGGGTGGCGTGACGGAGAGCACATGGCGGGATATTTGCACTCTCAGGAATAGGCAGTGGGCAGCAGAAGTGCTTCTGGGAAACAGGCGCTTGCTGCACTTGTGTTACCACTTGTCCCGACCTCTGACCTTTCTGCTGCTGTTTAAACTACACGCAGCTACAGGCAACACACACGTCGCACAAAGAGCCGGCGAAGCGCCCCGGTACATGTGGCACTGGCTTGCAATGTGTCGTGCGAATCTCGGGAAGGATTCCCCGAAATAGCTGTAAGGTTTCATGAAACCGTTTGTCCGAGAACAGACCTTTCCTCTGTTCTGTAGGTAGCATGTGTTTCGGCTTCTTGTGTGAGATGAGGCAGAACTATCTTGAACGTATATGAAACTAAAGTTAGATGTATGCCTTTGAAGAAATGGCAGAAGCTACAAAATGTCAACATTGTATGAAACCCATTTCACTTCTGAGTAAGACGGGACTCACTGTTGAGAGGTGCAGCTCTTTTGCCCTTCCTTGTTTGACCCTTTGGGTCATTTGGAGAACTTTTAACACCACTGCACAACATTTCTCTGGCAAGTGGGTAACTTTTAAATGCTAATGCCAGCTTTGTATATGTTTATAAAGGGCATAACCCACCCTGGCATAATGCAGGAACACGTAAAGCATTGTAATAACTGTCATTACAATGATTATTTTTCGGTGTGTTTAGAAAAGTGATCACTTATTTATGGAAAGAAAGGCTTACATTGTAACAAATCTCATCTCTCTGGGCTTTATTAAGGAGGTGGACTCATTCTACCCTTTGTTTGAGATCCTCCAGAGTGCTTAAAACTTAATTACCTTGGCACTGCGAAGTATTCTGCTTTCACTGTAACTTGACATGAACTTTTGGCTCAGTCCACAATTTTCCACTACTTCACAACGAGCCGTTCGTATGCCGTAATCGGCACGGCGCTCTGGGGTTCGGGAGATGGTTTTCCTTAAGGTTCATGCCAGAGTTGGGGTAAAGACTTTTAATTTAACTGGCTTCATTGCAATTGCTAAAGCTTGTATGGTTCAGGGAAGAAATTACCCTACACCATTTTAGCAATTTATTATTATTTTTTTTAATTGAAAAGACATTTGTATTTTTAGTAAAGTGTTCCTAAGTTAATGAATGAATGAGCAAACAAATGCTAACCTGCTTTTGCTCCCTTTCTGTCTGTCAGTTTTAAATGCAGAATGAGGGGAGAGCATTCCTTTGCTTTACTAGTAACAGATGTCCAGGACTGTTTTTAATTAGATTTTCGTTTTTTTTTTCTTTCTTTTTTTTTCTGGCAGTCTTGACTGCCAAAAAAAAATAATAATAATTTGAAGCAGCTGTTTGCCCACGGAGGCTGAATTTGAGCGTGTATGGCGCAATGTGCACAGCCTGAGTCATGACTGGGCTGCAGGCTCCCGTGAGAGTGGGGACCCGGGACCTCGGCTCCACTCGGCAGCGAGTTCCCCTCATCGTCCTCATTCCAGGAAACACCCTATAAAAAAAAAAAAAAAAAAGCCTGCCGCCTGTGAGAGGCGGTGAAACGAAGCATATTTGTTTCGCCGGCTCACTTTAGTCACCAGCGGGGTTCCCTCTAGGAGGGACTGCGGACCCCTGCTGCAATTGGGGAGATTGGGGTGGTTGTCGCGTAAAACGGATATCGCAGGTACCCCCCGCAGTGCTTCGTCATGGGGCACCGACAACAGCTGAGTGTAATACGCAGAAACTGCTAACCTGTGTCAGCTAGTTAGTTCACAGTGGTTCTGGTACTAACACACATGGAGTCCGTGCTGCCATGCTTATAAGAAATCAGTTTTGATTCATATAGAATGGTTGTTTTAGGGTCATAGACCTGGTTGGTTAGACAAGCCTCTACTGGAAATAGGCAGATGGGGGATGATGCTTGTAGTTAAATCAGCCCGTGACAGGTTGTTTCAACAATACACATTTAATGGGCAAGGATGTAAAAATACATAAACGTTCAGTCACAGCTGTTGTCAGTGTTGTCAGATGACGGTTTATTCCTATTCATCCTATGGTAGAATGAAATAGGACCTTAATCTTCTAACATGCTCTCTCATCCATCAACTTTACGGTGATGGTGTTTAATGTTTTTTTATTTTTTTTTGGAGGATGTTTTGTAATAGGCGCCAGAAAATATGCTCTAGGAAACTGATCTAAACAGGCCCCCGCTCCAAGTATAGCAGCTGAGTGGCGGACGACGGCAGTGGCGCTAACTTTAGCCGCGAGCGGGCTCTGCAGAAGGGGGGCGCTGAGGCGGCCTGGCAGAGGGCCAGGCTGGGTGTCCGGCGTCTCTCGGTCACATGTGTGTTTGGGTGCGTGGAGCGGAGCGCAGCGAAGCCACCTGAGTCACGCCGGTATCGATACCGGCCCAGTTTTCGCCTCCGCTTGACCCGCAGAGACGAGAGACGCCGTTTATAGGTCGGTGGCATAATCTCAGACACTGGGTTTAGGCTTGAATGGCAAAGTCAGTTTCTGATGCTTAATGGGAGGGAAGGGTGTAGCGAGCGGGGAGAGAATTTGCGCTTTGTCCCGCTTGTCAGAGCTTCACCATCCTGTGAAATGGTGCATGGAAATTGTACTTTGACGAGTTCACCTTGGATATTTGTCAGCCCTGCTCATGTAGTCAGTCTGCCTGTAACAGGCCTGAGATAAATATGGTGATACTGGTGTATTCCAGGTCGGATCCTGCAGCAAATGAATGGAGTATCTGGAATGTTTTGGAATGACTTTGTAATCGTTTTTCTCGGTTTCTGGCATCTTCGACTGCATGACAGTAGGATAATAGGTGCGGCAAACTCTGATTATTCCTTAAATGCTTCTTGATTTTTATCTTGGCTTCTTTAGCTGGGAGAGGTGCATGTAGGCTTTTGTAGCCTGCTTTGTGCATTTCGTGTTATTCCTTCAGTTTGACGGTGGACGTCAGTGAAGATGATGCACCCGACTGTGCTATGCTCACAACACGGACTTTCACAGCTCAGAAATGGGCCATGCATCTCGCTGCTAATAATGTAAAATGTTTTATTTTTTTATTTACTTAAGAAGCATTGTATAACCTGAGATTGCTAGGTTAAATTCATATATTTTTTAACAGTGTTGTAGCTAATGTAAATAGTCTTTTAGTTGGGTGGATTTCCATGTCTCTTGTCATAGGGCGCCTTTCCAGAATGCTACTTTTAAAATGGGCTGAACTTTCTTTCTTTTCTCATTTTTCTGCTGAGCTGTAAGAGTCTGTTGTCAGTAGGGAAGGAGCCGTTCCTCTCCGTAGTGTGAAAAGCCGGACACTTTCAACAGGCGCCTGTGATGATTCGGCTGCGTTGACCACATTGCTGTGGTCACTTTGGCTTCCAGAAAGCTATTATTTCCCTTCTGCGGCTGAGCCAGGCAACAGGAAATTGAGCAGAATCCTTCTTCATGGCGGAAGGTCAGAGGAACCCATAGTAATGCAGAGTGACTCTGGAGGGCGACTGGCCGTCAGCAGCTTGTGTAGTTGGAGGGGCCCCTTTGGTCAAAACTGTTAGGGATATTTTTCTGTATTCCTGTGTTTTTCTCATGCTTTATTTTTCCCTTCATTTAGCACTTTCTGAAACATTCAGGTCTTCCACTGGCTTTACTAATTGGTGTAATTAGCTCTGACATTTCCGTTGGTCATTGTTAGGCGTATAAAGCCCCCTGTTGTCCTCTATGGTGCGCGAAGCCTGTTTTTGTGAGTGTACCTTCTGGTGGCAGGTGCCTTTGCGAACCTCCAAGGCTGGTTTTAATCTGGCTCAGCCGGCAGGATGGGGCTCCCTCCTGACGTGTGCTGTTTGTGCTTTCCCTGCTGTGTAAATAAGAAGGTGCAGTGTGGACATGAATAAGCTTATTTACTCAACCTGACAGGCACCGGAAAATAAATATCTGGCAAAGTGTGTTTTCACTCCAGTAAATGTTAACATGTATTTCTCTCTCTGTTTTCTCTCCTCTCTCTCTCTCTCTCTCTTCCCCTCTCTCTTTCCCATCCACCCCTTCCTTCGCTCCTCCAGGAAATGACCTAGAGGCCTTACCGGCATGTTTTTGCTTGGTTGCCTCGGGTTACAATCGCGCAGAAGCTCGGTCCAGGAGTGGCCCATGTTTCCTCAGTGACGGCACCAACTACCTCTGAGAGGAGCGCGGGGCCCCTGTGCACACGGAGTTGGATTTTTTTTTTTTAATACCCGTCCTCCCTGCACCCCTCATAGTGCTCTGGACGTGCTGCAGAGAGCCTGTTCTCTGCAACGCGTGAAAAGGTTTGCCGACGAGCCGGGTTCCGTTGGCTGACGAGGAGAAGCTCCGCAGGACGAGGCTGAGCTCGCAGGGGGGTGGGGGGACGCGCCAGGCACTTGAATCCCCCACCTGTTTTCCTCTGCCGACCATTTGTTTGACTTAGTGTTACAGCGATCTCTGATTTGTTCCCTTGCTGTTGACCAGTGGTGCGTGTCTTCCATTTCTTTCATTCTGCATCTTGTATCCAGCTTTTGAAGATTTGTGAGTTTTTTTTTTTTTTTTTGGTGAAGGCTATTTATTTTTTTGCCAAATTTTTGTACATTTTGCATAGAGGAAGAAAAAAAAAAACACATCAGCAAGCGAGAGCCTCTGTTTTGAGCAGAAGTGCAGAGAAGGTGGAGAACATTAAAGCGCTCCTTGGTCTGAGGGACTTGGAACGATAGGCGGCTCAGGGAGGCACCACGTCCAGCTTCCGCTGTGCCGCCCTTGGCGTCCTGCATCCTCCAGCTGCTCCCTCCGGCCCCCCCGCGGCTGACGGCTTTCTCAGAGGTTAGCAGAGAAACGGTGGGGATGCACTGTTCTGCCTGATCTACTCCCCCTGGTCCAGTAGATGCAGTCTGCAGCTGGACTGCACAAAAACCACAAAATCAAGCTCCCGTCCCGTCCCATCAGGTGTGCCCCCTCTCCCTCGCTCCTTCTGCGTCAGTGACAGGCCCATGGAGATGTCCCTCAGTCGCTGCCCCCTTCAGCTGTCTTTGTTCTTAACTTAGAAAGCCCGGGGTCGGCCGAGGAAGCCCAGAGGCGGCTCCGCAGTTGTCGCGGGACAAAGGAATCGATAGAGTGGCCGATAACTAGCTGAAGAGAGACCCGCACCCATGTATTGTTGTAGTGCACAAGAGAACAAAATGGACTACAAGCGACGCTTTCTGCTTGGCGGGTCCAAGCAGAAGGTGCCGCAGTATCAGATACCAGAGTTGGGCCGGGCCCTTGGCGTGCCCCTGGGATCCTCCTGCTCCGCCCCCACCTCCGGTACCCCCGGGGGCGGCTGTGGCCACTCCCCTCCCCTCGGCAGCTCCGGCGGCAGTGCCGTGGCAGACATCCAGCAGGGCATCTCTAAGTACCTGGACGCACTCAACGCCTTCTGCCGCGCCAGCTCCCTCCTGACGGAGCTGTTCAGTGGCGTGTTCCGGAATTCCCGCTACGCCAAAGCGGCTATGCAAATGAGGGACGTGCAGGACCACGTCATGGAGGCGGCTGGCCGGCTCACGGCAGCAATAAAGCCTGAGATCGCAAAGATGCTGATGGAGCTGAGTGCCGGGGCGGCCGGCTTCAGAGACCAGAGCGACTTCAGCCTGCAGGATGTGGAGGTAGGACCCCTCGCTTTTCCCGTCTCTACGGTAACAGCCAGCTTCTAGCTGGGCCTAGCGCAATCTAAGACAGGGCTTCCCAAATTGGAGGTGACGAGCCATGGGGGGGGGGGGAATGATGGAGGATTTCCAGAGTATAATAAAAATAAAATATAATAAAATAACCACAACCAGTCAGTTGCGACAAATATTTGCAGAGACGGTGTACTAACTTTTGGGTCGTCTCGATATACCTCTCATAAATATTTTAGCTATACTACTAATCTGCTTACCAAATTGTGGGTGGAAGTAAACGTCTGCGTAGTACCGAAAAGCTGCAATGGAGTCCAGCTGCAGAGCCCCACAGCTCCCCGAATCGCAGCCCCACTGGAGGAACCAATCCGATCGTGTATTTGTCACATTATTCGGGAGATTGTATCCAATTTCGCAGCCCCACTGGAGGAACCAATCCGATCGTGTATTTGTCACATTATTTGGGAGATTGTATCCAATTTCGCAGCCCCACTGGAGGAACCAATCCGATCGTGTATTTGTCACATTATTCGGGAAATTGTGTCCAGTTTCGCAGCTGCACTGAAAAGCCAATGTGTTTGTGCACACATGTACTTATGTGGTTTGGGCTTGGCTTTGTACGGTTAGTTATTGTAAGGTTAGGTTAGGGTCTCTAAAAACAGACTTGTTTTCAGTTCTGTATTTTTCATTACTTCATAGGTATGGTTCTGAATTACGGATTGTAAAAAAATCAAGTGTGTAGAGCAGGGGTCTCCAACTCCGGTCCTGGTGAGCTACTACCCAGGAGGTTTTCTGTCCTACCGGGCTTCTGATGAGCCA
>JAODKL010000021.1:435823-454178 GCA_026780765.1 Petrocephalus schoutedeni | reverse complement strand
TGTGTGTACATAACACTTTTTTTAAAGACCTCTATCCTTAAGATGGCCAATTTTGATATCCTTGTTTTGGCAGAACTGAAATGATCTGAAAGGGGAGCAAATCTGAGCCTTTAGCTTTTTCTAGCCTTACCAGCCTGTGTGGATGGATCTTGTGGAAAACCAGCAGTTTACTTATATTAACATATGGCATGTCAAAAGTAAAGGAACAATGCAGAGATCTCCTCCACCAGCAGCTCAATGATAGTCTCACGTCAGGATTTCCAGTACAGCGGGAAGCATACTATTTACGTCCGAATTATTTACCCGGGAACACCGAAGCCAGATGTCAGACATGGATAGGCAGTAAACTCTAGAAGGGGCTGGTAGATGGAACAACAGTCTGTCATGTCAGTGGAATAGGGAAACACAAAGATCTGCAATTGTGACCCCAATGGCTATATACAGGAATTTGGTGCTCCTAAGGTTATATTATAGGATATATCAAAAAAAAAAAAAAAAAAGCTATTTGAGTGATCAGTACTCACAGCATCAGCGGGTCTCTGCATACATTTTTACACCCAACAGAACATTATCAAATACAATTTTAGTAAGAAAAGCTCATTGATGCAAAAATACTGAAGTCCCACTGAAGTATGGTATTTATACACAAGTTCTCCATCCATCAATATTCCAAATAAAGCAGAGCATTTTTCAAAGATAGCATTTTTAGAAATGTAAAAGAAACTGCATTTACACTCTGAAGTTAAGCAGTCTACCCCAGTGCTGGTGACAAGTATACAGCAAATGCATTTCCTCATTCTTCCTGTCGAAGGAAAAACGGACCACTGAAGAGCTACATTTCATTTTGCGTCCGTCTCCCGGGATCACTATGCAGCCGCTTTATTGTCCTTCTGCGGGGAGGAAAGCACCCAGATTAACGGCACATAGGGTCACAGCAGCACGGACTGACGTGAGCTTATGGGTCGTCAGCACATACCCTGTATTCGAAATCCGAGAATTCCCTGCCGCCACGGCCGCCTCTGAAGCTGCCCCGAAATCCGCCGGTACCGCCTCCGCCGCGCGGTGGCCCGAAGGAGCCTCTGCTGGCGGCACGGCCTCGGCCTCCCCGGAACCCGCCGCCTCCCCGGCCCCTATAGCCCCCGCGGCCGCGATTCTGCCTCAGCGGGATGCCAAAGGTCTCTGCGTTCATCCTTCGCTCCTCCGCCCAGGTCTGCCTCCGCTCCCTGACGACAGAGGAAGACGGGAGTGACCTCGGGGTGCCCCCTGCAGGTGCCCTGTGGACACTGCACTGCCCAGAGGGAGCCCCAGCACCTTCAATCAGCTCCAAGGGCCTATACCACTTGTCACATCATGAAGCAAGAAGGGCAGAAATTAAACTTACCTCTGGAAGCCGGACACTCCAGATTTTTCGGATGCTTTCCTACAGAGAATAGATTAAAAGAATTTCTATACATTTAACAATTGCTGTGAAGCTACAAGAATCCACAGGCATTTCGTCAATGACAGACCCTACAGGTCATTCCATGCACTTCAAACTCCCAACGATCGTTCTGCCCACATCGAAGAGCCACAAACGGTACATCCCACCAACCTGGAGTCATCGCAGGAGATGTTGTCAAAGAAGGATTTGGATTTATCATAGTAGCAGTTAGGACCCAGGGGGTCATCTTCTTCAGCATTGCCTTCGCTGTTCTGCGTCTCCACCCCCGAGTCTCCCTTATCCTCTCCATTCACTGCCTTCTCCGGCTTCTCATCTGCAAGGGGGAACAGCGTCCAGCTCGTTACCATTCAAAGTGCACGCACCAGAGCGCCTTAGTGAGACCCCCTAAATACTCATAGGGGTCAGACACGCACTCCCATGGCACGCCACTCCCTAGCAGGGCCATAACCGCATCCTTGCATGGTTTCCGGGAATCACCTTTGAGTTTTAGTTTGTTCTGGAACTCCCGGTCGATCTCTTCCTTGTTGAACTGAGCGTTGGCACTCTCAAAGTCAAAATCCTTCTCGAACTTCATGGGTCCGTCCCGACGCACGGTAAAGCGCCCTCTCCCGCGGTGGCCCCCGCCTCGTCCCCGCCGCGCAGCGGGAGGGCCAGCTGTGGCTGCAGATGGTTTGCACAGTGGTTTCAGCCAACACTAAGACACACAACTTGTTTACCCAGTATCTACACCATTGTCAAAAGCTGGCCTCAATATTAGAATGGGGAAAATGACAGGGAATGGGGACAGCAACGACGCTGAGCTTTCATATAAAAGAACTGAAGTGATTAGCCATGGGGTCATTTAAGAAACACAGGGAAAAAAGTAATCACTTGCTTAACAACAAGAACAGAGTGTGACGCTGTACATGCCAGCGAGGGTCCATACCAGCCTGCCTCGGGCCAGCATCCCTGTTTTCACCACGGCCGTGCTCCGAGTCCATTCTGGAAGCCTTCTGAAGGTCTGGGCCTGGGGAGATTATGTGCTTTCCTGCATGCCCAAAGCAACTCTTAGCATTAAGCAACATTTAAAGTTAAAAATGATTCAATCTGAGAAAACACAGCCCCTGTACAACGACAAGTCCAAGCTCATGTTACACGTTTAGAGATCTCTAAGAGCATAAAATGAGCTGTTAAGTGCCGACCCAGATCTCACCTGGCAGGTCTGTGAATGACCGGGAATGACTAGCTGCAGAGCCTCTATCTACAGTGCCCACTGTGGCAGCAGAACACAGTGCTGACCAGGGCCAGCCGGCAGGCTCACCCCTCTTCTGCTCCTGGCCATCTGGGGGCTTCTGGTTGCCCAGGGGCACTGGCCGAGCAGGTGCTGGGCTCCTGCGTCCAACAGGCAAAGTCGGGGCTGCAGGGGCACCCGCCTGGACAGCCTGCTCCAGAGTCGGGCTCTTCCTCAGAGGGTTGAGCTGGGGGCTGGAACGACCTGCAGGACAAGGGAAGCACCATAAGGCAGTGCTTCTCAAACTGGTCCTCCGGGACCCTGAGACAATCCATGTTTTTGCAAAAAAGTGGACTGTCTGGGAGGGAGCAAAAGCTTGGGACCATCTGGGGGTCCTTAAACACCAGACTGAGAAACACTGCCGTAAAGGGTTGCGTTTCAAAACGCAACAGGACCAACTAAACGCCTAACAGGTACTTAACTGCGGTTTACCACGGAAGGGTCCCACCAGGCCTGAATTTCATTGGAAGCCATGGTGTGCCCCATTTGCAGTCCTCAGAGCACCTGCCTGCAGCATGCAGGTAAGTGTGGCACACATTCCTCAGAGCACCTGCCTGCAGCATGCAGGTAAGTGTGGCACACATTCCTCAGAGCACCACGGGGGTTCAAAAACAGGCAGATGCCAGGCCCTGGTTCCCTCCCCACCGACAGACAGACAGTACGCGCCTAGCTCCTTGTTTGAGTGTGGCTGCATGCTGGCCTATGTAATACAGGTTTACCTTCCACCACTGGCCAACACTGTTAAGAAGAGCTTCTCTTGTGAGTGTTTGGCCACTAACAGAAAGGGGGTATGCTATGTTAACACTGCCTAGCACAGGGAGATACTCATCAAACAAGCAGGCTTCCCAGGGCTGTTACCTTCCATTACAGCTGTATTCAGAGTGCGTGTGTCAGGGGGAAAAGACGAGAGGGTACTGCTCAAGGACATGGGTGCAGGGGGACTAGTGCCACTACCAAAGGGGGACACTGAACTTCCTGTATGGGGAGGAACAGCATATTTACATGACTGGCTGTCGAAATGCTGCACAGAGAATCACTCTCCCTTCTCATGCTTCTTTGCTCACATGGACAATTCCTCTGCAACAGTGAAGATCACTTATACACGCAGTCCCTTTCTAACCCTTCAGGCTATAGCTTGCTGCACTTAAACGTTCCCCCATTCTAACTCATTCCAATGGAATACATTCAAGAACAAAATGGATTACACTGGGGGAGTCTTTACGTGGGATGGACCCAGGGTTATGCTACAAACACTGAATTTTGGAAAAACTAGTTTAGGCAACTAAGAAAATACTTTAAGCCAAACGAACAAAACTCATTTGCAAGTTCAGAAACTAGACAAAAGACACGAGGAGGGCAGCTGAAATCATGGTGATGAGGGACAGCGCACAGAACCAGTGGAGATCAATGATGCCAACACCCACCTATACCGACAGCTCCAAACTGCTGCGCCACGATGGGGCCTGGAGTAAAAGGGCTGTATGAGGGGACGGGGGGCCGGGTAAATGGGCCGTAGGAGGCAACAGACTGGAAGGATGCTGCAGCTGTGCTGGATCCAACAGAAGACTTAAAGCAGAGGGAGAAAAGATTCCGTTAGACAGAGAAATGAAGCATATCTATACCAAATTCCCGAGCTTAAAGGCAGAATGGCATCAGCACCCACACTAACAGGCCTACCTGGACAATCGCGGGATCCTGAGGAAGAGAGCATGTGGGTTTGGGGGGCTCACAGACGGTGAGGTCTTTGATGTCACTCCCCCGGAAGATGATGTACTCAAAGACTTCATCGCGTGGTGCGATGGGCCTGTCAGTGGGCCGATCTTCTGTGCCAAAGGAGCGCACTAGAGGAGGGAGAGCAGAAGTGGAGGAAACCTTTACAAATGCGGTGCGAGGTTTCGAAACTACCAGCAAAAAGATGCATTGAATTCTTCACAAAGATTCTGTGAGGAAATCAACGCAAGATCCAGTATAAATCCCCAAAACACACCCAGCAGAGAAACACAGATGGAAACGCAGTTGCATGGGCATCAATTAGACCACATGCAGCGTTTTTTTTATGACTGGAAAACACAACCAATGATCATCCATTCTGCTTTCAACTTCATATTATACTTAGCAGTCAAATTCACTTACACATTGCTGCACATTTATTACCAACCATCTTTGATTTAAACGTAAAGAAAAACTAGAAAAATCTAAGTCCCATTAAAATTGTGGGGGGAAATGTTATTGGGGGACGACTATTAGCCTAAACTTAACGAGTCGGAATATGAATGCGAATTCATATCTACAAGACATTTAATTGTTTTAGAAATAGTAACACGTTCCTTCAGTATTGGTGTTCCGTTTACGAATATCTATAAACAAGGTCATGGGCCACGGAAGACCTACTGATCAGACATGACCTGAACGAACCAACACAGCATAAAACTACACTAGATTGCAGGGCGCCAGCACGGCAGCCTCCCGTACATAAAGCCACGTGTGCCGGGGAGATATTACCCCAGGAAACGGGAATGCGCAGATCGGAAAGGCAGCAGGCGAGACGGGGCAGGGCGCCAGCTCCTGCGCACCCACAGCTCGCACGTCTAACGAACCAGACCGACCATCAAACAAACGGGAGCCCGGCGACTAACGCGGCCTCCTCCTGCGCCCTATCGCGGGCAGATTAGCTCGCCTAACCGGTGACATGCCGCCCAGCCCGCCCGCGATCACCCACCCAACTACCCGCAAACTGTACTGAATTCAGACAAAGCCGCGCCGACGGGGCCGAGGCGTGAGTCTATCCGCGCTAGACGCCGCCCGGCACAAACCCCAGGACACGTAAAAGCAGCCGGGCGCCGGAGCTCGGGAGAGACTCCTGCCCCAGCGAGCGGCCCGGCCGTCTCTGCGGGGAGCTTCCAGCGGGCTCGGCGGGGGCCGCTTCCGCGACGCGGGCCGGGCGCGAAATGCCGCGGCGCGCCGCAACGACCGAGCGAGCCGAGAGCCCGCTGGACTTGGGGCGGAGAGACGCCACCGGGACGCGGGCGGCGCCAAGTCCGGCGGCGGGAGCCGGGACGCCAACGGCGAGGGCCGATAGCCCCGCTAGCTAAGCAAATCACGGGCTCGACCCGCCGCGTTTATTGCAGCCGCGTTTGCCGACACTGGAGCGCGGCGGCGCCGAGGCCCACACCCCCTGCACCGCGTTACCTTTGGCGAGGGCCACGGTCGAGTTCTCGGTATCGATAGTGTACAAGATCCCTTCGTAGCGAATCTCGGCCTTCGAGATGAGGCTGATCTTGCTGCCGATGTACGGAGTGCCCCCGCTCATGATGCCGTCGTCTGCCGCAAACGCACTAGAAGTTACGCCGAAATGGCTCCCGTATGCTAAGATCCAGCGGTCGCCCTCTATAGATCTCCCCTCGCGCTCTGTAGCTCTCGTGGCCTCCGGTCCTTTCTCTTTCCCCCGAACGGCTACTACAACAACATGGCCGTCGTCATTTTACTCCGCTCGGGCCGCGGTGGCTGACGGGAGATTTTCCAGCTGGAAAGGTGATCTCGCGCTTTTTCACAGCTGGGGGCAGCAATACAGGTGTCGTAGGCACAATTTCCAAACAGCTCAACAAATTACCCACATGTCAACGTAAATACAATGTACAACGTATATTATATGCAACGTATGTATTCGATTATTTGTTTTTTTTTGTATAAATGATTAATTATGGAGCGGGAACATTTCTCGGTCAGCTGTTCCGGGATTTTTCACTAGTCATGATGGAGTGATTGAGAAAGTGGAATTTATAATAAAAGCAAATGTAGGCTTTGGCAAGGAAATGATGAATTACATTTTTCCTACCAGAATTTATAATTGGGTACATTACGTATGAGAACACGTTATACTTTTCCTGGAATTTTGTTTGGACCATCAGATTAACTTTTTTGATCCCATTGGGAAATTCTGGTGCATACAGTAACAAGAGCATAATGCACAAGTTTTTATCAATTGCATTTTTGACTGCTCTGTTCGATATTTGTTTCATCCGTGCAGATTTTTCTGCATTCAGCATGAAACTGAACAGGCCACATAAAGCATATCACATATCGTAATTGTCTTGACACGTTGTAGGTTTAAATAAAACTGGAAACACGTTATGTCCATCTTCCAACAAAGCTGCCAATTTATATACATAAAACAGCGTTAAAATGGTTTCATCCAGCCACAGCCCCTGCAACCCTTCCAGATTCCCCTGTAAGTAAAGCAAATCGTGAAGCAGAGAATGAATTTTGGCGCTCTGACGTCAGATTCATTCCCACAATGCCCAGCAACACGCATGCGTACACAGTGCGTGAATATTTGGATAGCGTTCTGGAGATCAAAGATGGCGGGCGCCTCCGACCCTCTGGAAGATATGCTCTTCTCCGAGGTGGACGAAAAAGCTGTAAGCGACTTAGTGGGTTCCCTGGAGTCGCAGCTTGTCGGCCAAAGCAACCCAGCCGCTCCCCATACTGATAGCAGGAGCGCTGGCTCTACGGGCGCTGCCAACCACCACTTAGGAAGAACGCTACCTGCCCAAGTGGGCACTGTACTAGAACAGCAACAACAAGGACAACATAAAGCTGCGCTAAACCAGGAGTCCAACTCCAAAGAAATTAGCAGCGAAAAGACTCCGTGCTCGGTTAATTCCATTCAGGCTTTCGAAGAAGCCTCCATCACTTCGGGGAGCGGGGTGAACGTCAGTGGCGGCTCGCAATCACATGGAGCATCTAATATCACAACACTGTCTGCATCTGCTCTGGTAACTTTGCCACCTCCGCTGGGCAGCCTGAACCCCGCCAACAGGGGAGCCGCTCTGGGCTCGGCTGGGGCAGCCGCCGCCGCCGCTACGGAGCCCGACCCCGTGAAGAATCACCTCAGGACTGCCGCTCACTCGGGGGCGCAGAGTCTGAACGGCGACGGCGGAGCGGCAGCGCTGGCGGGCGCCGCTGTCAGTGGCGGTGCTGCGGCTTTTCCGCGCGGAGCGGCGCCGCCGGCGAGCGGCACGACCCCGGCCGCCGGCACCAGCCTGACAGCGGCGCCCGGCGCGCCCGCGTCGCAGGGCGCCGTCGCGCTGGCCGGCCGGGGGACTCCCACCATCGCGCTGCAGAGGCTGCCCAGCCACATCATGGCCAGCATCGCTCAGAATGGAAACGGCACCACAGTCTCGGCGCTGGTCCAGCAGAGCCCGCGGACGGTGCCGCCCGCCGCGGAGGTGCCTCCCGACGGCAAGAGCGCGGAAGCCGGCGACAGCAAGTCGGACTCTCCGGAACAGTCCAAGATGGTCACGCCGAGCCCGCCCGCCGTGGTCAATTCGTCCGTGAGCAGCGTGGCGTCCCCGGTCCCCGTCGTGAACCCCGCGGCCGGCCACCAGCAGAGCCCCGCCGCCAGCTCGGTGCCGGCCGCCGGGACTCCGGCAACTCTGGCGGCCGTGGGCAAAGCGACGCTGAGTATAGCCGCGCAACCGGCCGTCGCTCCGGTGGCAATGATGAGGCCCGGGACCCCTGCCCCGTCGCCCGCCATGGCCACCCCGACACAGCCCCAGCAACTCCGGGCCGCCCAGAGGATCGTGGCGCCGCAGCTGATCGTCCGGCACCCGCAGCAGCCCACCACCATCCAGCTGCCCCCGGGCTTCACCATCCCCCAGGGTGAGCGCAGCCCCCGTGCCCCGCACACGCCTCCGCGATGTCATTCTAGCATGATGATTGTTTATTGTAGCTGTTAATCTGCCGCTGTGCAAGTAGGTAGCAGAGCCGGGGAATCCCGCCCGGACTCCGGCTTGGTGGCTGAGTAGCGCCGTCCCCAAGTTTACAAAGGCAGCCCCCTGTGGGCTGTGGACCCGTCCCGCCACCGAAAGGCAGCGGCGGGCCCGGCGCGCCAGAGTCGCCTTTCGGCCAGTCTGAAGCCGCTTCCACGTGAAGCGAATAGCGCTTAAATGTGGCCGGCATGGCAGAAGGTTTATTTATTTATTTTCCCCCAGATACAGTGACAGTCTGTCTCACATTGCAGATTGTCACAGCCGGGGTCGCTGATCTGTTCTTTATCAGTGTCGGTACAGTGAGTGTCAGTGGCCGATAACAAACAGGTGCCCACTTTACCTAAAATCCCGTTTCCAGTCTTTTAATCTTTCAGCCTTTCTAACAGAGCTATGCTTAATCAGTCACATTCTTACCCCCGGCCTGATAATGGCATAGAAGGCGTAAGGTAGGATTTTACCTGTCCCTTTTACACATGGTGGGGCTTGACCCTGCTATTGGTTACTAGCAGCACTACCACCCAGCAAGCCACAGAATTCCCCACCGCCTCAGCCCGCTTGTGACATGGCCTCTTTCCATGGGACCCTCAGTGTGGAGCTGTCCACTGCGATGGCTCGTGCCCAAACAGCTGAGAGATGTCAGCCGTTACCAGAGCCGTTACAAGATAGATTGGTCCATCTATCTTGATGCCGCTGATCCCATACAGGATTGCTAAGTACATGGTTTAAAAACTTTAAATGGTCACGATGTTGTGAAATGACATGTGCCTGCACACACACTCCTAATCAGTTACTGGTAACGTATTGGACCCTCCCAGCATTGTTTTCATTGATGCGTGTATCACCTGTTAATGAGACACAGGTGATAAGTGGCCTGATGCCCTTTGTCCTGAAGGGGGCAGTGTGGTTAAGAATCTAAGAATTTTATCTTTCTTTAAAGATGTCTCTAGTTGCTCAAGCCTAACATTTGTGTGTGTTCTTGGATGGTCAGTGAGCTCTATCTGTGTGTATGCTTCTGAAGTTTGCATGCATTAAAATAAGTCGCATCAGTGCCTCAGCTGCACGCTGCAATTTTTTTTTTTTGCCTTTTCACCTGTGTTCATGGATCCTCTTCTGCTGCCCCTGCTTGGTTGCCAGGCTTAGTAATGCCGTTAGGCCAGAAGGGCCCCGAGACGAGCTGCCCAGTGCAGGAGGAATCTGTTAGGGTCTGGGTGCCTGGAGTATTAGACGTAAGTGTAAATATGGGAAAGGCACCCATTGCAAAACAGTAGTATAGCACTGGGGTTCTGAAAGTCTGGACTGAACCGCAAGCTAATCCAGACCCAGCCGACAACGCACCTTATGAATCAGTATGATTAACGTAAAAAGGCTTAATGTGGCTTGAAGTTAAGACCGTGTAGATCCACTAAATTTTTCACACACACAACTCGTGATAACCCCCCCTCCCCCCGCATATAACTACAACATATAGTATAACATATAGTCTTTTTATGTTACGTTCTCTATATGTAAATTATTCGTATAGAGATATTATTGGTCTATATTGAAAGTTGTTCTTAATTCATTAAAGTTAAATGTTCCAGGCCATTGGCCATTGAAAAATCTGATGTGGAAGTTTGATGAAAAAGTTTGAAGACCCCAGTTATAGAATGCTTTGTTATAAAGCCTGGGCTTATTTCATTGAATATTTTGGATATGCAGATGTTTTGCTTATACGTACTAGAGCTGTGTTGTGTTTTTGTAGCATGTTTTATTGTCAATGATGTTCATGTCCTAATGTGTGTTTTAGATGCCTCATTGTGTTAAAGGTGCACCAGAGCAAGCGTGGAGGAGGTTCCCCAGTGCTTTTCAAAAGAACTTGTCCCAGGGTTATGGGATTATTTGGTTGAACAATTGATTGGATTTTTGTATGTGGCGTTAATGCTGGATAACCTGCACTGAGTCATGTGTAGGTGCGCTCCTAGCTGTTGTCGGCTGACTAATGTTATTGTTGTGATTATTTTTGGTTTATGGATATGACTGGAAGCACTTGGCTTTGGAGATGGCAAGCGTAGGACCGCTCCTCAGTACCTGAATGCCTAGTCGTCAGGGCAACCTCGAGCGCTGTCTCGGTGCTGCTGCTGGAAGGGGCACGTGGGATGTCTGGACCTTGTGATTTTTGGATGAGGTCTCCGGTGCTCCCCCGGTGGGCCCCTGAGGCCAGGCGAGAGTGACACTCTGGCATCTGCTCGATGAGCAAATAACAGAAAATAATCATCATTTGGCGAGTGCTGCCCCTGCGTGGAGCGGCGCGGCGTATGGTGCGGCGCGGGCCGGCAGCGTGGGCTGTCAGCCCTGCCAGAGCAGCAGCAGTCAATGCGCTGTGCGCTGCTTGTTTGGAGCGGCCTGTCAGCTTTGGTGTCCTGCTCGCCTCTCGAATTAACTTGAAGCTTTTTTTGTTTTGCTTTCCCTCCCTTTTGGAAGGTTTTAAAGTGTTCTATAATCCATTTCTAAAACGCCGATTTAAGTGTGTATACTGTTTAAGGAAAAACATGTTCAGGTAGCTGACAAGCACTTTCCATATTAGGTGGGTCATTGTTTCCGCTTGCAGGCTGACGGTGATTTTTGGGGCAGGATATCTTGCTTATGTGTTGTCCTACTGGTTGCAGTCTTACTGTGTTTGCACCTGGACTCGGGGGTTGCCAAGGACCAAAACAGCTGTAAACCTCTGGCACTGTTCCTGCTTGCACGTAGTTATCGCGCCAGTGAAATTTTACTTGCTTTAACTCCTAATTACATCAACGGCTCCCCATGGTGCACCGTTGCACGTTCTAGGAATATTGTTTAAGCGGCCCATTTTTTTTTAAATCATCCTGAAGGAACCAGAAAATTCTACGTGGCGGTTAACTGTCAATGACCTTGGGAAAGCCAGCAGGTCTTTTAGCAAACAAGTGGAAAATATAAAATGTTTGGAAGCTGCTGAAAGTTGTGGCATTAATCTGGACAATCAGTAGCTGATTTCACTTGTTTCTGCATTAGGACAACTGCTCTCCCCCAAAACAAGGCTGGATAAAGAAGATTAGCGTAACTGTTTATGGTGTATCTGAGTGTGGATGCACAGTTGGTATAGCTTTTCAGTAAGACTCATCCCTTTTTCATTCCCGTCTTCACTGCGATTCCATGGTGACAAATGGGCATGGAAAATGGAGGGAGTTTTATTTCCACAGCTCAGTATTGACAGTTCCTATTGCTGAATCGGGATGTTTGCTTTCCACCTTCACTGTGTCTAACTACCGACGTAAGAAAAGTAATAGTTCAGACTCCCTGATTTTTAGACTTCATTCCAGTGAGGTTTCTATCAGCAAAATCCACAAAGTGTGCACACTGTAATATGTTACTGTAGGTCTTTGGGTTACGTCTGGGTAACTGTGGTGTAAAATACTGAATGGTGCATTATACTTCATCCGGTATTCATTACTGATGGTCTACTTCAGTCACACGTGTGCAGGTACTTTCCAGAAGACCTGCACCGACCAGTTTAATCAGACTTTGCACCTGCCGTCTCTTTCTTTCAGGCATGTATAGTCCCTAAGGCTCTTGGTGACCCAGTAATGTGAAGACGCTGGGGTCCACTCACTGCCATTATTTAGAATGATGTGAAATGCTGATAGACAATGATCAGCTGTTGTACTGTCGGCTTAACATACGGACTTTGTAGACCGAGTGGTACTGGACAGTGAATTCCAGTAGGAAGCCTGCGATCATGGGTGCTAATAACGGGCCGGTCCCCTGAAGCTCCCCTGTGAGACTCAGAACCACGTGTCTCCAGCAGATGATTGACTGGTCCTTCTGGGCGTTGCAGCTCTGAGGGCTGTGACAGCATGTGATCACAGCGTGTCAGCAGGCTTTAGAGCTCCATGCAGCCCTGGCTCGGTCATGAGTTCTTCCTCCATCAGAGCACATCGTCTCTTCCGTACACATTCCTCAGGTGCTGCCCGTGCCTTTGATCATGGAGTGCCATTTCTGACACATTCTGTTTTGACTCTTCTCTTTGTTCCAGGCATGGTGTTGGTCCGTACTGAGATGGGACAGCTGGTGATGGTTCCTCAGCAGGCTCTGGCCCAGGCTCAGGCCCAGGCTCAAGCCCAAGCCCAAGCCCAAGCCCAGGCCCAGGCTCAGGCCCAGGGTCAGGCTCACAACAGCATCTCTCCTCGACCTGTGACCCCCACGACTGCAACGACCTTCAGAGTGGCCACCACACAGGTATGCCCTTCCATGCCCCCCCGCTCTGCCTCTGGGTACCAGCAGCATAATGTTCTCTCTTAAGTAACTGCAACATATACGAATAATATTACGGAAAAGCATGTTTCTTTTTATTTGCAGTTTGCAGTCAAAATCTTAATGCACTGTTCTGTTATAAAGTCAAATGGATATTAAAATTTTCTAGCTAACATGCCCAGTTCTTCACTTTCCCCCTCAAACTATTCCCTCAAATCACCCAGTCTTGTCAGCTCTTGGGACTTTTACTTACACGAACATTTTCTGAGGGCAGAATAAAAAAAAAAGATTCGGAGAGCTAACCAATCAGATCGTGTGTCAGGTGTCTGACCAATCAGATGTCTTGGCCCCGCCTCCTCTACACTCTGATTGGTTCAGAGAGAACCAATCATTTCCCATTCTGCCCTCTGAACATATTTGTGTAAGTAAAACTCCCACAAGCGTCTTGTCACCCCCATTGCTCATAAGCCAAAACTGCAGTATCTTTAGGAGGGAGCTCCGAGCCAACAGTCTGGGTTCTGCCTTCACTTTTACCTCCTTTACACTCCAAACCTTCACTCTTGCTTCTTTTGTGGCTCCTGGTTCCCTGGTGGTCGGGGGATTCTCGTCTGGTTCCCCTGCCAACCCCTGCCTGTGATGTGCATAGATGCTGTGATCAGCTGTCATTCTCTCATAGCCTTTATCTGTGATGCTCTTTGAGAATGCCCAGGTTGAGGTCCACCGATCTGTCAGTTTGCCTTCAGGTGGTCAAATTTTTTCCTCTCATTGTCAGATTAATCGGAACCTGGTATTTTTATTGCTTTATTCTACCCTGTGTTTAACTTTATATTAGTTTTTTGTTACACTTGAGTAAAATTACCGTTGGTCGATCTGTATTTTGAATAGCTTCTGACTGGCTTTTTTGGGGGGAGGAGCCCTCAGCCCCTCTGTGAGTGGCTGGTCCAGTCCTGGAGCTGCAAAGTTGTTTTTAAACTCCCTGGTATAAACCTTGCTGTTGACACCTTGAATTATAATGCTCTCTCTCTCTTTCTCTCTCTCTCTTTCTTTTTTTCTCAACTGGAAATACTGACAAAGTGGCCTAATTCCCAAGGACAGACTAAAGAATGGGACTTTCAGGGCTGGTCAGTCAGAAATTCATCTGTCTGTGTGTAATTAAATTACGACCCGACTCACCCGATTTTCATTATCATCTGGGCCGCTTTTATTTCCTGTTAAATAAAGGGCATTTTCCTGTCGCGGGAGCTGCCTGCTCTCCCCAAACAGCTTCCAGAGGGCAGGGCTTCACTGAGCCTCGTTCTGGGGGGGGGGTTTCAAGTGAGTGAAGACCTGGGACCCGGGTGAGATCCAGGCTGTGCAAGAGAGCCACGCGTCTCCTTAGTAGGCATTTTCTGCTCTGACCCCCCCCCCCCCACTCTTCTACCTGCTCACATTTGCAGCAGACCTGTCTAGGGGTCTGTCTAACAGCTGGGTCGGTTACCTCCAAAGTGCTGTTCTTGTAGGAACTCCCCTAAACAGTGGTGTTTTGGCTACTTTAACTGAACCGCACTGATATTCATGATTCTGCACAGTTATAGATGGGGGGGGGGTATACGTTGCCCCCTTGACAGCTTGGTGCTTTTGTTGTCCGCACCAGGTGACACAGGCTTCCCCTTTCCACCATGTAAATGATCTGTCACTTTTCTGTCATGCGCACGGTAATTCTCTGTATAATCATCTGGCAGAGAGGGCTGTCAGGTCAAAGGTCTGGCATCGAGGCACAAAGACATCGGCAAGCATCGGTACCTTTTCTCTCCAGATGTGCTGCCCAACATCTGTGTGTGGGGGGTGTTGTTATAGCAGCTGATCTCTGGATGGCTGGTTACCTAAGCTAGCAGCATTCAGGCAGCTGGTGAACTGGAGGGAAGCATTAACTAGAGAGTACTTGCCTCCCCCTAGTGGTGTGACTCATCGCCAACGTCCTCTCCACCTGCTGAGGTTCACCCGAAGGTAACGGCAGAGGGATTCCCATGCAGCTGTGCCCCTATCCGGCGTCACGCAATGCCCTGCTCCAACAACATCGTTATGCACTAATTAGCGATGAAACTTCCGTTATCCATCGTGGAACGAAGACCAAATTAGTCCCAGTCTGCAGTTTAGCACATGAAATCCTCAGACCTCCGGGTCTCTCGTTCTCCTGAGCTCGAAGTTTTCCAGCCTCGCAGGTTTCTGTGTCTCGCTGCGCAGAGCGCAATTTTTTGCCAGGCCCCGTGTTGCCCACTAGAGGGCAGCAGACTGGCTTATTTTTCATATTAGTCCAGAATGCGGTCCAGGGACGTGCTTGGAAAAGCGGAGTCTCTGTTTCGGCTTCGGCATGCAGGGTGCCCAGGCATACAATGGCCATATCACCTCTGTCTTTTTTCTCTGCGCAGCAGCTTGTGGGCCTGCGGGAAACGACATTTCACTGTACTGTATATAGCTGTATTGACACTAAAGTCTCTCTTGGAAATAAGTTCGCTCTCTTGATGAGCTTGTTAAATGGGGCTCTTCTTGTGTGCACACACTGTCCCCCGCACTGTGCGGCACCCTTTCTGTGTAATACCGGTCAAGTATAATACCGAGCTTGGATGTAACGTGGCACAAAGGCAGTACCACTGGTTATTTAGACCACCTGTTTATTCGGCACCGATGTACACTCCAAACCAAAATTATTTTCAACCCTCTTTCCCACTATCCCCACAACCCCCCCCCATCTCCCACTCACCAGTTCTTCTCCCAAAGTTACTGCAGACAAACACCAGCCTCGGCGGGTACCAGGAGTGCAGTCTTTAGGAGCGCAGGCTTCAGACTGGCACTGGAGTGAAACTTTGGCTTTTCTAAGGAATAGGGAGCGACGCACCAGCCTGTCTGTCATTCTGTCAGAGAGCTGGGGGGGGGCGGCCGCTCCCCTCACACACGGCCCCGACACATGAGACGGGAGTAATATGTATGAGTGAGTCTCCGCGGCTTCCTGACCCCTTTGGCGTCTCTCTGTCCGCCCTCCTCTTTCAGAAGGCGACCGTGACCGCGGGCCCTTCGGCGGCCGCCGTGACCGTGACGACCGCGCAGCAGCCCACCACCGTCATCGCCGGGGGGCAGACCGCCGCGCAGGCCCAGCCCCAGCCCGCTGCGCAGCCAGTGGCACCCGCGCAGACCAACACCTTGACCGTTCCCGTAAGCCCGGCCGCATGGGTGCCAGTGGTGCCCCGGGTCTGTCCGCCCTGTGCCGTGCTCGCCCTGTCCTTACACAAGTCACACTGCTACTCTCGACACCTCCCAAAGTAGCGGTGTGACGTGGCGGCCACCAGCAGGCGGCGACGTCTCCCACACTATTGTAACAGTGGTGAAAATGAAAGTTCCAGACCTTCTGCTGAAACCAGGCTAACTGTGAACATTCCCCCCCCCCGGACTCTAGGAGATGCAGGAAAATGTGAAGAAGTGCAAGAACTTCCTGGCCACGCTGATCAAGCTGGCGTCCCACAACTCGCCCTCTCCAGAAACCTCCCGGAATGTCAAAGCGCTGGTCCAGGATCTTCTGGTGAGTCCAGGTCCTCAGTCACCTCATCCCTCATTAGTGGGGATTAAAGCACCATCCCTTAAAATACACTCTGCATCTCTGTTGAACACTGGCGGGAGGGGGCGGGGCACACAAATAATAGTGAGATATCTAGCACTTAATAAGGAATAGGGCCACCCTTTGTCTTCCGACCAATTTAATTTCTTCTAATGCTGTCAAACAAATAATCCTGAACCGTGGCCAGTCTTATTCAGAAAGGGCCGCTGTGTGTGGCGTTTTAGCTCCGACTCCCTAATAAGGTTACTAATTAGAGGACTGATTGGCTGGAGACTCCTGACGCCTGGGTGTGAGTAGCTGCGTGCACGCCGGCCCTTTGCGGATGACATTGCCCACCATTCCTCTGGAAGAAAACCCCTCGTTGCTACAGAGGTGGTGAAACTGCTTCTCAGTGCAAGCTCCCAAACTGCATGTAGGATCAGTGTTGATTTGCTCTGGTAATTGCGGAGGTGTCTGGAGTCCGTGTGACCTGCCTTGAATTTGTTTAGCAGTGTGTGAGGAAGGAACGACATGAGGAAACATCCTCTGTACCTTGGGGTGCACCCGCTCCGTAAAATGACCACATGGTCCTTGGCTGTTACACAGGCAGAGAAATAAACAGGCCCGAAAAGGTGGCTGCTCATATCAACAAGTATAACAAAAAGTGGCCGCACTTCACTTCCATACGATTTTATTAGGAGTCTTCTCCAGCTCCTCGCCCCTTTTTACTTCTCTGTGATTCTCTCTCTGCGGTCCAGCACTCTGACCATTGTGCTGTATTACCCGGGCTGAAGCCTGTATTTCCGTCCTGTGCTCATACAGACGGACATCGTTTGGCTCCTTTTGCATCCTTGGAGTGTCACCCGATTCGGGTATAAGAGAGAGGGGCGGTGCTGACTGAGCGAGCTTTGTAACTTTCTCCTGTTGCTCTGGGGTCCTGGTTTTGGTCTCCTTACGGCAGGATATGAGTGCCTGTGCGTCAGCCCGAGGCGCGAGTCGTTTGCAGGCGGCAGCCCAGCCAGAATTTCCCGCTTGATGACGTTCGCAGTGAACAGTGTGTGATATTGCGTCACACGGGTGCTGATTCGGTTCCGCGGTCGTTTCTGAGGTCATGTTTTTGTGGTGTTCAGCAGCCACCTGGTTAAGTGTTCGTCTTTCCCTCTGGTTGAGCTTGTGGCCATGATCTTTCTCTGCTGATTCCATTTGTCTGTTTTGCTTGTATGCTGTCCTGGCTCATGGGGTTAGGCCTCTGAGCCTCTGATCAGAAGGTCACCATTCCATGACCTGGCCTCAGCAGATTAGTCACATTTCTTTTGGGTTAGTTCCGTTGAGCAAGGGGTGCTGTATAAATTTACCTGACCCTCACCGGACCCCAAGCATCGCTCTCAACTGTGTACATGGGCGCGTGCATCTTAGAGGAGAACATGATGGGATACGTGAAAAGCAGATTTACAATGAACCTGCACTCATACTGGTGCAAATGGTTAATAAAGGACTATTCTGACGTTAGAATGGCACCTTTTGTGGCGTAATGCACCTGATAACCAGCAGATGGCAGTAAATGGCTGTCACGTCTTTCACGAAAAAGCCACATTGATAGTCACCCTTTCATACATTTTCTGCTCTGCATTTTCTGCTTGGTTCCATTAATGACAGCAAATCATGTACTTTCATCTCTGTGACTTCTCCTTCCAGGACGCCAAGATTGAGCCTGAGGAGTTCACTAGCCGCCTGCAGTCTGAGCTGAAGTCTTCCCCCCAGCCCTACCTAGTGCCCTTCCTCAAGGTGTGCGCCTCCTCCTCCGCCTTTGCCCCTCTCCCCACCCGCAGGTGGGCCGCCACCATCCCAGCAGTGGCTTGGTATCCGTGGAAACGCAGCCAACACAGAGCCGGTTCCTCACCTTTGGATCTGAGTGCTTAGTGGCTCGCTTCAGCCAGACAGACACAAACAGCATCATTATAGAACATAATTTCCTTAGTGACTGAATGTCAGACATGCATGATTAAAACATTAGTTTATTTCGGCTACACCCATCAAATATTTTGATATAA
>JAODKL010000021.1:369186-416199 GCA_026780765.1 Petrocephalus schoutedeni | reverse complement strand
GCCGGGGGGGGGGGGGGGGGGGTGGTGGTATCTGTGGCGCGATCTGCTTGTGCAGGGAACAAAGGGGTCTTGTGAGGCTTCGTGGGGTGGATTAGCTACACCACGCCACTTGGAGCTTTACGAGGGGGGGGGGCCCTGGCCGGGCCTGGGAGGATGCACAGACGCCCCCCCCCCAGTCCGCCTTTATGCTTGTTTTTGAAGTCCACTAAGCAGGCAGGGTAGCCCGTAGAGGACAGCGATGCAGTAGGCATGACCAAGAGCAGTGTGGCTGTTTCTTTAGCTCTAACTTAGAGACGCTGCTGGCTGGCCATACATCCTGCATCAGGGCTCTTAGCCTGTGACATTAGCCTGTGATGTTAGCCTGTGACATGTCGCCACGGCGACCTGTGGCGGTTCCTACAAGCGCACAAGCAAATCCTCATTTTATCATGTCATTGTTTGCGGTCCTCACTACTTCAGACTTCATTTAAAAAAAAAAAATCTGTAAATGCAATCAAAAAGTAAAAATGCCAGAAGTCTTGTACTTTGTTTGGTTACTTATAGTTAAGGCTAAGGTTGAGGCTGGGTAGGGGTTAAAGGTGTTGTGTGTGTGTGTTAATTGTGTCAGTCATAGGAAGCCTGTTTCCCTAACTGTGCCTGTGGCTGTACACGGTGCATTGGCTGTACTGAATGTTAAGGGCAGAATTGCATTAAAAAGGTGTACATGTTTGCACTCAGACTTACCTTGTGCTGGCCTCTGAACCTCCCCTTCCCAACCCTGACACCACTGAATAAAAAAATTTAATAACCAAAAAAAAAAAAAACATTGGAATCTTGTATGAAAAATATATTACCTGTGTTCATTAAAGGCAAGCAGCTATTTTCCCAGATGTGATTCGGAGTGTATCATGGAGGCATGCGAATAGGTAGGTAGAACATTTAATAAAAGCACTGTGTTATTATTATTTTTTTTCTATTTGATTTCACCTACTTGGAGACAGGGAGGGGGGGAGGGAGAGAGAGAGAGAGAGAGAGAGTGTGTGTGTGTGTGTGTGTGTGTGTGTGTGTGTGTGTGGAAGAGCGAGAGGCTTGGGGAGAGAGAGAGCACAAGGAAAAGCGATGCCCTTTCCTGCAGCGAAATTAACAGGAATCACGTGGAAAACAATCTGAGGCTGGTATGAGAGGGGGAGCCATTAAAAGGGGCCCGGGGCGATGGACTGCACCCAATATCACCAAAGCCGCACTCGCTGCAGATGTGGAGGCTGGCTTACAGGCAAACTGCGCTCTCCTCTATAGCTACAATTAAAGTCAACCTCTCTGCCAAGAAGTCGGGGGTGGGGGCGGGGGCTGGGCACCGAGACTGGGCTGGGGCTGGGGGTGGGCAGGCAGCAGGCATGAAACATCAAAGGCGGATTGAAATGTGTCTCCCACCCCCGCGGGTGTCCGTCTAACCCTCTCCCCTCTCCCCACCCTTGTTAATGAGCAATTTTGACCTCTGGTTTGTAAGTTAAACTTGTAATCTTGCCTAATGAAGTGCATTCCCGGCTTATGTCGCCTGCCCCCGATGCATGGGGGCCTGGCCTCTTCAGCCGTGTAAACAGCCGTCCCAGAGATGGTCGTCCTTCCTGTGGGGTGGGGGGTGGGCAACACCTCGTCCTCCATCACTGGCTGGATGGGTGGGTCTTTGGTTTAAGCTGAGCGGCGGACCCCCCCCAAACACGCGCCATCGTTGGCGTCAGCATTGGCGTAGGGCGTGACGTGGCAGGACAGGAGCACACGCTCCACAGACAGGCGTCTCTGCCTTTCGAGAAGAGCCGCCCCGTGAATAATGTCAGAATGAATGGGTGGCGGAGGGTGGGGGCGGCCTGCGCTGAGCACGGGGCCCGTGTCGCAGGCAGCCGTCTCGCGCCAACCTGCGGCGGCCGTCACCTTCTCTCTTTGTATCCCATGATGCAGATGTTTGTGGGCTTCCTGGATTCTTTGCCGTTACTGCTGCCTGATTTCTGTACGCACACAGAAATGCATCATTATTTCACAGTAGCTGAGGTTTAGAACCTTCTAGAACCTTCTGTTTATTTCCTACAATAAATGTCGTACAGACTAACCGCTTTTACACTTAGCAAGAATAACCTGTGATACTCAAAGTAGTAAATCTTCATGTCTTGGTGATATTTACTCTGGTGTGCACAGACAGCCTCCTTACTCCTGTAGTACTTACAGCGCCCTAACCTAAATTTACCCATGGTACTCGCTAGTAAATAGAGCGATAAAATTACAGTATAAATCAAATGTATGTAATAGTCGTTCTATATTTTGCTAAAATGCGGAGATAAAGTTGATCGTACAGATCAGTTTCCCTTTGGCCTGAACTTAACCGGGGTCTCCTCTCGGCCCGGCCCGACCTGGCATCTCTCCTCTCTGTCGCTGTATGGCCCCAACAGCTGTGCGGCGAGACCTGTCGGGGAGGTGTGAGTGGCGCTTATGACGAAGGAGCACTTCCCCATCCACGCAGGAGGGAGTAAAACCCCTGGTGCTGTCGGGCGCGGGGCTCTGTCCATGTGGGCGGGGCTGCCGGGTGCGGGGCTCTGTCCATGTGGGCGGGGCTGCCGGGCGCGGGGCTCTGTCCATGTGGGCAGCAGTGATAGCAGAGTGAGTCGGCAGATACGGATCTGTCAGACCCGTCCGAAGGCCCCCCCGAGATCCACCTCGATGGAGGCAGATGGAAGATGCTGTGCTCTCCTCCAGGTCCTGCACAGGCCTCTGCACCACCAGAGCAGCCCACCCCGCTCTGGGGGGGCCGGAAGGCAGCTCCTGAAACTCCCGTGCTGAAAGGGAGGGGCCAACGAGCCACGGCTTGGGGCGTTTCAGACAAATGGCCGGTCGGGGCTGTTTTGGTGATGGACCCTTTTGGGGTTCTGTTTCCAGCACCGGTTATTGCCACCGGAGCTGCTACCTGGAGGGGAGATGAAGGTGAAGGACAACTGGGGTTAGAACGAGTCATTATTAATCAAAGGGAAAAGGCAAAGTGGGGTGGGGACCCCTTTTAATAAAAGGCAGCAGTCAGCCGAAACCTGCAACAGGAAAAAAACCCACCAGGTCGCCTTCCTCCTTCTGCCACACAACTGACCCCTTAACAGACATTCGGGCTAACGAGGGCCAGCTGCATTTCATTGGCTGCTGATTGTTCACCGTGACGGCACAAGCTCACCTAATCCTGCCCGGGGGGATTGCTCTGCCTGTCTGCATACAGTGCCAGTCAAAAGTTTGGACACCCCTACCCAGTGGAAGGTTTATTTGTGCTATTCTCTGCATTTTAGAATAGACAGTTTTAGAAGACATAAGAACTATGAAATAGCATAAATGGAATTATGCACCCATCAAAAAAAGTATTTAAAAAACGAATTTGGGGTGGGGGGATAGTTCTGCAGCTTGGGAAGTTGGGAGGTTGCTGGTTCAAATGCCATGGTCAGTAGAGTCATCCCGCTATTGGGCCCTTAACCCCTCTTCCCAAGGAACTGGCTGGTCCTACTGTCTCCTCTACGCCAGTTTCATGAGGTGGCCTCCTGGGATGCTGTTCCAGCTGTCCTGAAGGAGCTTCCACATATATGCTGAGCTCTCATTGGCCGCTTTTCCATTACTCTCTGGTCAAACTTCTCCCTTTGTGGCACTGTCCTGAATTCCACATCTGTGTATTGCTTAGATAGTTGCTTAATATGTACCTGATGTTTATGGACATGTTATGTAGCAGTCCACAGTGGCTGGATGTTCATGAACGTTAATGTATGGCCTGCCACTGACCTTATGGCCCATATAGACAGCGATATTCCCTAATGAAATATGTTCCATTGTCATTTTGACAAGGAAAGGCCAGACGGCTAAAAGATTGAGTGGTCATGGGTATCATATACAGCTGCCAGTGGCTCTCTGACACAGTAGGTGTGCTTAGGCAGGGATGTGGCACTTATCCTACCAGCATCCTGTGACCCGTCACCCTCCCTGCAGCTGGAAAAGTCACACACCAGTTAGGACCAGTAGAGAGCTGTCCTCTGTAAATGCCTGGAAACTTGCATTGCGTCCAGGCATTGAAATTCAGTGAAATAAAAATAATTGATTACAGCCAAAATTATAATGTATGAACAAAATGTAGCTGCTTCAAAGGGTAAACACTGGGAATGAATAAAAAAAAAAATCATCATATGCATGCTTCAAAATACTATGAGAACAGTTTTGACAGATGTGCGTGGCTGACCGATTCATTTTAGCAATTGAAATTAGATTTAGATTTTCGTAACCGCTCCTTGACTCGAAATTGTTCTTCCCCCTCCTCAGTGCCTTTTAGTTTGTACTGTAATAATGGTTGAATATACATTTTCACAACAAAGTTGGGCCCCGGGCACTTAAAAGATACCCATCGTAAAGAAATTAATTACCTCCCTTGTTAATCTTGATATAATTAAGTTTCGGAAGAACAAAATTAGTTGCAGTTTTGCTCGCGTCGGGAGGGGGGGGGGGGGGGCTGTGATCTGAGGCTGCACCCCCAGTCGGGTAGCCTGGGGGGGGCTCCCAGAGTTTGGAGCCCAGGGGTACCGGGGGAGGGGAAGTCAGCTGGGTCCAGGCCATCGCTCAGATATGGCGCTGCTACTCTGCCCTGGGCCATAGTTAGGAAATGTTGCATTGCTCTTTAGCACCTTCCTGCATCATTACGGCTGTTATCTGGGTGCTGAGAATATACTTTTTCCTGAGATCAGCCGGAGCAGTTTTCGGTGTTAGCTGTTAGCGGCAGCCTCGCTCTTCCGGGACATGTGCCCTCGTCAAGGTCGACACGGCTGTATCCCCCCCCCCCAACTCCCGTGGGATTCGAACCCGGGACATTTTGGTCTAGCTTCGTAAGCCCCCTTTGTCTTATCACATAGCTAATGCTCGAGGGATATGAAATATCAGAGATCGATGATAACTCAGGAGAACGTGGCCTCCTGGCCCCCGCAGGGCGAAGGGACATTCAAACCTGCGGTGTGTCTCCGTGGCGCGGGTCTCCGCGCGTCTCCTCCGGCGTGCCGACCCACGCCCCGCTCCTTTCCGGATGGATTCACTCAATTGCGTGAGTCTGAAGTTGCGGATTTTTCTCTGTTTGGTAAAAGCGTGTTTTCCTTGGCATTTTGGATTGCGTGCATGGCTTCCCATGGTCGTCAGCTGTGCCACCCAGTGAAAGCATGGGGTTGCCACATCTGCATGTCTGGATTTGTCATTAAAAACATGGATGGGATCGGGGGGGGGCGGGGGGGTGATGGAGTTGTGAGGTTTGCCATGAGACCTGCTGAGCTGGTGTGCGGTGCTAACGCGGGCGTGAACGGCGCCGGTTAACGTGATTTTATGGTTCTGCGGGGACTGCCGGTGAGCCCGTTTCGGTACGCTGCCGCCGTGCGCGTCAGGTTCAATCGCTTTGGTTCTAACATGTTCCGGTGGTGCTCGCAGGAACAACGGCCATGACATTCCAAGGCCGACGGTGGTCCGATCGGAAGGGAGGACGCTGTCCTGTCTGTAGACAGAGGAGGGCCCCATTGGGTTTCGGCATGCCGCCATGGCTAAGAGACTCAGAGCTTTGCCGCAGTAGGACTGTCTTTGATGTGATTGCAACAGAAAAAGTGATGAAAGAATAGAGAAGACTGGTTGGGAAGGTCACAACGCCATTATCCCAGAAGTCTTCTAGCCGGGCTGTGTGGCCGAAATGGTTTAAGTCCCAGGGAGGTTCCGTTGGGCCTGAGTGCGGCTGTCCGCTGACGCAGGTTAAGTGGGTAATTGGCTGATTTTTGTCTCTCCTCATTCACTTCCCCCGTTAAGGTAGTGTGAAGTCAAGCCTGGCTGTATATCACACCCCCCCCCCACCCTCAGCCCTTACCTTCCTGCTGTCACAACCCCCAAAATTGCCTTAAAGCCAGCATGGAAGCCATATCATCTTCTCTGGAAGTGGCGTTTAGACGCGGGGCTGGTGCTGCAGTATGGGCACCTGCCGTAATTACACCTCACTCGCGCCGTATTCCTAGTGTCACTGTTCCTCTCTTCCTTATCTTCCTTCAAAAAAAAAAAAAGAGAAATGTACGGCTAAAATTAGCGACTCAAAAAAAAAAAAAAAGGACAAAAAACCCTGGTTCCAGCGAATAAACAAGCCGGCTGCATTAGTGAAGACGGCTTATTGGCTTGCTTTGCTCTCCCCCCTCCAATGGCGGCCCATTAAAGGCGGTAATGTCTGCCGGCAGCAGTGCCGGGGGGCGGGCAGGCGAAGGCCAAGGAAGGCATATTTCACATGCATCAGACACTGGAATTAAATAGACCATGTTCCCTAAAAAGACTGAAGTACATCTCTTTCTGATGTGCGTCTCAGGCAAGAAATTCATTGATCTCAGAATGTCCCTTGGCAATTATAAAATATTAAATCCAAGTCACACTTTTCGACTCAGCTTAATTTTTTTTTTTTCCCACAGCTTTCCATTTGATCAATTTTAACAAGTTAGAAATGGCTCCTAATGGTGAGGGGAAAAAAAGATTCCTCAGTCCTGATGGTGCCCGCTTGGAAGCATCTATTGTTACGTTTGCTTCCCATTTCTGTTATCAAATAAAGGACGAGAGCAGCACTTCCTCAGTCGTATTTTTAAATTAGATTTCTCTTGCGTACTTTAGAAGCTCGCAGGCTGATATTTGGGCATTCATTTAGATCGTGCTTTAAATCTTGTCTCCGTAACTGGCTGGACGTCTGAGGAGATGAGGAAGTCGCTGGCCGGCCTTATCTCAGGAAGATGGCGCGTGGGGGGGGGGGGTGCGGGGGCCGCGGGCTGCGGCCAGCCCCTCGTGTCCCTGGAGACCGTGACGGGGTCCGCGCCTAATTGCCCCAGCCATTACGCTCAGCCCAGATTGCAGCAAACAGATTTCACCCGGCAGTTTGAGAAGGTACACAGTTCATTAAGCTCTCCTCCCGTTTCCCGTATTTTCCTAATTAAGGCTTAGAATCAATCACTGCTCCTGTAACATAAGGCCGATTTGCTGCGGCCCCTCTTTCCACCTTCAGGATTTAAGCTGTAGTGTCTGCTTCCGAGCACCGCTCCGCTTAGCACAATCGGCCGCGGCGGGAATTAGGCAGCCTGCGCTAATTAGCATGTACAATTAGATATGCCACTCAGGCGCTGTGTTTTGGCAGATAATCTCAGGAGTTAAACCTATTCACGTCTTAATATAATTCAATTAGTCTGACCCAAAGGAAAGAGCGTAGGAGCGTCTTGCAGTGGCATCCACCGGTGCGGGTGTGTTTCTGACAAACCTGCATACGTGTAGGTGCAATGTCTCTGTGGACCACTGGATTTAAACCGGTGACCTTCCGACAAGCACAGACTGAAAGCGCTGAATTGGCATGTGCCTGATGGAATGGTTTGTGGAATCACACAAGTATAATATAACAGTTTCAATTGCTTCACACCATATTCACTCCTGATCAGGTGAATATGTCTATTAGATTTTAAAATGCAAAATGTAGCACACATCTTTCAGTTGTTTATAACTGCTGATGTGAATTGAGCACATTGGCTTGAAATTAAATGGCCCAACATGTGATCTTGGGATCAATTGTAGGTATACATTTTCATAGTGCATCTGCAGTTTAGTCCCGTCTGTCTTGACCCTGGCTCAAAGACAGCCTTTGTTTACACATACCCAGGGTGTTTGGGGTGTTTTTGGGGCCCGAAGGGAACAGGGTGAAAGGTAAATAGGACACCTGCCAGGAGCCCCACTGGCTGTCTGGCCCCCACAGGTGGGCCCCAGGGCCCACGACCTGCATGTCCATGTGACTCTCCCGCCCATCGCCCTCGTTCCTGCCCTATCTGGCGGTGGAAGGCGCCCCCCGCAGCCTCCACGAGGAAACTCAAGCACCTGCCAGCAGGCGCGCCTGCAGCAGAGGAAGGCAGGAAGGCTTCCTTTACAAGGCGAGCCATTAACATTGCAGAGAAGGGTGTGGGTTTAAATTGAGTCAATATGTAGATAATGAATATACATATAAGGAGTCAGGTTCTTTTTTTCCTGTTGCAGGAAGAGGAAAAAAAAAATCACACAGGTACTGATGAGCCACTGGGACCTTCTTTAAACAGACTATCTTCTCAGGAAGCTTTGGAGGTGAAGTGGAGGCAGCAGAGAGCAGTGGGAGTGACTGCTGTGTCCGGGGACCAATAGGAGAGCAGCCAGCCTATGACATCACACCCGCCGTGCTCTCCCTTGTGTGTTGTGCGGTGGCTGAATGTCTTTGTGTCATTTCAAAGTGTGATCCCCATGCCGGCCTAGGTCCAGGGTCTGGATATCTGTCCGTCTGGCTGTCTGTTCCACCTCCTTCCTCTCCCTCCTGATGGATTAAGATTAGCCACCTCCCTCAGATCCCTCCCTCATCCGGAACGTTGTCATGTGAACCCGACACTGGGGCTTTTGCACTTTCTGTCCGAAAGGTGCCAAACGCCCAGAGGGAGCCCCGTCAGCAGGTGGTAGATGAGAGAGCTGCCCTTTCCAAGAATTATACAGCTTTTGTGAGACACTTGGTTTCCCTTTTTCTATTAAATATTAAGTCTGTTTTTGCCTTTTCTTTCAAAGTAACTTAATCAGGTTTTTTTCCCCCCTCTCTCTTTTAATTTCAGATGTTTTGTTCTCCTCGCTCCCTTTGGATATCTCTGATTATCCCTTTGGATATCTCTGGTTATCCCTTTGTCGTCTGGGCTGGAGCGATGCAGGGGTGGCAGTGGGTGGCGGAGCCTGGCATCCTAATTTATGCGAGGTTACGTGTTTTTTTTTTTTCTCATGTTAAAAAAAAAATGTCGGTGTGATGCTTTCCTTCTTTTTTAAGCCGCTCCCCCGTGCCCGATCTGGGCGGCGCGCTGCCGCCTCGCACGTGTAGCTGTGAGATGGCGCCGGCTCCGCTGAGTGTGTGTGTGCCAACCGGGGCTCACTGCCGGTGCCAGTAGCCTGCAGGTGAGCCCCGCCCCGGGGTCCACGCCCAGTTTATGAATGTCTCATTGTGTTCTAGAGAAAGGGGTTTCCGCCACACTCCCGCGGAGGCGCTCTGTGGCGAGAGCAGTGTTCCCGCGTGCGTTTCCCAGGCCGCCGGCTCGCAGCACGCAGGCCTGTCGGGCTCTGCGCACACCTGGCCATTCAGGTCCGGGCCGTTCCACGGCCGTGACGTCAGACATGCCGCCCCGGCTGCCCTCTCGGGAGGCGAGGATCCGACCCGCTCGGCGAAACGCCGTTCCGTATGAAAGGCGCAGATTAACGAGTCAATCGGTGGCCCCTCCACAAACCCAGACCCAAAAAACGACAGCGCCTCCCAGTGTGAAAAGGAGGGCACGGAAACCAACGATGCCTCATTAGCCGAAACCGGTGAAGGCGTGGGCTAAGACGGCGGGCTCGTTACCCATCACTCGCCTTCACTTTAATTGGATTCCATGTATTTATGAAACGCCTTGAATATTTTATGCTGCAGAGATTCACAGCCTTAAGAGGGGCAGGAGGCACCTGGCCCAGTGCTGTACACCAATCACAGGGCATGCGTGAATGTCCTTCAGGTTCTGATCGCGTCTCTGGCTCCCCATTCCTGCCAATCAGTTAGGGATTTAGTCCTTTCCCACTATCTCTGCTGTGCACCAAGAGAGCTGGTCTTCCTTATATATGCCTAATCCCAGAAGTGTTCCCCTGCACCGGCAGAGAGAGGCACCCTGTCTCTTTTTGTGCCTCGTGGCCGCGACCCTTCCCGCCCCACCCCCTCTGCGAGGTGTCCTCTGGAGCCCGGCCGGGGGGGGTGGGGGGGGGGGATACTCAGCTTTCATCTCAGCCCTAACCCGTGGACTTGCGGACCCGAGGCCAAGCGGCTCCGTCGATGCCGCCACCACACTAATTACAAAATTCCTATCCTGCAGCCAAATGTTTTAATTATGTGTTGTGTCAACCAGTTTGCAGATTTAATCAACGGTTAATATGCATTTAACTGTGAAGCGACAGCGCGCTCCGGCACAGGACCAGCAGAACCTCCGCGCTCGCCGTCCGGATCTCTCCTGGCGGCGGCCAGCGCTTTTCAAAAGGCTCCCTTTCCCGCGTCGGAGGCTGTCGCGACTGGCGGAGGCAGCAAAGGGTTAAGCAGAAATGGAGCGGGGACGCTGGGGGCAGCGGCACAGCACAACAGAGCGCTGTTCGTGCGAAGGCGAGTCGTTTCCCGAAACACTGCAGACACACGGCCTCAGGCGCCCTCAAACCTTTGGAGACCAAAATGGCTTGCAGGAGTCAGAAGTAATAAGGAATTTTTTTTTTTTTTGCCTCCTTTCTCCTTGACTGAAACCCCGTCGCCGTGGAAGCAGCGACGGACTTTGTGCTTCACGTCGGCGCGGGGATGCCGCGACGACGGGCCGTCTGGCCGACATGCGCTGGCCGCGCGGCGGTTGGGTTGCCGTCGCTGTTTTTTATCGCTGCCGTTTCCGAACGCGAATCCCCCCCCCCCCACGTCTCTCCTGGTTGAGGACGGCCGTGCTTGTTCTCTCCTCTCTGTGCGGACGGAGAAAGGAGCTATTTTTATTTTCCGCTTTTTTGGGTAAAACGAAAAGCTGGAGAGGAAAACAAGTGACCCTGCCCTTAAATAAAGCATTTTTTTTAAACTCCAGCAAGGTTAAACTGGCTCCCTGCTGCACAGCCCCACTACCCTGTTCCAGCGGTATTCTGCAGCTGGAGGGGAGCCGGTGGGTCTCTGTCAGTCTGAGAGCTGCGCGCCGCGGACCTTCCCGAGCCTTTATACCATCTCCACCCTCTCATTAGCAGAGGACACTCCATTCTTCTGTTGCTTTCCTTTTTATCTTCAGTCCTAATTGTGCATTTTCTTATTCATAGCTTTTCGGATTCTTACGGCTCTTCGGGGCCACGCGCACATCTGCAAGCTGTTACTCTGATTCCTAGTGCGTTCAGTAGTTCTCTGGAAGTCTTCGGATGAGGCGCGTCAGGACTGTGATGTCATGAGGGCGGGAGTCATGTGGGCCGTATCGCTTCATGCCTCGAAGTTTCACCATGCCGACAGCGGGGTCGCCATGCCGACAGGTGACAGACCAGTCCCTCCGTGGGACTCGTCCCCCTGTTTTACACAGCCCCTGCTTCCCAGGAAGTTCACAAGGGCCGGGTTAGATTTTTCCAGGAGCTTGGAAGGCTGGTGCTGGGGACATGTCATGCCGGCGATCAGATGTGAAAGAAAAAGGGCAATTCTGCCATGGAAAGATGGACAGAGAGAGAGGAAGGGAAGCAAAAGCTGCTCATCCCGCCGAAGCTGTGAAAGAAGCCGTGATGTGCATTATCCTGCTGACAGTGAATGTAGCTAGTGAACTAAACTGGACTGGTAGGATTTAGCGGCGACTGGAAACCTTTTAATTGTGGGCAAAGACAATGGAGACAATGGCAGATGTGTTACATTAAATAGGTGAGGAAGAGCCACCTGGGATTTAGCTATACTATGGCCATTCAAATCATGATCCTCAAAGGCCGAGCCCTGCCGATTTTTCAGCCTTCCTTTGCCTGTGAGCCAGGTGTGAGGCCTCCAGCCAATCAGAATCAGTAATTGGTAAATTAGCTACCCAGAAGAACAGAAAACAAGGCTTGGATTTGGAATCAACGTCTAGATTTGAAGAGCCCTGAGCTATACACTATCTCACCTCCAGCAGCCCACTGGGAAATGCATGTTGTTTTATGGTTTGGGCTGAGGTCATGAAGATGGCATCCTATATGGCCATGCTGGCATTATCCCCTATTGAAAACCTTGATGGCAGCTTCCGGGGTCGAAGGATCTGAGTTTGTGAGGACGCAGTCAACCGTCGCTAACCAGCAATAGCAGCCGAAGGCCCTTAATTGTTACTAATCTACATTACTACAATGTCACTGAACGGGAACAGGAAGGGGCCGGCCTCCGTGGCGTCTCGCGGTGTTTGCTCGCCAATTCAGGAGTTGGCTGCCCCTTCTGGATACCTGGACATGTTATTCTAGCCCGGTTACTTGGCTTGGCCCGGCCCGGCCTCGCTGCTCCCACAGGTTAGTGCCGGGGGGGGAGCCCAGCCCTGCTGCTGTTCTCACAAGATCCTATGGCTTATTCTGTATTGACTTAAAGGTAGCAGGCTGTGAGCTGCCCTGTCGACTGGGATGAGGGAGCGGGGCTGGGTGTGGTGAGCACAGGGAGTTACGGGGAACAATCCAGCCCTGCGGGGGTTGTGCAGGGTCCCTGTGCTTTCAGCTCCTCACCACCTGGTCCCCGTTCTCTTCCCCTGGCGCAGTGGACTGCGGAGCTCTGAGGCCCGCTTGGGACTCCCTGCTCCTCAGGACTCATCCTTGGCTCGTCTTAGCAGATGACCTAAGGGTGGGGCGTCAGCCCTGTGTTGTTTATGCCTCTGTTCCAGTCCCACCTTCCTGATACTACGACAGAACGGGCCGGGCGTCGACCCGACCCAATCTCATCCGAATAGGGGTACCTGCATCGGGGTCTCTGGTGCCGTGCCTCTGAGCCGGAGTGCGCCCTTTGAGACGTGCCGTGTGAACGGCCCGGAAGGCAGATCCCGCTGGCTGGCCGTACGCGGTGAGAGGATCGTGGCTGAGTCACCCACTTCAGGGCCAGGCGTGGCTCCGCGCCGGAGGCCATAACCACCTCCTTATGAAGGCGCACAAGCCACAACTAGACTCCCAGGAGCCGGCTTTGAAGTCCCGGCGGCTGAGAAACGTGCTGAGTTTCGCCTCCGTGGGCCGCATGTCGGCGGAGTGCCGCTGCGTGACGCCCCTGCTCTCGGCCCGTGTCGCATCACTGACATGCCGTCCTTCCCCACAGGTCTCGGGCTGCTCCTCAGGCTCACCGGCCGGCTTCTCCTCGCCCTCTGCCTCCTCGCGCCAACACCCCCGCCAGCGCATCACCCGCGTCAACCTCAGGGACTTAATCTTCTACATGGAGCAGGAGCGGGAGACGGCCCGCTCTCTCCTGCTCTACCGCGCCCTGCTCAAGTAGCCTTCCCAGCCCCGGCCTGGCCCAGCCTCCCTCTCTCTCCTCGTCTCTCCTGGAACGTGCCTTTGATAGCGTTTCGCAGCCTGGTCTGTGTCTGTCGTGACCTTAATATTGCTTTAAAAAGGAAAAAAAAAAAAAATCCAGACGTGATTGTGTCTCTCCACTGTTTTAGCTCCAAACAAACAAAAAAAATAATAATAAATAAATGCTAGCGTGTGGAGTGTTAAAGGAGGTCACACAGAGTCTAGCGTTGATTCAGAACGGGCTGCCCGCGTTTGCCGGATACAGAGCTCACTCGCATCGTCTTGGTCACCCACAACAGCCCCGTGAGTATTTTACAGAGCAAAATCATCCCAAAGTGAAAAGTAACTTTTTTTATAATGCAACATATCAAGAAATTATACTGCAGCCTATAATTTATGATAAAGCGCAGGCATATACTTCAGGATGGGGAACAGAATTTTATTTGACCTTGTGACCTAATTATATTTATGCATCTTCAGAACAAAACTTTACCAGGGATAAAAACATAACTTGATAGCAAAATATTAAATGTATATATTAAGTCCATTGATTTCATAAGTGCATGTACGATATTTTACCACCTAGTTAATATTTTAGCATCGCTGTGTTTTTTGGAAACGTGTGCATATTAGTTACCATGTTCTGTGAAATCACGTGTCGTCTGTCAGGTCGGTAAGCACTCCGTCTTCCGGCATGGTTCCGTTTCGACAGAAGTCGGGCCTCCCATAGACTCACCAGGGTCAAAGCTGCGTGACCTTGTCCATCAAGGGGGGAGGGGATGTGAAGCCTCCAATTAAGCGGATCACAGGAGAGCAAAGCTTTTTAAAGGCAATTTAATGTTGTCAGTTGCTGGTTTTTAAAGTTATTTATCGCTATATATTTTTTAAGAATTCTATTATCGTGTAAGGACTTTGAACATGATATTCAGAAACCAGGCATCAAGACATTGAACCTTGAAATGAAAATGACCAGTCCTAGGTTGCCACTCTTATACTGTCCAATAACCTGAATGGGAGCCTTGAACAGCGTTAGAGGGATGTTAGGTTGATTGCACCAATTAGGCTTTTACTGGAGTTTATTGTAATCCCAGCCAAGGTTAATCAACGTCGAGGGAGTTTTCCCCGACTGGTTGACGAGTGAGTGAATCCCGTGTTGGGGTTTCTGCCAGGTATGGCATGCTGTAGACGGCCAGTTAGTGGTAGCTCCTCTCTCTCCGTCCACGTCCCTCCCACACAACCCTCATTTGCTTGGCTTTTTGTCGTCCGTTTGAAGCCTCTTACCATCTATGCAGCAGCTGTCCCGCTGAGTAGTGTCGTCCTGTGGTTTATTCCTCAGCATTTAAAGGTGGCTGTAGAAGTCAACATGCATTGAATTAGTATTATTATTATTATTTTAAATTAGCACCATCCCTAAGTTTCCAAATATGCATTGCGATTAAAAAGAGGAACTGGCAGTGTTACTGATGTGCATCGAGAAACCTGCAGCTTTGCTCCGAGGGTTCAGCAGTATTGTCGATACCTGTCAAAGGCTAGGCGCTTTGTAACTATTTATATATTACCAATTGTTTTCCTCATTTGCACCGCACGGTTTTATCTTGGTAAATTAACTTTGGTGGGGGAAAGGCAAAAAAAAGTAATGGAAAAAAATGAAAGGAAGCAGAATAATTTAAAAGAAGCACAAATAGACTTATTTGTCCAACGGTTTAAAGATGATACCTTTAATAATTATTTTTATGGTTTCTGATAAATAAGCCAGAAGAAATTTCTACTCCATCAAACTTTTTAGCCAAAAAAAAAAAATGAATAGGAAGGTTTTACTGACACCCAGGTGGAAAATTAAGTTTTAATGTGTGGGTAATTTGTACATACTGTTTACAAAGACCATGTGTTTATTAGAACTATGTTATTTTTGGTAAACTCTGTACATATTCTAAAATTTTCCTGTTTGTGTGAAAAGCATACTTCTGTATTTGTACCTATTTTGTAAAGGAATAAAGATGCTGTTTACTAAGCAAAGTGTCCAATGCCTTTCTGTCCTTCAGAGCCTTTGTCCTGCTCTTTTGCTGTTTTTAAGACACTCGGTTATAGGTCTTTGAAGACTCATGGGCAGTTACACCTGACCTGTGCTTTGATTCACACCTTTGCTTTAATATTTCGTTCAGAGTTCCCTCCCAAAGGTTGCTCCCATTGCAGAGAGTTGGGGGTTGTCAGGTGGACAAAGACCAACCACTTAACACTGTAAGGTAAGACTCTGTGCTCCACCCCGACTGTGTAAACTCCCCCCCCCAAGTGTTGTGATTCTGGTTCTCCTCCAGGAATGTGACATGGTTGCTCTTGTGCTTCATTGGATTTGTAGAGCATTTACTACGGTAAAACGGGACAGAGATGTGAGGAGTGTCATTGTGTTTTGTCACCACAGTGCTCACGAGTTTTGACTGTCGACTTCATGAACTTTTGAGGTGCTGATTGTGAGCGGGACGGGTCTTTCGGCACAGGTTTGTAAACAGTTCTGTAATGAGATTTGACTGTAGGTAGTTCAGCGATTACAGAACTGGAACCGGTGCCAAAAACACTTGAGGCTGAAAAGCTGAGCCGCTGCGATGCCCTTGAGCAAGGCACTTAATTTGAATCGCTTGAATTAATATCCATCTGTACGTCAGTAAGACCATCGGAATAAAGGCATGTCAGGAGCTGAGGAACGTCATAATAGCATTGTGTTCCCATGCCGTCCCCCAGTTCACATCTCTTATGTTTCAGGAGAAGATGTGCAGACAATAAGACTGAGAGGAGATCCCAGGAGGAAGCAGGAGATGACCGGTGATCAGAGCTTACTGTGGCTTCAGGTTTTCACTCAAGATGGAGAAAGTGTTGCTCTCAGCTGAGCTACCCCCCCACCCCCCCCCCCCCCCCCAAAAAAAAAGTGCGAACCCATGTGTTTAGGACCAGAGCTGCACAGAAGGTGTCAGTCAGCAGGAGCTGGGAGACCAAGGTGGGCTCTTGGAGCATGGAGTGTGAAGATGAAGATTACCAGGTGGTTGGAGGTTCGTATTTCCGGAGGAATCTTCATGTGGTATCACGGTGCACAATGTCCATGTTACACCAACGCCTTATAAATTGATTTTCAGTATTTAATTCCTGAAAAGTAAAGACACACCTTTGCACATTATCTAACTGGGGGCATTGTGAAACATCTGGCCTAGTCATTCCAGAAAAGAAAGACAGCAAACAAGCATTAAATAAACAGTCCATCCGTTTATTAATGCAAATATTCAAATAAAATTGAAAGATGTAGTTACTGCAGGTTGACACATGCCCTTAATACTATAGTCTAATTATTAAAACATTCTGTTTAAATAATTTACATTTGCACCTTAGTATAACTTTGAAATGCTTCTAGAAAATCCATATGTATACAACATATTGCTTTTTTATTTTTTTATTTTTTTTTTCCTGATAGCTTTTCTTTCCCAGGAAAATGAAAACAGGACTTTGAGGTTCTCGTTATTTGTCTGCTTGTTTGTTTGGTTTTAAATATATCGTTAACCGAAAAAGCTCACTCAAACCTAGAGTCCTAATACATTTCAATATACAAAAGACTATATGAGTGACTAATCACTGGACTACGGAGCATAGAGAAGTGCGCAGATCCCGGGTAAGCAGGGACCCTGTGGTACAGTATCAACATCAAGATCATCATCATCATCATCATCGTCGTCGTCTTAACAAATATGACACTTCTTTCTATAACTGGACTTCTTCCATTAAAACAACGCATGAGATACAATTCTACACATCATTTGGAAGAGCGGCCTTCACAAACAACGTATGCGGCTGACTTTTTCCTGTAAGTGTCAATGGGCGCGGAAATGCGTGGGGGGCCCTTGGCTTCTCCTCGGCTTGATGCCGGCCCACGGACCGCCGTCGGGGGCTCGGCCTTTCTGGCTGGGTTTGGGGGCCGCCTTAAGATGGAGGGATCACCCCTCTGCTTACTCCTCTCTCCCGTGCCCAGATGAGTGTGGGCTTTTTCTAACTCCTGTAACACTGGTAACAGTTTCCCCCCATAGCCGTTCTGATTAAACTGAGCTGCAAGCTGCCTTGGGCCTCGTGCTGGCTGAGGGCTTATCAGTGGGGATCCACATCCGTGGGGGGGGGGGGGGGGGATCTGCAAAGTGCCTTCAGTCCCAGGTGGGGAGTGTCCGCTGGATAACCATGTGACCCGATCCATCTCCCTGCTCCACTTCCAAAGGTGCCCCCAGGCTCCGATCTGCCTAGGTACAATGGCTCGCTTCAAGCCCCCTCCCCCACCTGCTATACAGTGAAGGCACAGCACTGCTGGCCTGGGGGGGGTCGCCACAAATGATGGAGGCCAGTGATTGTTCCCAGAGCCACTTTGGGTCCCACACTATGGCGATCAGGGGGTTGGGTGTTTATATTCAAAGGGGGTTGGGGGGCACTTCCCATACTTAACTGCTGGGTGTTGGGTCACTGGAACCAACACAAAGCTTTGCTACTTCATGCCACGGACCTCTAGACATAGAGAGAGCAGGGGCGGTATAATAACACTGGTGTTCCCTTCCTTCCCTTTGACACCCGTACTGTGTTCTACAAGAGGGCACAACAAGGAGATTTTTTTTAATTCAATGTAGGGTTCTATCCCGCTGTGAACGTGAACGAGTTGGAATAGCAAAGCCATTTGTTCTGTGGCTAATTAAGAGAATACCGTGCTGGTAGTTTTCCTCCAGTATTAGAGTAGCTATTGCATATTCTTGAGTGAAGATTTTGAAATCGCTCGGGAGGAGCTTTAAGAGAGCACAGGTTCCCCCCGCAGTCCTGTTCTAACAATCGGGCCTTCTCCGGCGCCCGAATGCAGCAGCCAGGCGGCTTTGGCCACGTAGCCTCCGGGCGTGATGGTGTTTCCAGAGCCAAGCAGCCCCTACTTATGCCCTCATGTCCCGTGACTTTTGAAATCTAGGTTCAGAAATCCTTCATATGGAAAACAACAAAACAAAATAAAGCCATAGATCATAGCTGGAATAAAAGCAAATTTAGATAAGAACACTAGTTTATATGAACAGCCAACAAAACAATGGATTCCATATTTAGAATGGGGGTGGGGGGTGTCATTTGATATAAAGCCCAGGCCATGTGTGGTCCTCCAAACGCGAGGCTGGTCAGTGCCAGGGGCTTCTGCCCCCGTGCCGGTGCTGTCCGCATTCAGCCGCATCGCCACACAACACGCACACGCACAGGACTGGACGACACTCTGGCATGCGCTGAAGTGGGGGGGGGCATCGGTTCCCCTGCAGAGTCCGTCCCAGTTGTCCCACCTCGCGGCTCAACACGCCCCAAAGGCAGAGCCGAGAACGGGGGCTCGCTTGTCAGTTTAGTCCCTTGCTTGAACTTCTTTGGGTCTTCCTGGCAGGATTGAGATGTTTCATTTACGTTCTCGAAAACTTTTTTTGTTTTTTTTTTTAATTACATTCCATTAGATCTCCAAGTTCCCCGAGGCTGGCACTGTCCGCTCAAAAAACTGCTAGTACATAAGTGTTCCTCATTGGTCCTTTTCACTGGATGGAGGGGGTGGGCCTGCCCTGTTCAGTCACAGTCCACCTCAGTGCCAGTTCTTTTCCCAGCATGCCCTAGTCCAGGGGCTCCTGCTTTATCCTGATCGGCGTGCTGAGGGGCTGACACCGGCGGTCCTCACGGCACAGGACGTACTCGCTGAACTGCGAGGAGTCGACTCCGCCCCCGCAGGATGCCGCCACGCTGAAGCCCTTCTGGAAGAGCCTCTCCAGAACCTGCAGAGGTGGCAGGTGAAGAGGGTTTTAGAGACGACGCCCATCTCCCATCGCGCCGCGGCACACCGTGTCCGCTGACCCCACCGACGAGGACACGTTTTTACACCAGTGGAAACTTAAGCCGCAGATGTCAACAGCATCTCTCTACAGAGGCGGAGAGAGCTGCTGGAGAAAACGTCTCTCGTATTTATTAAAGAAGAAAGCTGTAGATCAGGGCGTCAAGCCGTATTCGTGTGATCTGTCGCACGGCTAGAGCTGGCAGAACCGTCCCAAACGTCCCACCGTCTCACTCCCATTGTCGTCCCTTGACATTCAGATCTAGCCGCTATTGTTGTGGGTTTTTATCTGGAAGGGTCTTCCCTTTCATAGCGGGCCGAGTGGCTCCATGTGCGCATTCCCGTTCCTTTAGAGCACGCTGTGTTTGAAAATGAAAGGTTTTGCTCAAGGCAGCACTGCCAGAAAAAAAAAAAATCTTAAGAAGTCTATGTGCAAAGCAAGAGTCCCCATAAAGCCCAGTGAGAAGCCGGTGGCTTTGGCTCATCAGAACGGCGCCCCAGCTGGTGGGGTATCCGTGTTTTACCGTATTGTTTACCGAATACGGGGGATCACTTGCCTGGATTCGGCGTATCACGTTAACGATGGTCTTTAATTAGGGACCATCTGACACGCCTCACATCGCAACGAGACAGGAGCGAAATAATGGACGTCATACGACTTCTGCTTGGTAAAGATGTGTAGGCCGGTCCGCGGCCCGTATAGCCGTGACCGAGGGGCTAATTAGCGGAGTGACGTGGGGAGCGCGAGCCGGAGACCGGCGCTAATTAAGAAGTGCGCCGGTGTCAGCGCGGCAAACCCATGACAGACTACGCAGAAGAACAACAATTATGGAAATCATATTACACTCAGTGCCCAGATCGTTGCATCACCTTCAGCTTCCCCACAATGTGTGTTGTTGTCTGACCAGATGTGCTGTGGTTCTACGGCCCCGCGCTCACTATTGTAGATGTTTCACGATAAATATTAGGGAGGTTTTAAGGATTTTAGAGATGGAGCCGGCCTGTGTGTACAGACACCACTTGTTACTCCCCCCCTGATATGTCAGCGGCAGGGCCGGGCGAGAGCTGATGGGAGGCCGACACCATTTTCGTGTTTATCAGCGAGCATCGAAAGTGCTGCTGGTCTCGGTGGAGCCGTCCAGCTACGGTAATTAACACCAAGAGATACTGCAGCCCAGTGCCTTACATTTGCTTCATTCTAAAAGCATTCGGTGTGCAGAGAGCAGTGCATTTGGAGACGCAGGCTGCTGGGGGCATCCCTGCTGGACCCCCCAGCAAAGGAACTGCCTTCAAATGAAAGTATAAATGGGTATGTTTTCAGGCTGACTTGAAGAGGAAAAAAAAAAGTCACCTAAGCAACTAAATAATTACAATTATCATATTTCCCTCCTTTGTCTCTGATGCTTAAGGTTGAGGGTGTGTCCCGGGGAACCGGATCGCTCGGATTCCTGCTCCCGTGGCCCACACTCGGCGCCGAGAGGTCCCAGTGACTCGGAATGCTGGCACATGGTGGTACCGCTACCCTGAAAGTAACGATGTGGGGGTGCCAGCTAGCGCAATACTGACGGGAGCAGGGGGGGAGTGTGTGTCCCCCCCTCTGGGTGGCGGATCCTGGGCGCCGGGGAGCTTTGCAGCGGGGCCGTGTGACACGTGTCACAGGAAGTAGGACGCCAGGCGGCGTTTACGAGGACGGCCCTTTGTTGGGATGAATGGGGGCCTCCGCCCGCATCCCGCTCACTGCACTCAATTTCATTTAAAATTTAACAGTCTGTCAGTTCTGTGCTTGCAAAAAAAAAAAAGCTTGTTGTTTTGGGGTCTTTTCGGATGGGACTCTCTGTGTCTGCGTGACATGTTTTCATGTGGGGCTCTCTTTTTGGGAACAGAGGATCACATTTTTAAGGGCCAGTTTGATCAGCCCCCTAACCTCTTTTAGAGGTGATGGGTGGGTTGGGGGGGGGGCATTTGGAAACTAGACAAAGTAGATGAGAGGTTGCTTGCACAAAGTTGACAGTTAGACTTTTGGGGAAGCTGGCTGAGAGCTGTGGTCCCTATCGGCCCACAAAGAGCCCTCTTTGGGCTCACCTGTCCGTGCCCCCCGCGGCTGAGCCGCAAACGCACTGGATAATGCCTTAAAAGGCCCCGTCTCCGCTTCCCGCTCCCTCCCTGCTGGGTGGGGCCCTCAGTTCCCATGGGCAGCCGTCCAGCTCTGCAACCCGATCAGACACACATGCTCCATGCGGTGAGTGGAGCCCCGAGCTCAAAGATGCCGTGAGAGGATCGGGTCTGCCGCACCCAAGCCCCGTGGGCACGGGGGAGCCAGGGTGAGCTCAGCCCAGCCTGCGCGGCCCCTGCCCAGGGAGCCGTGTCCAGGGCCGTAGGCTTCATTTCCAGGCAGTACCTTCTTAAAACCGCCCATTACTTTGTCATTTTTAAAGGTATATTCTACGTGGTGCTTTATTATTTTAATGATATTAATTATACCTCCATCCATTTTCTCACCGCATAACCAGTAAGGGTCCCAGGACATATTAATTACACATTATATGTGTGAAATAATACAGTTCAGCCACCGCTCAGCTTCCTTAGTGAGCCCTTGAGGGTCCAATCCCAGGTACCGGTCATGGGCTGTGGGAGAGGTCTGCACTTCACAAAGGAAGGTAGGCCTCTAACAGGCCTGCATGCTCTCTGCCCATTACTGCCCATTGTACTCTGATATGGACATTCTGGGCCCGGATTGGCAGAAGCAGAGCTGACAGGCAGCAAGTTAGGAAAGGTGTGGTGGGGGGTGCGACTGATCCTAAATCAGATCTCAGGCTGTAGCCTTCCCCCTGTTTATACTATGTGGGAATCTGCGGTATAAAGACCCTTAAATGTCAGCCCATGTGCGCGCGAGGACAACCCTTAGACAAAAGGTCTTTTACAGCGCACCGTGTCCTTATACATTACGCAAAAGGGCTTTATTAAGCTGCGGCCCCCGGAAGGGCGCGTCCTACAGCCAGGCGTCTCGCTCGGGGTGGATCAAAGCCCCCATTCCGCCACTCTTCCTGCACAATGCCTGTCCTGTAGCAAAGGCAATCATCAAAACTGAATTGGTTCCCACTTAATTTGAAACGGATGCTAGCACACCAAGACCGTATTCGCCCGTAAATAGACGGCAAAAGGAGGGAAAAAAAAAAGAAAACGTTGTGTTAGTTGATGCGCCAATTAATTATATCGCAAGCCAATTAAAAATCTATAAAAAGAAGTATAAACCAGTTTAGGATGTTTGGGAAATTCTAAGTACAGTATTAAAAAATGCAATACATGTATTTAAATTGCTGCAGGCGTCCTTGTAGTGAAGTCTTTTTTGGAAGTGGAGCTACATCTTAAAAGGAGTGAAATATGAATAATGCATATAATTTTCTTCCTTTTCATCACTTTCTCCCTTTCCATTTTCCAGAAAACGACTGGACCAAGGCACCTTTTCTGCACCCTGGTGCCACCCCTGGAAGGGCTTTGGGGGCTCGGGGACGGGGGATGGGAGGGCGGCTGGCACCCGAGCACATGCACAGGTGCAGCTCTCAGTGAGTATTTTTTTGGGGTGCTGTTTCTCTGACCCGTGATGTGTAGGACAGCCCCCCCTTTCAGGCCCTTAACCGCGAGTCAGGGGTCTGGCGGTCAATGCAGATGGGCCGCCCTCCCTCCGCACGCGATGGCGACGGATCGCGCGGCCGCCGGGCGCATGACAGCATGCGACAGCACCAGCTGCGATGTCGCTTCTGCTCATCGCAGCGAGAGGCTCGAGATCTGCAGGTGTCCCCGGCACCTTCAGGACTGACACCTCCACGGTGACGCCAAGGTGAGCCAGAAGGGGCTGTGTCAACGCACCTTCTGCAACACCTACAGGGCCCTCCACCCTTTCACCTCCGTGATGGCGCTCTGGCAGCCCCCCCCCCTCCCCACCCCCACCCAATTTATACACATATCATCCGTCACACGCGTACCCCGCTATTTAACATAAAGCCCCCGAGGGTGAAATATGTCGCTGCCTCACATGACATGAAAAATCAGTCCCTGGTACCATGAACGTTTTCGTGTGTGGAGGAGGGGGGGGCTGTTCATATGCACCATTTCGTGGGTCATTCATGGAGAACTTGGAGGGAACATCATAAAAGCCAGCCAGGCTGAGCATGTGCCTTGTGTTCCTCTCTGCCTTAAACGAGCACATTCCCATGATGCACTGCTGCATCGCTGGGGCGATAAAGGGACCGTGGCTGGAATAGCTGGAGGTAAGTCCACTTATACCTTCGAAAGGGCAGTTTGATGGAATGATTCAGCGCTTTTCGGGGCGTGGATACGTAAAACTGTAACAAGAGGCATGAAACTGAATGATGGTCGGTGTTCGATGACCCCGGGGGCCTGCTGGGCCTGGCTCCTTACCTGCACGGAGTTGAGCCTGCAGTAGCCGTTGAGCGGGAAACGGATGACGTGCGTGGGGTCTTGGTTCCAGCCGGCGTTGACCGAGTTGCACATGACGTCACCCGTCTCGGGGAAGATCTCCTCGATGAGCACCTTCTCGCCGCTGAGCGCGATGCGCTCGCCCAGGTCAGGCGTGACGCGCACCACCAGGCAGTCACAGGGCGGGGCCAGCCGCCGCTGCTCCCGCTCCTGCTTCCAGCGATCCAGCTCTTTGATCATGGGCGTCAGCTGGTAGTATCGCGCCTCCTCGTACAGCAGCTGGAAGTCCTGTGGAAAGGTGGGGGCAGCACATGGGTCAGCGAGGGGGCGGGACCTCTGACGGGGCAGGGCAGGGGCCGGCAATGACACAGAGGAAGAGAGGGTCACTGAAAGAGGCTTTACCGTCAAGAACCAGAGCAACATGCGACGCATATAGGGAAACCATAAAAAAAAATTGCAATCAGAACCATAAAAAGTTAATTAAGTCACACAATTGTGGCATCCGGACTGTAAAATGGCATTAAAGTCCAATAAATAGTTTGTGTACATTACTGAAGCGCGTCTTCTCAAAACCAAAAAAACAAAAACGAAAAGAATCAATTAGCCCTTCCACACGGCTGCGCATTTCCTGCGAACTCGCTTGCATTCATACTGCAGCGGCCCCCCGCATTACCCGGAGTGTAGCATAACGTGGTGATATGGCCGATCACACCGACATCTGCCGTGCGCGCGCGAGTCAGGGTGTTGGCGCACCAGCGGATGAGACAAAGGCACGTCCGGGACGCAGCGGGGCTGCCCGCCTGCCTCCATCTTTGCTGACGGCGGGGAGAAGGCGCGCCCACGGCTGTCTGAGGAACGGCGGCGACGGGGGGTCTGTGTGCAGGGCGGTCCGACAGCGGATCGCCTGTCTGCCCCTCAGGCCGCGCCCGCCGGAGGCGCTTTGCCCCGCCTCTCTCTCCTCTAATTTCCCACAAGAGCAGATGGCACGATTGCTCAAATCCGCTATAAAGTACCCGACGGAGCGGGGGCCCGACTCCAAATGAGAAGGGTATCGAAACGCGCCGGCAAACTGATTTATGGGGCGTAGGCGAGGTGGTGTAGCAGGCATGTGCGAGGACCGTCGGTGCTGGGGGCCGTCGCGTATTTCAGACTGTGCGCCTTGCGGAAATGGCTTCCGGAAAGCTCCGGGGCTCACCAAAACGCACAGCTGCATCTCTCACTTCGGTTCTGGAATGTTGGACACATTTGACTTTTGGTTCCAAAGGTGCAGTTCGAAGTAGAGCAGTTAAGGTGAACCTACCTTCACCATCATCATCGACGCACAGTTGGAAAGTCATCGGTCCCATTCAAGGCCTCGGAGCTACACGACAACTCTACACCTCAGCGTTACCCCCTCCAGTTGGGGGCACTGTAGAGGTTCTGGGTGCCTTCAGCCTTAGCCAGGGTGTTTGATTGCTGATCACACCACCTGATTATAGCGAATGTTCTCAGACGAGTTCATGTGAGCGCCTGCCTCACTCCCAACCTCGGTTCCCTACTCCTGCTTCTGGCCACTCTCACACAGAGACTCCTCCCTCCAGGTTCCCCCCACAGCACATCATAGTTCCTCATTCTTCGTGGGTCTGGGGCAGGGCAAGGAGATGTTTTGCATTCCAAAAAGGGCACCGAAACAGCATGATAATCTGAATTTCTGAAATGAGGGTCCAACAGGCTGGCTTCCCCCAAGTCCCTGAAGCCAAATCAACCAGGCTGGCAAAGCTCCAACACAATGAGCTGCCCTAGCCGCCCACTGATGAGGCCAATTCGCCAGCTTGGGTCACCCAAATGATGCTGGGGGAACATCAAACTGAGGAGGGATTTCTTAGCACAGAGTCTACCAGCCAACATCACTTATGCAGAGCCTGTACTGTTACTGGATCTTCACTGCAGCGGTTCTCAGTGGGAGCCCATACTTACCAATCTCTGTTTCCCAGGTACATTAATCACTAAGGTCTCCCCTACCCCACTGAGGTTTAAATAAGGCGCTGTTTGTAGGGATGACAGCTGTCATGACAGTGCGACTGATGCAGCCGCCTGCACGGGAGCCTTGTGGGATCTGACGTCTTCCTGACAAGATCAGCCATCCGCTGTGCCTCCTGGTGGCCGCCCCCTCGGACCACAGCGCCACCAGCACTGTCCCCCAGAGTAAGACGCTCATAAGCAGAGCGCTGGCCACGGGATGCCAGCCGCCGACTGAGGAGGTGGCTGTGAGACACTCTCCAAGGGTCAAAAATGGAAACTTTGATCTGGATAATCACTGTCCAGCGGCCCGTGTGTGAGGCTTTTTGAGCAGACACTGACTACAGGTAACATACAGGTAGCATAACATTAATACCATACAATTATTATTCTGCAGATGCATCACACTTTCAGACGTTAGGAAGATTACCTACGGCACTCCTACACAGTCGTATCCGTAATGGAAGCTTATCAAGGCCCTCTGCCTGTGATGCCTTTCGAATTTACTGCAATTAACAAACGAGGAATGCCGTAAGGGGGCCATTGGGGGCCCAGCTGGGGGCCATGGGTGACTGATTCTTGGATGACGGGGTTTCCCGGGTTCACTTGGAGTTAGAGAAGAGCAGGATTGTGGGTTACAATGCCATGGGTTCGGTGAGCGGAGGTGACGGGCTCCTGGTGGCCGCTAAGCACCCAGCTTCCTGGTGTGGAATCCGTGCGGCTGGGACCTGAGCTCTGACTGGATCCCTGGCCTAAGAACCAATGGGGGGGGGCAGGTGGTCTGATGGGATGGTACACAGCAACAGATCGGCTCTCTCTCTCAGCTGCAGTTTATCAATTTTATGTCATTTTGTTTTCAACTGGCACCACAAGATCAGAAGTCTCGCCAAGAGCATGAATGCAATACAGGAAAAAGAAAAACAAAAAACAAACAACGCTTCAAGAATCACCAGAGACGCGACCATCAGTCCAACTCATCCTATCACGGAGGCAAGCTGCGGTCACAAGGACGCTCACACTCAGGGCCAGACAGAAAGCACATGGCCCGGTCCTGCCCGCCCGTAACCTTCTTCTCAGCCCTCGTTATTTCGCTGCCTCAGTCCAGTCTGCACCATTACAGAATCATCCTCTCCTCCTTCACTCACTCGCTGCCTGACTGTCTGCCGTGGGAAGCCACTCCTTCTGAACCTGGGTGGTGATGTCAGGCACACACCCGCGGTACGTCAGGCTGAACAGGCAGAGGGCACGGTTTGCTTTGTGAAACACCTTCCACTCTCGCTGACAGCCACTCAGTGCTCCTGCAGCTGCGGGATTCTCCAGCTGTGAAGCCGAACCCACCCCTGCAGCTCCGTACAGTGGGGTGCTGCTAATAAGTGCATTTTAATGGATGCTTACTTAGCACTTGTCACACTAGGTATTGTAATTAGGAGGGCTTCTATCTAGAAGGTAATTCCTCTATAGCCATTTATGTGAGGGAATGGTGATTGGCTCAGTGGGTTAAGCTTCTGCGCCTGTGATCAGTAGGTTGCTGGTTCAAGCCTGTCCTAGAAAAGCTGCATGTCCATGTGCTCTTGAGTGAGGTCCCTAACCCCCAGGGCCTGCAAGGTTGCTGCCCCAGCATTATAGCCCCGAGTTTGCTCTCATCTGCATGGGAACAAGATGGGATTGGCAATAAGAGAATTTCCCCACAGGGATGAATAAAGTATCACTATCCTCATCCAGTTCATTTATGGCAACATCTTTTTTTTTTTTTTTTGAGGATACAGAAGATCCCCTTGTTTCATGAATCCCAAATATCAGTTTAGGGTTACGCTACAGAACCAGGAGAACCAAAAAAGCTTAGGTGTCACATTAGCGTTAGCATGACGCGAGTCTGCTGGTCACGTCGGCCAGCTATGCAGGCAGTGTTTGTTAATGTGGTACGAGCGGAAATGCGGGGTTGTTAGCCATAGGTAGGGCTGGTTACAATCCTATAATAATCCTGGTATAATCCTGTAATCAACCAATCCACCACCAGATCCACCATGAGTTACTAGAAGCTGTCAGCAGAGTGCAGCTGGTACAGTAGACTGAACACATGATGAGAAACAGGATATTACAGATAAGAGAGGCTACTCTACCATCTCCCTCCAATTCAGGGCTGCCCAACAGACATGACCCTGATGCAAAAGTGTTTATGTTCTATACTTCAATAGTATTATGTCACTTAAATCTATAATATCCAAAATACTATTCTTGTTGTTACCAAATACAAACAGTTTCTTCCTCTAAAATTAAAATGTCATTGAAAACCCTTGTCTGCATTTATCTGCAGGTTCCAAAATAAATCTGGGCCTCCACATCTTGCCAACAATTAGTGAACAACTGTACCCATTAGGGTTATATTACATAAGATCTCTCTGTTGCCTTTAAATAAAAAAAAAAAAAAAAAGTAGCATTTCTGCCTTACCTTGAAGTCGTCTGGGAGGAGCAGTTTGCAGGTCCTCAGGAAGCTGAGAATGTACCGGAAGATCTCGCCGTCTCGGTCGATAAAGTAGTGCTGTTTCAGACTGTCCAGCACAATGGGCTCTGTGCCATTAAATAGGCGGCTGATTCTGGAAGGGAAGAGTGGATTGATTAGCAAACACAAAGGATAGAAATCCCAGTGTTAAATCTGTTTGAATGTCTCCATGCTTAGAATCGGTGGCATCTCCTTAACCCTTTTCCCATGACAATTTCCCCATGTGAAATTTGCCTACCGTTTAATGATGCTCTGGGGTCAGATTGACCCCAAACACGGGATAGGAGTTAAAGGGGAGCATGCATCATCTCCCCTGGTAATGCCGCAGTTGATTTTTTAAAGCAAAACATTGATATCATCTTGATTTTTCTCTCCCATGTTATATATGGTCGGAAACTAAAATAGAAACACTCTGGGTTACCTATATGTTACAACCACTGATATCAGCGTTAACAGTGAAATGGAACTTGGAAAATGGAACTCATAGGTCATATATCATACATATACACAATGTACTTGTACGGATGTCAGAATGAGACACAAACTGATGGGAATTGTAATATGTTTGCACTGTCCTTTATTTCAGAAGTAATACAAAAAGTTTTTGTACATGCATAAAAATGGAACATCAGGTCTGAGTCGAAAGGGTTAATTAAATGCACCCCATGATATCTAAAGACAATAAGACAAAGTTAAAGCTCCTGTTTACAGGAAGCCTTTCTCATTTTATGAGCACTGCCAGTGATGGCAGGTTGCAAACACGTTTGAGAAACTGAGCTTCTGCGTAGCTCTACTGCAGTCCTCTGTTCAGCTTGAGTTTAAAGCTCCGTCTTGCACCGAACAAGAGACGCTGTGACACGTAATAAATAAATCAATAAGAGCGGCTTTCCTGCAGCTCCAAGGCGCCGTTTCCTACCCAGGTACTTGCTGGGAAGCAACTGCTTTCTGCAGCTGAATGCAAAACATGAAAAAGCTGCTTCCGTGAATCTTCACAAGTAATGAGTCGCTCGCTAGCAGAAGCCCCCGGTGAGCCCTCCTCAGCTTCTCCGAGGCTGAGGAAATCGTCGTCATGAATGGCTGATCGAAGCGCTTTCACATGCGGACCGCTAATCTTCACCCTTCTGTTTGCCTCACATCATCCCAGCAATCCACTCGCTTTTCGAGGGTCTCAGTCTCTGTCCCATTATCCATCGACACTGCTGACTTGGCACGTCTACAAGAGCTATGTGAAATATATGATCCGACCGGCAGGAAACGTAAATACAAGTTTAAAAGAAGGGCCCAACATTCATTTTTGCCCATTTATTATGGAGAGTTGCCATACGAGGTAGAATATATATGTATCTTTAGCAAAAATGACCCCCCTGCTGGTGCTCTCCAGGAGTAAAGAACCAAAACAGTACAAGCTAATGAACAAGAATTAAAACAGGTTTCATTTGGCGATAAAAAAATAAATAAAACTTGGAAATAAATAAGGGAGGCCACATCTCCCACACGCACAACACTGTGTTCACTGACTCATATTTAGCTGGATGTGTTAAGTGATTGTTACTGGAAGGCTTAATAATTACAATCTTGTCAGCGACTTCTCCTGCAACACCTTCTTACTCTGCACATCAGCAAGCACTCTGTGTCTGCACACGCAGGGCTCCTACAGATTAGCTGTCACCCCCTCGAACGTCATGTTCCACATCCGTTTGGTACGTCCGGCCCAACAGAACCTGATTTCACCCTGGATGCATTTTTCCCCAGGAATGTACCCAAGCTAATAACCGGGTCTTAGCAACGGCAAGGATCGTAGGAGTTTTGGGGCAAGTGTCCAAGCTCCAGCATCCGTGTTCCTGCCTGCTCTAGTCAGTGAATGGAGGTGTTTGCTTACACGGCCAATGTGGTCTTGGCCAGGGTAAGCCTGTGCACCATGCCACCGCAAGGCCACCCCCCTATATCCCCCCCAGCCCCCACCTCCATTCCTTCTGTCTGGAAATCGATACAAAACAGTTTAGAGAAACACCCGCGTGTCGCTCTCCGCGAGGCACCCGAGGTGGTCCTGCCTCATATGGTCCTCCAGTTCTTCCAGCTAGAGTTTCTCCGTACTGCTCAGGGGCATCTCTGTTTTTCATCTCCACTTTTTTTTTTTTTTTTTTTTTTTTAAAAAGCAATTAAAATGCAGACTGTTTTCTTTTTCTTTCCTTTCCCCTCCTTCAGCTCACTCTCGCCCTCCCTCTCTCTCCTCTTTTTATCTCTGGATCCTTTAGGTAAATTGCTTGGGAGCTGAGGCCTCCGTTGCGTTTGAGAGACAGGGCGCCCTGGCTCCTTTCATGTCTAACAGGTACAGCAGCCTGCCAGCCCGTCTGGCCGGCCGTCTACCCACCCGCCTGGCTGCCTTCTTCCAGGAGGGTGAGTGGGAGGTTCTCAAACAGGGCGGCCGGGGGAGGGGAACCGGCTCTGATCCGAAATCCCCGCCAATGATCGGTGGGGACTGACTTTCACAAAAGCCGGCACGCGTGTGAATCTGAGCCTCTGACCCACCACTAACAGCTCAAAATGGAGATGAGGACTTTGATATAAGCGGAGGTCGGCGGCTCAGATTCCCTAAAAGTCAAGAGACCCTTCAGCCAGGCTCAAGTCAACTTCTAGAATATTCTAGACTGCCATTAAGCCAGGCGTTCGGTGACGTGTGCCCAACGCTGCTTTTAGAGGAAGAAAATGATGCACTGCTTTATGGAATAAATATAATGTCCACCATTCAAATATCAAAGGCATGAAATGAGGTATTAACACCTACTTTCAAATGATCATTTTCTCCAGTGCCAAAATGGCTGGATACAGCTTGTGTCCCTTAACTTCTAAATGCCCCCACTGGGCCATTTTGAGAGCAAGGTCCTCAGCTTTAACCCATGGCCTCGCAGAGACCCCATCCGCACGTGATCAATGTTTCATGACTCCTGTCTCCCTGTGCCGCGCAACCGAATGAAGATGGATGCCTCAACATTACTTACAAGACTAAGTTTCTTTTCACGTCCTGCATAATTGATCAAGCAATCCATTAAAAAAAATCACTGTTAAAATTGCCAGCGCTGAGATCTGCACTTAAAGCCACGGTGCCAGGGCTGTGTTGCGATTGGACTGGTCCTTCTACTCGGCAAACTTTGGTCATCTGGCAGGATGATGCTCGTCCCTCAAACTTTACACTTAAATACTTAATATGTTGTTTTCTCCTCAGAATGCTTATATAGTTCCAATGTTATGCCTGGGGCCCCGACCTAAAATAGCTAAAATGATACAGGTGAGAATTTGCCACTTTTCCATTCTGTTATACAGAAATAAACGTAGTAATTTGCAAAAAAATATTGAGAGCACTTTTGGGGTGAATGGTTTTAGTGGATGACTTTCTAACATTACGAAGATTTCTTTTTCATTATTATTATTATTAAAACCAAACAGTTGATAGGGAATTTAAAAGTACAGCTAACAAGCATGCAGCCAGCTTTCATCTGAGCCTGTGGGCTAGCATACAGAGTGTAAGATAAACCCCTTAACTGACAGGACCGAAGGCCTCGGTCCATCTCGTCATGCCTTCTGAGTGCAAAGCCGGCCGTGCCAAAGCCCCTGAGCATCGTAAGACACGGTGTGGTGTGTTTGTTTTTACTCTTTACTTAAACCTCTCCAAAGCGATGTGTGTGAGGTTATTCTCGATGATCATATGAATGCAAAAATGGGCATAAAGGTCAGTCATCAACCAGACCTGAGTGGCCACTGGCTCCAGAGGCAAACCAAATGGAAATTCTAAAAGGAGTTAGTTAGATTTTACCGTCATATTTGAAATCTTAACGGTAAGTCGCCTTTATTTAGCTACTGCTTCTCACTGATGTCATTAGGTTAAAACTATTGCATATATAGCTTAATTATCTACAGAGCTGTGGTCTTATTTAACGATCTCATTATATCCAGCATCATGCTTGTGAAGGCTATTATGATCTCTGGGATCTTCAGACTGCAATTTAATGCATGAAATGTAACATAAAATAGCAGGTTATCTCAAATTCAAATACAAAAAAATGTATAAAGGTTGTGTCAAAAACGGTTAAAAATAATGCAAAGACAAAATTTCACTTCCTTTCACACCTGAATCGGATCATAATGAGTAATGAGAGAGTTTTAAGAACTACTGATTGGTTTGCTATAACACCGAAATAGTTTTCTAAGTTTAATTTCTTTTGGAGATATTGCTTTTAAATTCGGCTACGTTTTAAATTAAATGAACAGAAGAACAACCTTATTAGTAACGGTGCCTTTTCCCCATGTTGACAAGAGTCATTTCACGAGTTACGACGGCAAATTACTCAGATCGCATCTGAATTGCTTAAGAAATTAAGATTTACATTTCTTAAACGTATTAATGAAGACGTGGCTCTTTTATCGGTGGCGAGAGCTTTACCTTGAGTCCGGGTACTTGGTCAGCGTGGCCAGGCTGCTGGTGTACATGTGTCCCCCGACGTCTATGTGCACCGGAGCGTTCGCCTTCGTCAGCTGAGCCGGCAGAGGGATCCCCTGAGCGGCCAGCGGAGAGACTGGCGACCGGGTCAAAGACAGGCGTGACATGCTTCGTCCTTCCTGTCAAAGGTGATGGTAAGGAAAGCCAAACTATTAATCTCTCGCCTCTCTCAAGAGCCACTATATAGTACCTACTGGAGCAACTCCAGAGTCTTCCTCGCTGCTGACTCTTATTAGATCACTTCTCCATCTGCCTGATCGCGTATTTAGCTTACAAATTATTGCCACAACTTTAATGAAGTGCATTAGCATCTTCTCCCCTCCATAGGACCGCGGGGCGCAAAGGAAGGTTTGCTTATTAGCGATCCAGAAACAGAGATGCTAGGTGCCAGCCTCTAGGGGGGATAAAACAAACTGCAAATTTCTAATTAAAGGTCGTGGGCTTATGTGTTAGACGTGAAACATCCCCAGACAAATGATACAGGAGCGCGCATCTGTAACTAGACACATCTAAATTAACAGGTTTCCGCAAAGATCGTGATAGTTTTGCCATAAAACATATCCAGCGCTTAAGCATACTGTTGCAGTGGAAATGTCTGTCTTTCAAAGTGACAACCTTATGCAAATCTTAATAAGCGTAGGGTGTCAGGTTATTTTTAATATGCCTCTTGCAAATTAACTCGCTGTCATGAAGCAGCCATATGGATCCGTTGTTATGAAAGACGACTGTTAGTAAAAATGAAATACTTTTCGTTGGGTTTTATCAGGTTTTAATTATGAACACTGATGTACCTCTGAATGTCAGACATGGAAAAAATAGAATCGACCGTATTGATGCAGGCCTGTTCCATTAGATCTAATCACACAAGCCTAATCAGCGACTGGGATCTTATCTGTTAGTTAAACAGTAACACCTCAGCGCTGGGATTTTGGCTGGGTGAAGAGATGTCAATTCTCAGATGGCCGTTGCATAAGCCTGTATCCAGCATAAAACCACTACTGAAACTTCCAAAGCGCCACATTATAACACGACTGCGCGTTGCTATTGGTATGGTGATGTCAAAGTATTTTGCACGTTTTTTTAGTCATGCAACTCCAAAAGGTATGTCAATTTCCCTCTATAATAAAATCCAACCTATTAAACAATTAACTATATCGGTTTTTATTCCAAAATATACAATACTATACAATACACTGTGCGTTTTACCGAAGCTCTGATTACACAAGATAATTGCTACAGTTTGAGAGTGATTTAACAGAATCGCTACTCTTTTTTGCTTAGCTGATAGTCTAACCATAAAAGGCAAACAGAAGGCGCTTGTTAGAGCTGCATTCAGCGATGTGCCGCCGGCGAGGCGCCCGGGGCGCAGTGGCGCTGAAAGACGGCAGAATTTTCCAGGGTGTTGCCTGCTTAGCTCCACACGGAGCCATCAGGAAGACGGTTCATTTAATACGCACGCTGGATGATACATTTCAGATCCAGGTGAAAGAAAGACTTCAAAAAGACTTAAAAACTTTTTTTTTTTGGCCATATGAAACTGTCCCACCTCTTCATATAGCCGCGGGCCATGGCAACCGGCATAGATATTGTTAGGAGAGCATACTAGATGCGGGCCTGCAGTATGCACACATGCGCAGGCAAAGGGCGCAGAAAAAAAGAGAAGCCGGCCAGGTGCGCATTTTAAAGAAAAAGAGCCCGGCCGACTGGAAGCTAAAGACACGAAGTCTACAATGTCAAACGCTGGCAAATTAGACAGTCAGGTTAGCATAGCATTTCCTTAAAAAACAGACCTGAGCTTTTACTAGCTTTACACTGCTAATCTTGTTACTGGCAATAATATTTTTTTATCACTAAGTGATCTGCAAACGTATCAGCATATTCAACGAAAAACATTATAAAGCAGTCTGATGAGAATTAAAAACAACCGCGACACCAACAACGTGATCTGTATCGGTTTCTATCAGGGGTTATTTTTTGAACATTAAACACAACCGCTACGTATAACACACCGAGCAGTTTCATTTTTAAGTTGACAGTGATATAAAGATACAACCGAGTCGCTTGGTTTCGGAAATCTTACATACTTCTGTACTAAACTTCTGCATTAGCAAATGAATCTTAACACACACCGTGGCCCACTAAACTTCAAGCTGCTTTAAAATTTAAAATATACTATTTAAAATATTATTAATCTGTTAATGAATTTTGTTTGTTAAAATGTATACTTCTTGGAGACTAGATTAGAAAGTTTTTGGCGCACAAATGTTACAGAAAAGTGACATTCATTACAGCAATACGATATAATAAAGTGTCGCGCACAACCCGGCTGTGAGCATTTCGTTAAAATAAGACAAAACCAGTGCGTGGTTTCTACGCTACTGCCCTATTGAACGTACATCGGTGCCCAAGGGGAGAATTCTGCCAATTGCACAATATGGCGTCTTTTACACATACCAATATGAGTGAAATGATGCCTTTGACACGGATACATGTACGAGAAAAAAAAAGGCAGCAAAGTGACCCATGTGTTCAAAACGTTAAACCTGCACCATAATGCCGACCATACACCCATTCGCGGCGTGTGGAGGATTCACAATGCACAGACTAGCGTCTTAAATAGCACGGGCGAAAAGGAAAACTAGACTGCGCTATAAAGCAGGTCACTGGCAATCAACTACTTCGCGGACACATTATTTCAAGAACACGAATTGCTCAACGGCGAGCGATTTCGTTAATACAGCGCACCATTATAAAGCATTACGGAATTCGGCGTACCGTTTCAAACATTTTAGGAAGTCCGATGAGATCCTGGTGGGGTTCAGTCCTCGCAGAAGGTTGCCGTGTCCCTTCCTAATACCGCAAGTTTGCTAAAACTAAGTGCGACCCGATTCCCCGGCATTCCGCGACTCCGGCCAAGGGGAGCAAATATCCACTTTTAAACTCGTCCGATATAAAAGCGCTTGGATTGATTTTAAAAAGGGCTACTGTGGCTTTAAAATGCCCTATAGTTACTGTAGGGCTAGACTTGCTCAGACCAGGCACTTTCCACAAAAGCAACACAGGAAGCAAAGCCGCCGTCCTTACCTTGAACATAAGAAGAATTCCTTTCCTTCCCCCTTTTCAGCGTTTTTATTTGCGCAGACTTAGAATATGTACACGTTAAACGGACGCCTGGCTCCTGATGCGAGATTTTTTAGCTTCTTGTCCGTCTTTTTTGCTAAAATGAAAACGACCGTGTCTGTTATGAGAAGAGAAAGCCAATAATCCGTCTCTAAATAACAGAGGAGAGCTAAAAAAGAATTCTTGCTCCGGGCTTTCCAAACGCCTCTGGGGCAAGGATTAGGCTACAATTAGCTCAACCCTACTCTCGCCCAAGATAATTTCAAGATGAAAAAGTACTATATTCCTCCCGCGATGATGATTACGATTACACCGAATCATTGGTGATTTTTTTCCCCTTTTATTTTTGTTTTCTTCAAAAGAGAGGAAAAAAAACATCGATCCTTGTAACGGTTCAAGTTCTAGGTTTGCAGGGGGATAACGGTTTTAGTGTTGTTCAGTTTCAGGCCAGTGTCACGTCGCTCAATAGACATAGTGGAAAAAAAACAGATTTTAATCATTGTCATTTCGTCTGATGTAATATTTCCTCGGGCATTTCCAACTACAATTTCGGTTCTCAAATAAGTAATGCAGTGCACGCTTCTCCCTTGGAGTTAGACCGCTATTACGGGGAAGCACTATAACTTGTTGATAAAGTATCTGTAGGAAATTACGGTATTGAATATGCAGATTTCCGCGGACAGTTCTTTCGCGCCGCGTTCCCCCTCCGTCCTTTCCATAACGTATAGCAGCATCTCGACGCCAAATATCCTGTGGGCCATTAAAAGCAAATGACGTCTATCGACATGCATTCTGCCATTGCAAAAAGCGCCCTCGCAGCTCGCCTGCGGCCAAACGCGCCATTTCAATTATAGCGCAGGCTAGATGGAGATGTCTGCTGTGAGCATTTCCCATGCAAGCAGGCAAGCGAGAAAGCAGCCTGCTGCCGCTGTTTTTTTTTATTTTTACCCTAAAGTTTATTAGGTTAAAACAAAAGCACTGGATACGCGATGCTTGCTGAATATATGCACAATATTATTAACCATTTAATTATAGACATATCAATTTATTTATTGTATATAGTGCAGTATACAAAAAATGTGCCCCTCTCCCACCCCTTTGTAGCGTAGGTGTTCGTACGTGCTGGCTGACTGTTTATTTATTTATTGCGTGTAAATATTTCTAAATAATCGCTGTAGCATTCCGCCTTGTAATTACCGCACGTCTAAATTCATTGGCGACTGTCCGCTGTTTTGTTTTCTTGATATCTGGCGCCTACCAGCGTGAGAACAGATGAATGGTCACATAAAAATGGGAAGCATCCAGGTGGAGCTGGGGGTGGCCGTCCTGCGGCTTCATGCGGGCTCTAGAGTGTTCCGAGCCGCACTCTTTATGTACTTTAGCTGGTACCAGGCAACGCAGAAGATAGGGGATATAATTGATGTTAAAAGGTTATAGGTATGATGCACACAATAAATACTGTTATACATTTATTTATTTATTCTTTTTTTTACTGAAGCTAAAATAATCATGTAAAATGTTGAAGTGGTTTTAATGACCAAAATGCATTTTTCTAAGACTTTCGATTCACTTTGGCTCCAAGTAGGCTATATGCTACATTTTATGCCTTAATGCGTTTGTTTTATTTGGTTTCTTAATAATGCGAATTCTGATAGCGCAAAATTGGCTACTGTTTAGAGCTGAAGGTGAAACTCGGAGACAAACCCGTCCGCCCACCCGGGTCCCGTCCCCATTCCCACTTAATATTCCGCAAAGCTTTCCTCGTCGGCTCAAATTTGTTCTCCCCTCGAGCACAAACAAGGGGGAAGACATTTCCCAATCTGAAAGTTGCTAAATATGTAGAGAATGTGTCCAAAAAAACATATATTTTCCACAAACGCTATCAGTTAATCATCCCGTCCAGACTTCCCCCATGAGTGCCCTGTCTTTCCTGGAATTGGAAACGTGGAATGTATGATGGATGGACTGATAGCTGCCAGTTAATATTTCAGTTTATGTTTTTTTATGGAATGACTTGGGGAAAATTATGACCATGTAAAATTATACGATAGACTACCATTCGAAGACAAAAGGTGCTGCCCACTCGCTAATAGAGGCTGTCACCGGCCATAATGATTTCATTATAGCGGCCTGACAAAGTCGTCCTCTCGATTTTAGCCCCTTGTATGGCAATTAAGACACAATTTCGAACGTCACTGAGCTTGCGAAGGTGTCCTGAGTTCGAAGCCCTAGGTCGGCTGGGTGACTTCTCCATGGGGGCCTTACACGAGGCCCTGAACCCCAGTTGCTCCGGGGACCGTCTGGCCCTATCCCCCCCCCCAAAAAAACGTGCGTCACTTTGGATTAAAGCCTTCTGCTAAATTAAGGACAACAACAGGTGGAGTTACCGTGTGCGATATTCCGTATGAGGAACGCGAAACTCCCTGCATGCCTGCTTTTTGTTTTAACTAGACCAATATTCTCAAATGTAATTTCAGAATGAATTATATCTTACCTGTTTGTTTGCTTGCCTGTTTATTGCTTAAAACTACCCGCTCATTTTTAAGCAAGCAGTTTAAACCAATTCTTCATATTTTTGTTGGTAGTGAAAATTTTCCCGTGTTAGGTAACCGACGTTTATATTATTTTTTTCCTTTTAATGCACTGTACTAATAGTGTTGCACTGTGTGCAGCAATATATTGCATGTGGCCTGCGTGATACAATATATAACTAACAAAATAACGGAATACTTTCCGCGGATGCTCAGTTTAATTTAGCATTATAAAGATTTTGGTTTTACTAATCATATTTGTTTATATATGTTCCTATAGGAATAATTAACCAGTAACTTTAATGACGTTTACATTGTTTACATCGAAGCTTCAGATCTAATGTTTCACTAGTGTTTTCAGATGATAATTTTGGAATTATTATGTCAGGGAAAAAAGCGGGAAAAAGATCAGTCAAAACTTGCGAGTCTGCAGAGGGCGCATTGAAAATGAGACGTACAGTATGCATAAATGCATGACCCAGTATGAATAATAACTTTGCCGCAAGGTTTTTGAGCATGTGTCATTAACAGAGACTATGAAAGTATTTCAGATTAGGACTATCCAGTGTTTTTCCTGTTTTACAGTTTTATTCTCGGTGGTCATTATTTAATGCCCTTTTAAACTTTTCAAGAGAGCTGTTTAACCAAATTGAATTGTTTTGTTATGGCATAAGGTTAGTCGATATGCAGAAACAAATCCCTTTCATGCTCGCGTCCAGACCCCACATGCGTGTCTCCGTCGGCTTGCCCCCCTTTGGTCGATTCATTTGTAATCCGTAATGTAATATAGGGCGTTGACTTTACATGAATTATTGCCTCGATCCAATTTGTCATTTCCTGCAAACAACATTGTAAAAGCATGTGTTGATTAGATGACATTTAAAGATTTTCTGCCCGGGAACATAAAAGGCCATCCCATTACCTCAAATGTTAAACGTATGTGTTTAATTAAGTGAGCGGGAATGCTGGAAAGCTCGGTTGCAGTTGGCTGGCATTTGTTTAATCCTTTGTGGGTTTTCTGAAAGTAAACGTTTGATGTTCTCCTCAGCCGCAACATTTTGCTCATTAGCATATTCCAGAGGCTGTCACAAATATCTTTAGTGATGCTGACCAGTGCTTCCTTTCTTGTTTTTAGACTAAAGTTCATGCAGTCACTGTGCACTACATGGAAGCCAGAAGTGCCCATAGTTATTAAGCTAACACCTATATATGTATATAAAGCTATGCTGCAGGCTTACTTCAGAAGAATGTTATTCAATGCTGATGTTCAGCAAAGTGGAGACCATCAGAGAGTGTCAGTTTATTACCCTCTGATGTAGGCTTTTGCCCCGCCGTCCTGTTGCAGTGAGTCAGAATGAGGACCAGGCCCAGGGTTCACATCCAGGGAGTTGTCCTTCTGCTTCTGTGTCTTCAGGGTTGGCCCAGCATTCACTCCATTCCAAGGATCCCGCCGAATGCTTTGCAAAGCGCTTTTTTTTCTCTAAGTATTACCTGTCACCCTTTTCAGTCAAATATTACTAGTAAGGCATTGTCCTTCCACAACGTCTGTTCTTTTCCACTAAAACACTAAGTCAGCAAAATTAAGTCTACCTAGAAGGAGTTGACTGTTTTCTTTGCCCTGTTTTTGTTATGGTAGGTATATTGTGTTGAATAAGCGTGTTCACAGTGCTTCCATTTTGAGTAATATGCGTACTTCATCTTGCATGTCTCTCTCTGCCTCTCTCTCTCTGCCAGCATTTCCCTAGTCATTTGAGTCACTGCTTGATGTGTTTATGCATCCATAATGCAACGATGGTTATTGTTATTTTAGAAACTACATAAAAATCCCAGTTTATTATTAGAATGTCTTGAGTTAGAGCGCATGCAAATAAGCATGTTAAAAGGCACAGCGATTCCCCCAAGTCCTGAACACCAGCAAGCAAGTTTGTTTAAAGTCCTATGCGTAAAAGGAACAGATTTGACTTCTGACGCGACTGACTGTCAACCTAGTTTTGGCTGTGGAGCCGTTCAACAGCTTGGGAAGCCTCAGTTCATTTGGTCTGCATTTGAGCAACTAAACTGAAATATTTCTGCAAAATGGCATATTTCTATACAGCAACTTTGGCGCAAATAGTGCACCAGTGTTTTTTATTTATTTCTTTTAAAATGTCTTCTGTCGTACGAGAGCAGAGTGGAAATGCTGTTGAGTATTTGTGGTCTTGAATATCAAAGTAGTATTATTCTCAGACAAAGGAGCCCGGCAGTGTAAAAAACAGTGCTCTTTTTTCAAAAAGATACGGCTAGCTGTTCCCGAAGGAGAAGTGCATTGACCCTCATAGCAACATCCCAGCAAACCACTAACCTCTTCCATGTCAGGGGGAAATTAAAATACTTGTGCGTAGCTAAGAGAATTAATCTCCTAGAAGTCCTACCCTGGCTGTTCTCTACCTGAATGGAATCCTATCTCAAGCCCACCTGTCAGAAATGTCACTGAAAAGTGACATCAGTCATCTATGTGGAGAGAGTGGTGCAGCATGGGAGATGTGTCCCCAGGGCAACACGCTGAGGATGATACTTGGTGTCTCTCTGACTTTATAGGAAACTGAGACAAATAGCACCGTGTTCCATGTTCCTGTCACATAACGCACCTTTTGTGAAGTCTAACTCTGAGATACGAGCCCTCCGTTAGGGTGCCAGCGAACAGTAAAGACTGGATAACATATAGCAGCCTGTTACAAGCCCATAACTGGCTGCAAATGTTGCTGTCTTAAGGGTAACTTGACAGTCTAAGGGAGGCGTTTGCGTCCACTGAGGACATCTTGTGGAATTAAGGTGGAATGCAACAAGATTTCAGTTGGAGGTCTTTACAATAGAACAGGGGTATTTCTAGCCATTGAAAAGATCTGGGGATAAGTCAGGTTTGCCTGGGGCTTGTCTTTTTTTAGACACATAAGTCGTCATCAACCCACAAAAAATATTTAAGGAAACAGAGGCATTTAGCCACTGAATATCACTAGTATAACATCATGAGATTACCATTTAAATCAAAATAAATAATTTCTCACATCTCACCTTTAGGACCATGACAACACAAATTCTACGCTACATTGTTATATCATAATATCCAAAATCCCAGATGATATCCCATTACAGAAGATATAAATGACCATCCCGTCCTGGGTTATTCCCTCCTTGGCACCTTTAGACTTCAGAACAGGCCCCAGAACCCCATAGCCCGGAACAGAACAAGCAGGTACAGCAAATGGATCGATGGATATATGATCATATAAATACCTCTTTCAAGTTTCTCTCTCTCGCTCTGTCTCTCTCTCTCGCGATTTCACACACACACACACACACACCTTTTTCTCCAGTAGATCCCGACTGGACAACACAAATTTATGTAGATATTATGATTATATTCGTGACAAAAGAGAAAACATTTTTTTTCCTTTCCTATCCCAATATAGCACATACAGTATGTGTTTTGTTCACCAACTATGTTTTGGCAAATACGTTTTTTATGGTTATGTTAATGGTCCTTTCACACCCCAGGAATTAATTTTAGGAACCAGAACCTTTTTCCAGAACCAGGAACTTTTGCCACACTGACACCGCAGGAACTCTCCTCGATTGTAATTCCTCTGAAGTAGTTCCGGAACCATTTTTAGCTCATTTTCCAGACGCATTTTGTTCAAACACAAACTACTGGGGAGGTGCTTACAGCCATAACACTGTGATGGGTCAACAAAGCAGCATTTAAATATAACCACAGCACAACTGCATTGCTAATACATCTTTCGGCGGACTCAATAGACCCAATAATGTGAGGTTAGCCATAAATACGTGCCATTTAGTCTCCGAGAGTAGCCCAGCCTGTTTTCATCTCTTTGATTTTAAATCACTTTGCTTTATTTATTTTCTGGGATTCTTTTATGTGAAAATTAATAATCACTGCTAAAACAAGTTAGCCCTGTCATGTAGCTGCAGCATCTGACATAATACGGTACATATTAACCATATATTATTTTTGGTGAATATTGTGTGTTTTGATTAGGGCTGAGTGATATTTGATGTATTTGTGACATTTTGCCTAAGAGTACTTATCGAACAACAAAGTCTGTAAAATAAGTGGTATTACTGTTAGCTGTGCCAGCAGACACAAAGCAGTGGTGACCATCACTCACATTTGCTCAATATCGTCTCTATGAAATACAAAATATTTCCATACAAATGCCTTTTTTGTTAAAAAATTTTGAAAATGACTTTTGTGTTGCTGCACACCACAGTTTTATGTGAATAGAGTTTACATGTTCACCCCATGTGGGCGTGGCATTTTGGTGTCAGATTAATTGGTAGATTACTCGATTGTTGATAAAATCAGTAGTGACAGCCCTATTCCTAACCTATAGTGTCTTCATTATGCAAGTTTGATACTGATTCCCTTTATAAAACTACCATCTTTACTTTTTATGGACACTATGAAAAAGCCTGTGGCAGTGAGCTTCTCCTCTGTGAAATTTAGCAGACTAACTGTGCATCTAGCTGATGTTTTGATTCATAAATGCATTATTTATGTAGTCAGAGAGAATCTCAGCTGTTGATTTCACTTATCACAGGGCACTGTTTGGTGTTGCCTCTGTTTCCACTTTGTTGTGTCAAGACGATGTTGGAGGCGTGGGCAGAGAGACCATGTATGTGAGTTGCTGGCTGCATGCCCCCCCCCATCCCACCGCCATTGGTGTTGCTATCAGCATACTAACCAGCAAGCTATATAAGTAGATTGTAAAAAGTCCTGGGAACAGCTTCTCAAGCCATGGAAGAATCCAAAACTTTACCATCTACATTGTTTATCCCCTCCAAGAATGATCACCAAACATCTGAGACGAGACCAGTCACTGGGATCTTTATGGTCTATGTTTTGTACATTTATTGTACTTTATGACCAGCTTTATTCAGGCAGAAATATTTTATTCCAGCAAATAATTATTGAATTGGGTTCCTGTTTTTGAATTCATCAGGATTCGAAAGTGCTTGTCAAATTGTTATTGAAAGTCACAATGTACGTAAACCGGAATTGATTATTCGATTCTTATGTATTCAGTAAGCAACCTGTAACCTTAAATACACAGCTTGCTCTAGCAGGATGAAAAGTGACCACAGTCTTCCATGGCATTTGCAGAGTGTGAGAGTATGTGTGCCTCAGTGGCAGAGTGTGGCTCAGTCAGTTAAGCATCTGTGTCTGTAATTGGAAGGTTGCCGGTTCAAGCCCAGCCTCCGCACATCTGTGGGCCTTTGAGGAAGGCACTTAACCCCCTGGGTGCTGCATGAGGTGGCTGCCCTTTGCAGCTCTCATGTAAAGAGCAAGGTTCGGGGAGGTGAAAAGGGAATTTCCCCACCGGGATTGATAAAGTATCAATTATTATTAACATAATTCATAAATGCTCTGCAGGCACTCCAGTCCTCAGCACAAAAATGGTATCAAGCCAGGTCTATGCAGTAGGTCCTGGTCAGAACATATACAGTCCTTGTTTAAAAGTTGAATCTTCCTTAACTTTATAGCAGTGATAAACGAAAGCAGAATGTTCCTCTCCTCGTCTGGTCCGACAACATTCTGTGAAAACATCACAAGGTGCCGGCGCTGATCAGAAACGACGCCGTTCATCTCTGAAGGAGGGAGGTGGCTCTTGGGGGCGCCGAGCCTTTGTAGTTGTGACGCGGAGACCTAAAGCCAGGATGGGGTCCTTTGCTTTGTAGTGCGGGAGACTGCATCCACAGAGCCGGACTCTGAGGCGCCCTGTGATGTGCCAGTGGCTTTGTTAACACCAAGGCTCGCTGACAAGGAGGGAATAGAGTGCCTGGGGTACAGGAGCCAGCAAGAGGCACGGGTGCAGGGGCTTTTCGGGAGGGGACAAAGCTACGTGGGAGAGGGCTACAGGCTGATGAAATTTTAATAATTACATGTGCAATCCTTCCAAGTTTGTGTGTGTCTACACACACACACATATGCATATATATGTGGGTATATACACTATATTGCCAAAAGTATTGGGATGCCTGCCTTTACACACACATGAACTTTAATGACATCCCATTCTTAATACATAGGCTTTAATATGGAGTAGGCCCACCCTTTGCAGCTATAACAGTTTTTGACCATTCTCCCAGGACAGCATTTGTGAGGTCAGGCACTGATGTTGGATGAGAAGGCCTGGCTCGCAGTCTCCTCTCTAATTTATCCCAGAGGTGTTCTATTGGGTTGAGGTCAGGGCTCTGTGCAGGCCAGTCAAGTTCCTCCACACCAAACTCGCTTATCCATGTCTTTATAGACCTGTCATGTCGGAACAGAAAGGGGCCATCGTCAAACTGTTCCCATAAAGTTGGGAGTATGAAATTGTCCAAAATGTCTTTGTATGCTGAAGCATTAAGAGTTCCTTTCACTGGAACTAAGAGGCCAAGCCCGACCCTTGAAACACAACGTCACACTATAATCCCTCCTCCACCAAACTTTACACTTGGCACAATGCAGTCAGGCAAGTACCGTTCTCCTGGCAACCGCCAAATCCAGACTCGTCCATCGGATTGCCAGACAGTCGTCACTCCAGAGGACACGTCTCCACTGCTCTAGAGTCCAGTAGCAATGTGCTTTACACCACTGCACATTGCACAGGTAGCATCCTATCACGGTACCACGCTTGAATTCACTGAGCTCATTCCTTCACAGATGTTTGTAGAAGCAGTCTGCAGGCCTAGGTTTATTTTGTACACTTTTGGCCATGGAAGTGATTGGAACTCCTGAATTCAATGATTTAGAGGGGTGTTCCAACACTTTTGGCAATATAGTGTATGTAGGAATGGTTTATTTACAGACTTACATTGTGACAAATTTGCATCCTGCATTGTTGATTTTAGTCCTTGGTCCTACCAGCAAACAGCAGATTGTGTAAATAAAGACCCATTTTGTTACATTGTACTGAGAAGCTGAGAAGAGTTATATGAGGTTTATGATCCAATATCTGTGATGACTGAGATACTTATATATATCCATATATAAAAAGAATGAAATATATATAAATAAATGAAAGAGTGTGATAAATACATTTAGGCAAAGCAGGAGACTCAGTGGGGATTGGGCTTTGAATGAAAACCCCAGGAGCCTCTACACAGATGATGGATAACTGATTAGGATTAAGGGCCGTTCTGCTTCCGCATGACTAAACAGGAAAAGGCAGATGGGTCACTGTAGTTCTTCGAAGTATCTGACATCTTTTAGGCTTTCACCACACTTTCCTTCTAAAGGGGATCAAATAATGTCAGAGATTGGATGGGTGAAGTTGTTTGCATTAATAATTTACAAACTTGCAAAGTATTTCCCTGATTTTTATACGGCTTACTCTTTTTTTTTTTCATAAGAGCATGCGGTGCCCTGTGTTTGGGTATCTGATGTGTACATGCAAAGCTGAACGAGTGGCTTGCTTAACCAGCTCAGCGAGTGGAGTGCTTAGGTCCCCTCCCCCTTTGACTCAAAATGTTGCCTGTGTGGTTGGTTTCTACAGTAATCCTCTTCGTACCTGCTGGCACAAGTATCCCCAGACGTGTGCCATCAGCAGGCACGTCACTCTCATCCCTGCCTTCGCACACGAGCTGCGTGTGGTGGCCAGGGCGAAAGGACGGGAGCGGAGCCTCGTGCACACAGAGCATCTGTGGGAGGCCTGCGAGAACAGTCCCGCCCTCGGGCGTCTGCCGCAGTGCCTGTCTCTATCAGACCTGACAGGCTACCTTCTCAGGCCTGCGAGGGAAGGCTGGGCGAAGGCTCAATCGGACGGAGGGTGAAATCACCCTCCGCATTTCCATTAGAAAACGATCCATCCTGACAGTCTGCTCAGGACGAGATTATTACTTCGGAACAGCAGGGCTGTCTTGTCTCATTTGTTGTTGTTGCTGAGAAACCAGGTTATTTTACGCTTTACTTCTGCCGCATGTAACATGTAGCTGATCCCCGGCTCTTCATCGGACTCCTATTTGTTTTTTCGCAGTTGTTTAAATGTTAGTCCGTAATCTTTCATACTGACAAAATGTACAGGACAGCTACACGGGCATAAAGAAAACAGGCACCGCGTAACCCTGACCAGGACAACTGGTTAGAAGGTCCATGGATGGATGGATTAATATATGCAAGCCTTGGCTTGTCATTTAAATAAAAATGACATTTATTACATGATGCATGGGGACTATGAGCATAAAAAATTAATGTTTTTATATGCAATAGAAATACAGAAAATGGGCGGAGACTCAGATATTTACCCAATATAAGCCTGTTAAGCCTAGTTCCAACTGCACCTTGGTTCAGCCTGCATTTAGCTGTGGATGTGAATGGTCGCGGTCGGTGCATGCATACTGCAGCAATATTCCACCAGGCCAGAAATGGGCATATGTATTGCAATATTCACAAATACAATTAGTGTGCTGAAATTGGTAAACTTATATGAAGAATTTTAAAGTTATTAATCAAGGCTTGCTTGGTATTACGGTAATAAGACATGCCAGACAGATTTTTGAAACAAAATTAGCCGGGACCCCACCTGTTTGGTGAATTTCATTGACAAGATTTCAAAATGCTGGAATAGGTCTGCTTTTTAAAATAAGTCTTGGTATAATGTCCAGACAGTATGAAAAATCAGATACATGTATGTGGGTTCCTTCGACCCTCCTCATACAGCGGCTCACCATAACTACAACAACAGCTATTCTCTTCAACTATTCGCCATTAATTGCCGATCTGTGAAACTCCATGCTGCCACCTTGTGTTAATACCTAATGAATTACACTGCCTGGCCAAAAATAAAGTTGCACGCTTTAATGTTACATTAGACCGCCTTTATCTCTGATTGTGGTGCGCATTCATCATGCCATTTTTTCCACGTGTTTATGCAGCATCTCAACATTTTTTTCACTTATTTTGTTTCTTTTATTAGATAGAGTTAAAAACGAGGGTTAGGATCTGGGACGTTTTGTTTAACTTTGTTTTTTCCTTTGGTGTCGTCTGAGCCCAACCTGTCGTTGTATA
>JAODKL010000021.1:345263-361775 GCA_026780765.1 Petrocephalus schoutedeni | reverse complement strand
CTTGGGTGGGGGGGGTCAGGGGGTGAGGTGGGGGGAGGGGGGATCGTTCTAGGTGCCTGCCACAGTGCTTCTTGCATGTTTTTACTTGAATTTTCTCAAAGGTATTTAGCTTAGTTTACGTCTGAGGATTTCGGGCAGGGGTGACCAATCTTATCCAGAAAGGGTCGTTCTGTGTGCGGGTTTTCACTGCAACTCCCTAATTAGATTGCTAATTAGAGGACTGATTGGCCAAAGAGTCATCACACCTGGGTTTGAACAGCTGACCTAAAAGCTATCCTAAAAACCTGCAATGACACCGGCCCTTTGCGGATAAGATTGGCCACCCGTGATTTAGGGGACTTTCAGGTTTGGGAGACCCAGAGCCCTCAGTAACCATGTTATGGTTTTTTTCCAAAGTGCATAAAATTTTGAAAGTTCTATAGCAGTGTTTCCTAATCCGGTCCTTCGGGGACCCACAGACTGTCCACGTTTTTGCTCTCGCCCAGCTCCCTGCAAAAATGTGGACTAAGTGGTTGAGAGCTCGGAGGGGGCAAAAGTGCGGACTGGCAGTGGGTCCCCGAGGACCGCTTTGGAAAACACTGTTTTATAGGATTAATGCAGCATGATGGGGGGTGGGGGCAGCGCCTTCCTGTCATTTCTGCTCTGGGTGGCAGAGGAGGACAGGTGTGGCCTTTGCCAAAATGGACACGGCCAGCCTCGCCCAGGCCTCAGTACAGGTCTTTGAAGGGCTTGGAGTAGTTGAACATCAGGTAGTCCATGTAATAGAAGTCATAGGCCCTCTGCCTTTCGGAAGCGTCGAGCTGTGCAAAGTAACGCCGTGTGATGTGTGCGGAGGTGCGCTCGGCGTGCGGGTTCCTGTCCTTGAAGCTGGGGAAGGTGAGGTTGCGGGGGGCGCCCGTCCTGCGCAGAAGGAAGTTGGCGTCCTCCTCTATGGTCTCGAACTTGCCGATGAAGTCGTAGTCGAGCAGGCAGGGGCTGCACAGCTGGCCCACGTGCTCCCAGTGAATGTCCATGCCCACCGGCCGGTGCACGTCCAGCAGATACTGCATGAACTCCTTGAAGGTCACCCCGGTGCCGGTCCGGAGGGCCGCCTGCGAGGCATTGGTCCGGTACCGAGAGATGATGGGTCTCCCGAACACCGGGTGGTAGTAGGTGTTGGGGTTCTCGAACTTGTCCCGGAAGGCGGACACCAGCCTCTCGAAGGGCTCGCGCACGAAGAGCACTTTGGTGTAGGTCTGAAGCCGCCAGGCGATGCCCTGGCGGTCGAAGCTGTCCAGGCGCCGTAGGTGGTTGCCGTAGTGCACGGCGTCGTGCTGGATGTCCTGCGTGGAGGACGCCAGGCCCGCCAGCACCATGAGGACCCGCTTCCAGTTGGAGCAGCCCACCTTGGGCACCTCGCAGTATAGCAGCTTGTGCCGGTCCTCCACGAAGATGCGGGACACGTGCTGCGGCGTGACGGCCCCCCGGCCGGCGCTCCTGTACTTGGCGCACACCTCCTTGGTCAGCCGCTTGCGCGCCTCCTGGAGGTGGGCCGCCCCCCGCGAGCCGTCCGCCGGGCCGACCGCGGGTACGGAGGCGTTGCGCGCCTGTCCCGCGACCGTGCTCCTCAGCAGCAGCTTCCTGCGGCGTTTCGTGACGCGGCCGGCGCCGCCCTCCAGCTCGCGGGAGCCCGGAGAAACGGACTGCCGCTGCCAGCTGAAAGCGGGGAACTCCATGGGGGGTACGGGGCTCGCCGGCAGCCCGCCTGTGCTGTCCAGGCCTCGCCCCGGGCTGCTCCCTGCGGCCTCCTTAATGCACAAGTCCTGCAGCACAGAGACGGAGCACATTTCACCCTCGGCCAGCTGAGAGTGGCCTAAAGAGACGACCACATTCTCATCTTCATTTTGGATGCTTTTTAGTTTTAATAATAGATACAAGAAAAATGTAATCAAGACTCCAAAATGAATGTTATTTTTTCACCACTAGGAGGCAGCATTTAATCATTTTAGTGCAGTTACCTTATAAGGTAATGTACTGTTCAGCAAATTCTGCTAAACTGTGATTTCTCTCACAGTGTATCAGGTTACACTTTTGACTATGGTCTAATAAACGAATACAGTACAGTAATTAAGTAAGAAGCACCCCCAGAAAACCAATGGCATGCCAAAAACAATGCTATAACAAAGTGTGGGTGTGTATGTATATTTATATAAAATTGAGACCATGTTTATGTGTATTAATTGTGCTGTGACAGGACATCACTGTTATGCTAATGCTCGGTGCCACTGAATGTGGTGAATGTCTCTCCCACACGCACACTCACACACACAAAAGGCTGTTATTAATATAGGTTTGTGTTTCATACCAGTGGGAGCAGAAGTCCCCATCTGCCTAGCCGCTTAATTTGAAGGAGCCTGTTTTGTCAGGCCTGCCAGGCACACAGATTCTCACAGCCAGGGCTGAAGTGATTAAAGAACTCTTTCATCTCAATTGATTATCACGGTGTGGGAGGGAGTACGGGGAGGTCCCAGGGGGCGGGGCCTCAGGGACGTGTCCTAATCAGAGCTCTCGTCCCACTCTTTGACCTGTAACCCTAGTGAGGCTGCATGCGTCATGAGAAGCGAGTGTGTTTGGTAAACACTGAAGGGGTAATGGGAATACGACATGCATCGCGATCTCAGAGGATCACTGGTCATTTGAGGTCCTTCATAAAGCACAAGCCACTGGGGGGAGGGGGGCACAGGACATCAGCCAGCCTGATTGGACGAGCCTTATCAGTGCTGAGCACCAGCCTCACCTTCCTCGTGGTCTGTCCCAGGGGGGCACCAAGCCTCATTCCTAGGGGGGAGACAAAACAGAGAGCGATCAAACCTTCAGGATGGTAAATTTGGTGCAGAAACGACGCTGTGGGTTTCCAGAGCCTGGAGATGGTGTGGCAGATGTTTTTTTGTGTGGCATTGTAAGCCAGGGCTTTCTTATGTGGGAAGGTGTGTTTCCCCAGCACTGTGGAGTACAGGACATCAGGGAGGTGAGAGGTCTTCATGGCGGAGGTGCCGTTTCATGAGAAAGTGCTCCTGCTGGCTGGGAGGCCTAACAGCCCCTGGAACGGCTGTTACAGTGGTGAAGGCGCTGCTTGCCCCCAGCATGTGGCCAGCGGGGGTCAAATTAGCCTGTAAAAGGGCTCCACTCATCCCTGCAGTTTCTGAAGCTCATCCCATGAACGCGGTTATGTATTCGTGCTGAGTTAGCATTCTGTTAGCCATGTTTTTATGGAAATACATTCCATGGACTCCTGAATGTGTTGCACACATCTGGACCTACTGTGTCACCGTGTGTGACTGACTGTCACTCTGAACAGGGGCTCTTCCCCTGTGGGCTTTCTTTTTTCATTGTTTTATAACAATGTTTTATAACTTTGTCATATTACTCACGTTTGAGGGAGATAGAGGATTTATGCTAAATATTGCATGTCATATATATACATATATATATATATATATATATATATATATATTTAATATACACACACACAAGTCTTGAGACCCTTGCACTATTTTCATATTTTGTTATTTTTAAAAGTTTATCTATGACACATTGGACTTGGAGCTAGTATTGGTCAAATACCCAATGAGCGCACACCTACAAGCAAAAAAAAAAAAAAGTAGCTTGATTATTAAAATGAATAATTGTTTAACTCTTAAATGTGTAAGTATTCATACACTGTGCTGTTAGTTTAACATGAACACAGATTCAATCTTTCCCCAATAAAGAGAAACCTGCCTGTTTATTAGCCTCCAGCTATGCACAACTCAAGGGACTATCATATTTTGTAAATTAATAATCATAATTCGCTTTGCACGTAGAGTTTTAACTCTTTTTGTTCATATTCTATCTAAGGAGTGTTCCATGGATGTTTAGGATGGCGAGAGAAAGATGGAGTGTTTGGCCGTCCCGATGAGCACTGGAGTCAGGGATTTAAAGCATCTCGCACCGGGAGTGTCTGCCTAGGAGAGGTTGTCCCACAAAATTGTACCACAGCCAGGTGGACATATATGAGGAAAGCTAACATTACAGATAAAAAACAGCGATTGCGAGGAAAGAGCTACAGCACCCAGAGGCTTGAGAGTGGAGTAAATGTACGTTCTGTACGTCAAGAGCTCTGAGTAAGACTGGTCTGTGTGGGAGGGGAGGCAGGAATGGAGCCATTACTGAAAAAGCCCCATCGCAGAGCAGGCCCGGAGTTCACCCGAAAGTAAGAGAGTGACCCAGTTAAGATGTGGGGAAAGGGATATGAGGCTGGAGAAACGGGGACGACGCTCCGCAGCGGGGTGCTAGTGGAGGGAAGCGCAGCTTTCAGCAGGACGGGGGTACCAAGGACAGAGCCACGGCTGTGCGGAGGGCGTCCAGCATAATAAGGTGAATGTCCTTCAGTAGACGGGTAAAGTCCTGATCTCAATCCCGCTGAGAATCTGTCGAACAAAAAAAATAACCGCAGCACAATCCAACCGAGCTGAATGACCTGGAGAGAGTCTGTCGATGTGTAATGGGCAAAAATGACACCGGGCAGGTGTGCAAATCTGGTGGAGAAATCCCCCAAATGACTGAGGCTCTACCAAATACTAAGGTGTGGGGTCTGAATGTCTCTGCTGTCGGCAGGTATCAGGCTTTAATATCCTGTAAAATGTCTGCTCAGAAATAACTTGGGTTTAACAAAAAATGGGAAACGGGTTTCAGGGAATGCGCAAGAATCTTAAAATTTGGAGAAGTCATTGTGAACAGATTTGCAGTGCCCTATAAAAAATGAAATATCGTTATATTGATTTTGTACCATGATTGTCACATTTATCTCACATCTAAAGCAGCTCGCAGTAGTGGGAATGGTTGCAGTTTTTTTTTTCTCCCCCAAAACCCACAACCTTTGCATTGTTAGTAGGAGGCGCTACTCGTTCAGCCACAGGAGATGTTTATGACGTGTTGTTTATAGCTGCAGCATTTGATGGCAGAGACAGTTCAGTGGGATGGCTCGGCGGCCTCTGCTCTTGTGTTGTGTTGATTCTTCATTTCCCTCATGCTGCCCCGTGAAAGGTCAGGGAGCTAATTGGCTCTCGCTGTGTGTCCTTCCTGTGACCTTGCCTGGCCTGCACCTATGTTAGCTCAGCTTCCTCCGGGAAGCCCTCGACTCAAGTGCTGTACCATCCGGGTCGTTCCCGTGCTCACCATACCTAGCTTACAACTTAATAACCCGTTATGAACTTGCCCCTGTTAAAAGCTGAGGTTAAAGCCCCGCTGCTTACTTAGGATAAGAGATGCTGTTGTGTGTACACAGTTGCCGTGATGCTCAGCACTGAACGGTCGAGGGAGGAGTCGGCCTCCGGGCTGCAGGAGGAACTGCCTTGCCTTTGTCTGCGTGGGCCGGCCAGACTCCCCGAGTCGTCTGGCTCACTGAGCCGCTGGATGCAGTGCGGCCTTGCTCAAGGCTGAGCGCTTTGTCTGCTAATCCTGGGCTGCTCAATCCTGCTCCTGGAGATCTACCACCCTGCAGAGTTTAGGTGAGCTTGTTAACATGGCTGGCTCTAATACTGAGATATTGCTGAAAGACCTGCTTATCTGTATCAAGCATGTTAAATTAGGGCTGCACCTAAGCTCTGCGGGCTGGTCGATCTCCAGGAGCAGGACTGAGCAGCCCTGTGACGATCCATCCATGTCTGGACAGCTTCCCAGGGAGAACACATTCTCACTCTCGACTCAACCCGGTATCAAGTCGTGCTACCTTTTTTAAATTTGTGTTACTGCATTTTATTATTTTAATTTTTTTACTAATTAAACTGATAGAGATTCTTGTTAATTTTAGTTCTTCATGCTGTTGACCCCTTTTATTCTTTTATCTTTTTGTGTGTTTCCTTCAATTTCATCTGCCGAGTTTTTCTGTTGAATTTCCTGCCCGGTTTTCTGCATCTGTGACCTCCAGCTTTTCAAGGTCCCTCGTTTCAGTGGAATGTTGAGTATGCGGGAGGGAGCCTGAGTATGCCCACGTGTCACCGCACCGAGAGCCTTGGGAGAACTTCACGCACGCACACACACACACACACACACACACACGTACACACGTGGCTCGCCACACGCACACTTTGCCCCACACACCATGCAGTGTGGTCCTTAAAGATCTGGGCTTTGTGCCTTTTGGTAGACTTTACTGAGCATGGATCCATTCCCATAATGCACCGGTTGCCACTGGATGCCGCTGATTATTTGTGAATTCCTTCACGGCTTCTGAGACCTCTGTTGCTACTTCCCTCTCATTAGTCATTGCAGTTATCTTCCACACATCCTGATTGTGTGCTGCACTGACATAGAAACCAAGCTATTCTCCTGAGGCTTCTCATGGGAAAACAACTTAGTAACAAGAACGGGTGTGCAACGTTAAGGTTCTGTAATGTGTACATATCTGTAGACTGGGGCTCTTTCCCAAAGACCCCCGAGCTCTGTATGGTAGTGGAGGCAAAGTCAGAGCGAAGAGGGTGGTCAGTTGGTGCCGATCCCTGCTCCATCAGGTTTATGCTACGTGCTTCCCTGACCCGGGCACTCAGTAGGGGAAGCAGCTACGTCCATCATAGTGCAAAAAGGTGCCACGTTCCCCATGACCTCAAGGACAAAAATGGAAGTCCTGAGACATGTCTCTTTGGAGAAAAATGGATCGAATGGCACCTGCACAAATGTTATTGGCAGCCACTCAAAATGACATCGTTGAAATGTACCGACATCTTTTAATTAACGTTAAGAACCTGCATAGGGCAGGACTTCTCCTGCCGCTGCTCTGTGCGCTAAGCGCACATGATGCCTGCTCCGCCTCTTAGATGTTAGCAGTGCAGGGATGAGCTGGAGAGGCCCTTGTGCTTTGCCCTGGCTGTCATACTGTGACTGCGGTTGTAGGCAGACAGTAGAGTGTTTGATCATAACCCTTACGTGGTGTGAAGAAGCCCCCCGGTAGAGTAATGGGAACTCCGGTGATGAATATTTCAGCAGCTCCGACTCGTGGCCTGTACGCTTTTGTTTCGCAGGGGTAAGCAAAGATGGCCCTTCTGTATCGTAGCTAATACAGCTGTACTGTATGTAGCCGGAGGGATTTGCACAGGGTTATTTTATGTAATTATTCTGTTTTCTTTTTCCGTTTTATTCAGGTCAGTTCAACTTTATTGTCATTGTACAATACCAGAGCACAATCAAATGTAGCTTGGTGTAAACTGTACAAAAGGCCAGACAATGTAATACAATAAAATATTTCACATAGCAGAGGTACTATAAAATATGGGGGAGGGAGACACATGGGATGTAAACAGGATTGTGTAACCAACTACCAAACAGTAACTTCAGTTTAATTCATTCATTTTAATTCACAGAATTAACTTTGTAGGAACTTGAAAATAAATAAACTCTGTTTCTGTGTGTATAGGGCTGGGTTTACTGTTTGGTTGGTTGTCAGTTAATGTGCCCTCAGGCTCCACATGTGTTGGATTTTTGTTAGTTCTTAGCATTGTGGACCCTGATAATGTAGGATGCTACATTCTCTCCCCAGAGAACCTAACCCCTGTAGCTGTACTGTAATCGATGTTGTGTGAAAATGGTGATAATGTAGTATGATGTATTGGAAATAATTTTACAGAGCATGTGATGTTCAGGTCATAATCATTGGTGGTGTTTGGGGGGTTGTAATGCACCCCCATTACAATAGTAATATGTGTGTCATGTACATGTGTTAACACATAAGCATGATACACCCCCCCCCCCCCCAAGTGCAAACATCAAATTCCTCCTAAGCTAATAATTACTGTTTTATGAGATTGGTTAGACAGTTAGTATGTTTGACCATGAAAGCTCATTATGATATGCTAGTCCGCTGTAATGTACTACGTTTTAGCCTCCCAAATCCCAACAAGGAGAGTCCTTAGGCCCCACAATGGTGTGTTAGGTATTGGTACCTCATTGTCACTCTATTAATTTACACAGGGAAAGACAGACACAAGAAAAAAAGCTAAAAGAAGGTAAACCGTTAAAGCTAGCTTCTAGAGCTAACTGCGGAAATTAATGAACTGCTGAGGACAACTGCTTTTACATGTTAAAGCTAATGAAGTGCTAAACCTGAGTTACACTGCTGATTCGTCTCTCAGATACATCAAAACTGTTCACCTCAGTTTCTGACTGGGACGCAACAACCTCGAGACGTTCTCATGTCGGAGCTAATTTCCATGGAAACGCAGAGAGTGTGAGGACCAGAAAGTGTTAAGTGATATAATACGGAGCAGTTGTCTTGGCAGCTACAGGCAGCAGGGATCCGTAAACAGATCCTCTGTTGCCATCCTACAGGTTAAGTGAATTAGCACAACTCAAAGGGGCTTCGCTGAAGGGGCCCAATCAAATATCTCATTAAAATGCATGAGGCCCGTTGACCTGTAGGAGCCCTGCTGAATCTTTTGAGGGAACTTTGTTGTTGGTGATAGTGAAGGATAAAAAAAACACAGACATTTCAGATACAATGTACAAAAACAGTGCAAGTTGGTGCTGCCTGCATCAACTGCTATTGGTGGTGTAGTACGGGAGGGAAGCCATTTATAAATAGATTGTTCATACTAATTCATCTTGCCAGTGGTTTTTTGTGATATTATGTGAAGGTACATTGGGTACTAGAACCTTATTGAGGATTTTTTTTATCCTTCTTTAAATTAAAACTAATCATTTATGATACCAGTAATAACATAGATCCTTCTTTAGCAATCACAGTAGCTACTAATGGACGTTAACGAGGGCCAAATTCCATCAGCAGCACAAAGGCAAGGCCTAAAAACTAACCAGGGGTTCACCGGACAATAAAATTCACCAACCAGGCCAACTGACAAAATAATGTTTAAAATAAAGTTGTAAAAATAAAGTTATTGCGCAATCAAAAATCTGGCGAGAAATGGAACACATTTTACTTTCCAAAAAAGGCCCTGCATCTTGCTAAAGCCTGCTGAGTCTTTCAATATTGATTTTCTGTTTTTGCGTTGATCCAAGTGCAAAAACACAAACATGTTACTGTCTGTGCTACTGATACAGTTCGTTAATGCAGTTGCCGTTTAAGCCTTTACATCGCTAATAGATGATCGAGCCACTACCTTCGTCTGTGAACTGCGTCAGCCAGAGGACTGTCCGTTCCTCTTTTAATACGATGGCTCTGTCTCGCTGTACACTGAGCTTGTGTTCATTTCCCTCTTCAAAGAGACCAGGTATGACATAACCTGCGCTGTGCTGTTCCGGTTGGGCTCTGGAAGCAGATCTTTAAAGCAGTACATTTCATGCTGCCCTGGACATGCTCTTCCACGGGAGCAGAGAACTTGCAGGTTACAGTATATTATACGCTCTCCTCGAATCACACAGGGAGTGTTTTTCTTATTGATTTTGTGCCAGAACCATGCTAGTGATGAAACAGAAGCCAAACCGGGCGAATTACTTGCAGGTTCCATGGCGCTTTGGATATACCCTCCACTGCTCTCAAACTCTGCAAATTTGATGAGTCAGGCTTTGTACAGAGCCAAGCAGCCCTCCTACACGTGCATCAACCGGCTCTGCCTTGCTCCCATATCAAACTGACTCTGATTGGATCGGACACCCCAGCAGGGTGGGGCATACATTACGGCACATGCACGTGTCACTTGCCCACTGGTACTTTCTGTTGTGCACCACGGCATTCCCTCGAAAGAGCGAAGCAGAAGCCTGCTTATGTCATTGGGCTTCCACGTCAAGCCTTCAGCGGAAAACCGCAGCAGCCATTGCACGTTCGGGTTTGGCCTCTTACCTTCCGCCGTTTGACTCCAGATCACTAGGTAGCTGCGAAACAGGATTGCGGCATCATTCCCGCGAGACTCGTATCCTTTTGACGTGGCAGTGTATGTTAAAAGCGTCACCTCGAGGGAGGTCGTACCCTAGAAGTGCAGTTTAATCAGACTGATGGTGGGAATCGGCAATGGACTCGCCGGGGTCGCTGACCACTGCGGATATAATGAGACGCACTCCACAAAGGCCTCATATGGATAACTCTGCGGGAAAGATTGTGTGAAGAAGGAGGGAAACAGATGCTGTGAAGGTGCAGAATCTCACAGTGGGTTTTTATTAGCTAATACAGCTATTCCAGGAACAAAAACATGAGCACAGCCTTTGGTATGTTAATTTAGTTTTTTTTCCCCAATCAGGGCATCTTCAGGAAGCATCTAGCTGCAGCCTTTACTGCTCATTAATTTTAGTTCAACGTCATTTGATTTCACTCAAATAACCCTATTGTGGCATAATGACAATGTGTCCAACTCATGGTCCAGAACCATATTTGTGAGGAACAGAACTATAAAAATGGGATTTATGCAATTTTTATAGCCATATACCCCAAGGAATGGTGGTTTTCTAAAGATTGTTGCTGCTTAGAGATGAATGGTACTTAGGGATTTAGAAATACTAAACTGTCACTTTTTAAAGCTGTTATACACTCGCAGGAGTTCCAATCTCTTGGCAACAGCTAGTTCCTCGGGAACTTGTTAATGAGGGATGTATCCAAAGGTGCCATTCTGAGTGACAAGGGCCCGTGTGGCCATGCACTGAGGGCACTGTCGCCATGACATCCCGAAGCATGTGTGAAACCGGAAGCGGTGCATGAAATTCCTGGGCTTCTGGAATTAGCAGTGAAATTCTACCTTGGTGACAGCAGCCGGATCACTCCTCCCGAAGGGAAAGGAGCCCAGATTTTCATCCCCCTGTCCACATTGTAGTTTCGTGGCCGGCGATGATGGTCGCGTAAATCCCAGTCGGCCTCAGATGTGTTGCTGGGGCCTCCTGTCAGCGTGTTGGTGAACCTGAAGGTTAGGCACTCTCCAGCCATCTGGCCCGCTCCGCCTGTGCCGACGCTCTCGATCTGTAGGAGGGCCATCTGTGCTGCTAACGCTAGCTGTTGCTGAATGACGTGGACCTTCCGCACCTTCCCAGCAGCAGCAGTACTGCTAGTACCTCTCAGTCTGCTACTGGGAGATATGCACCTCATTTTCCAACGTTTGTCAAAATACAACGCTATCCTTAAATCCATTGAACTTAAAAAATGGCCATGGATTTTGTCTACCCTAAATGAGATGTTTTAGTAACACGGCTACGTCCATGAATATTTCAAGCTCAGTCTCATGTGATATTACGCAATTCCATCCATCCATCTGCAAAACCGCTTATCTTGAGCAAGGTTATGGGTAAATTGATTCCATCAATTGATATCTATGGCAACATCACAGAACATCATGATCGTATTTTCTGTTCCGTTCCAGCAGTCTATTTCTGTTCCAGAAGAACGCTCTTGTTCCTCAGTCCGTTTTCAAGCTCCTGATTGGCCCGGTAGGTGCCTGCCTCTTATCTTTGGCCTGATGTGAACCATGCTGGATGGCAGGCAGACTTAGCTGATGGCTGCAGGGGAACTGAGCTCGCAGGCTTGTGTGTTTTGGAGAATGTCTAACAACAGGAGAAGCGGCTCTCAGGGGAAATGCCCCTTTTTTCATGAAGGAGATAATTAAATCCTGACAGTGATTCTGAGCGCTGTGAGGGTGAGTGTAAATTTCCAAAGTAGGAAGCTGTAAATAATGCCAGAATGCATCTCACCATATGCATAAGTCAACTCAATGACTCCATGGATTCTTTGTGTTGTTATGTGAAGCTTTTAGTAATTTAAATATAACTGAAGGTAAAAGACACACCAGCCATCTGTGGATCAGATTTCAAGGTTTCGAATGGAGCCCTGCCAGGAAGTGTAAGCTGCACCATTCATCTCTCTGTGGCAAAAAAAAATGCTTATGCAACCACCACTCCTAGACAGAACCGCAATGAAGATAAAGGTCAGAATCCAGTAGCAGAGGCCGATGGCAGCTTTGCTAATGACCTCCAGCAGCTCCCAGAGGAGTTCCAGAGGATGGTGACTGGCTAAGCAGAGAATGTGGAATGTGTATCATACCTTTAATAGGACGTGCATGTCACAGGGATCGTAATTACAAACACCTGTTAATTTACGCTGACTTCAGGGTTCTGATCCAACACTGGACCCTATACAGTGCTCCCTGAAAGTCTTGCGATGCTTACTTAATTCTGTAAAAATGTTGCAAATTTATTGGTTTTATAACAAAAGTCCACTGACAATCGATGTTTAACATAACTGCATGGGCATTTTTATTATGTGTCTTGATTTTTTTGACTGACCCATTCAGTTCTGTTCTTGCCATTTTGCTGTTAATTGCAGTATACTCAGCACAAATATTGGTGTTTTATGTGATAACCTTGCAAAGGTGTCACTAATTAAAAATGCTTGTCAATGAACTTTTTAACTCGGAACAGCACTTTTAGAACTATAATTTGAGTTTAAATTTATTAGTACTTAAAATTCATGTTTTACTTAACACTATTGGTTTTTAATGTTATATACAGTATATTGTTTGTAAATGAATTAATAAAAGTAATTATTTTTGTTATAAAACCAATACATTTGCAGTGTTTTTACTGAATTAAGCAAGCATCTCAAGACTTTCTTGGAGCAACTTAGCTCAAGTAATAAACACTGGCTTTTGCTAAATCTCTAAAAATATACTTTAGGTATCCAATAGTTGTGTTGGTGTGTAGATATAAAGTAATGAGCTCATACTCCTCTCTCTGAAACAACATGTCCTCTGTATTAATTGTAAACTTAGTTGCTGTACAACCAATGTTGCATCTGTGTCCTCTGTCAGAATAGGAGGCAGACCTGGTATTAGAAAATATCAAATTGTAATTTATGTGCAGATATTGTGATTTCAATTTGATTTGCGACTTTTTTTTTTTTACTCAGTATTCACTATATGTGTACAAAAACTGTAACTGAGCACAACTGTACATTGAAATCTGAACTGCGCTATACAATACATTAATCCAAACATAGGAATGGGGATATATGGATTAAATCCAAAATGTATTTTAACAAAAATGATATACAACACACACCTAATAAACCATAGAACAATTCTCTAGCAACCCGAACATGGTAAAGCGATTGTATTTTTACATGCACATTTTAAGTACCGCATTTTTTTCCCCTAGTAAAGTGCTTCCGGAAAGTCCCATGTACACAAGGGTCAAATTAACAGAGAACAATGATGCATAAAACTACTATCACAAAAGCCATGACTATGTTCAGTTAAATAAAGTAATGAAAACAAAACAATTCCAGTAATAAAAACATTAGGGATCTTGCAGCTAATGCTGCTTGGACCCCTAGTAATAGGACCTTTCTGTGAACAATCTCTCACCACTAAATAGGTAGGTAATTCACTTACGGCTCAGCAGCGGAACCGATATTTTTCTGCACTGTGAAGGTAACGTTTTCCTTGGGTTTCGCGTGTCTGTTGTTTGTGGGCATATACATAGTCACTTTGGGCCACTTCTGATTGGTGAGCATGATTGTCACGCAAGGAGCATGGCACTTCTGATTGGTTAGATTGACTCACAAAAGGAGGATGGCATGAAGTTGTAAAACTATTCTCACAAGCATTGACAAAGCATGACAAAGCATTGCATTTGCGGCAATGGTTTTAAAACAAAGTCAAGGCCCCCTAGTGGCTGCTTATGTCATGACGGCTGTTAATTTGTGTCCCTCATGGTAGTGCAATAAACAGCCTGGCTCATGAGCTATGTTTCTTTAGCTGTTGACCATCATTGTACTCCAAATGCCCTTTGTGTGATGGGACCCAACGCACCCCAGGTTATGGGCTTTGCAAAGTCGACACTTTATTTGCTTGAACTGTCAGGGTGGTTCTTTGCGGATTTCCGATGGTGGAAGAGAGGTAATTAACTTGGTGCTCTGTCAGCCATCAGGAAGCTGGAAAAGTAAGCCATATGTCTGATGATGGTCAGTGTTGCTTTGGATGCTAATTGCTGTCGGAGTATAGAAGAAACTGGGTTCGCCGTTCTTGGCTTTTAGACTGAAGCAGTGGAAACGAATGGCAGGTAATTGCTTTTATGTTGATTGCATCGTAATCTTCCCATATGTTTTATATCCTGATTTCTTCAGTGAAATCTTCTAGAAAAAAGTGCTACTTGGTTAGATTTTTTTGTGATCAACCTCAAAACTGATGTTTTTATAGGTGTGTGTGTTGCATAGAAAGTAGGCCTTTTAAGTAGGTTTGTTTATCTCGGGTGACACACCTGCTTGTTACTTTCTAAATATATTCAGTTTTTCCGTACACAAAATCAATGAATTGTGGGATTCTGATCCATCCTTGTTGCAAGGGTAATGGAATTCAGAGACCTGGAGACTAATGTGTCTCGCAAGCTCACCAGCACCTGTACGGCGAACAGGTTTGACGTTTTCAAAGCCTGGATTCAGAGGGAAACCTTCATACCAAACAAAGCTTGTTTTTTTTCTGCCTTGACGCTTAGCCCTCCTGATTCAGGGCACTACACGAAATCTGTCTTGTACCATGGGTGACAGCGTCACTCCGGGCAAACCCTCCATGCGCGTTCGGCCTGTCTTATTAAGATATGAAACGCTTCTTTTCACCAAGAGCAGAGGGAACCATTTAGCCTTGCTTAATAAGGTGAGACTGAACATGAGTCTCCAACCGCGCCTCCCATCAGCTCACCTCGAACGTGATACCGGTGCAGGTCTGCTGGGTGTCGTCCCGAAGCACTAAGACTGACACTTTGCCTCCTGTTGAAGATTAAGGGAGAGACGGCACTTCATTTAATTAATTAGGCCTAACTGCAGTCACCCAGAAACATTCCGCCTTCCGTCTTCTACGGCAAGCTGTTCATGTTCATTATAAACAATCAGATTTTTTTAAAAATCGCGGGGCAAGTAGCCCGTTTAGACTGGTTCATATTTCTGAAGTGGGACATTTGGCTCTTAGTCTCTACATTTTCCGTCTTTCATGTGCGCGGAATCACTCAGGGTCTCTTTGAGAATATCTATATACGCACACTGAGACGGATTTGCATGCCTGGGTGCTGTAAAATTCTTGGCAAAGTGAATATGAAATATAGCTACTGGCAACGTGATATGTTTTTTTTTTATGCGGAATGCTCAGAAAAACAAGATAATACATTTTTTATTGCATTAAGGCTGTGTATGAGCCTCCTATACGTAAGGAATCGTAAATGTAGCCATTAAACACGATAATAAATACAGAAGCATGTATTATACATGAAGCTCATATCCAAGCATATCCATAAATACCTTTTGCAATATGCATAAGAAATTATAAGCATCGTGCTGCGTTATTAGTGCAATATCAGTGAAATGTTATTTTGACTGGGCTGATAAAACATGACTTCATCTTATTACAAATTAGTGGAAATGGCACCACTCCCCTTAGGTAGTATGTGTGGGAATGGGAAGCACGCTGCTTCATCTCCAGCTTATCCTTCCGTCTTGCTCTCTTTGTAAGGGTTACACAGGGCAGGCGACATGTCCCTGTCCTATGCAGGATTTGGGAAATCGCCCTCTTATCACGCAGAAAAAGATGAAGCCGTGTTAAAAACTGGACCGTGGAGCTTCATAATGGTCCGAAAAACTAGAAGGTTTCATTGCCTTGTCCACAAATAAAACTGGTAACATTCCTGTGTTACTGAACCATTCCTACTGGCTCGAGGCCTTCCTCCTTGTTCATCGGTGATTTAACTGGAGCAAAAGACCTTTTTTCACCTGCTCCAGCTGATAACCGTGCACTCGATCACTGTGCACTACACAGCTGTTATTGACTTAACTGAGGAAATAAATGAAAATGTAAGGATTTTCTAGCAGATGAGACAAACCAAGGTCCCAAATGGTAATAGGCCCATAAAAAGGTCTTCGCAGTACTTAAAGTACAAACGCATTTTCAAGAAATGCACTTTCTGAGGGGCGTTTAAATGCACTGGTGGATGTGATTTTAAATGCCTGCTAGCTAAGTTTATCACTAGCTATCCTCTTTCTCTTGAAGATAGCCCTGCACGTCAGCTTAGATATTCACCAAGCTAGAGCAGCAGTGTCTGCGGCGAAAGGCTTTCTTAAGCTGTGACCATAGTCACCTTACGTCACTGTCTCTTGGGGCTTCTTCCCATAATAATAATGATAAATGTAAGAACAGCCAAGAGTTATTCTTTCCAAAGATTTTGTCTGCAACCCATAATCCATTAACAAACCAGTTTGCGTTTGTGGAATAGTCTGCAGTCTGTTTACTCCCGCTGATGAAGGTATGGTGTGGCATGGCGTGGTGTGAAGCCTGGCGAGTATACTCTGCTTTATAACTTAAAAGCAGCAAGACTTCATTAGCACAGGGGCATATGAGCAGCGTGGTTGATATAAAGAATACAGTGATCAGTCGAAGATGACTGTAACACTTAAGTTGACTGTTATGCTAAATTGCTGCTAATGGGGGTCTGTTTAAAGTCCTGCAGAGGGATACGGCTTTGATGCCACCGAATGAGGCATCAATCCGGCTTTGCTTTCAGCACATGTTTAACATGTCTGGGTGT
>JAODKL010000021.1:323230-336190 GCA_026780765.1 Petrocephalus schoutedeni | reverse complement strand
ACACGGCCACGCACACACACACACATACACACGCGAGCAGAGGGGGCACACGGCCACACACACACACACACGAGCAGAGGGGGCACACGGCCACGCACACACACACACGTACACACGAGCAGAGGGGGAACACAGCCACACACACACACACGTACACACACGCGCGCACACACACACGCACACACGAGCAGAGGGGGCTCACGGCCACGCAGGAGTCTCGCCTCCCACCCGCCTCTATTGCTGGAGCTGAGAAATGACACCAGAGTCCATCCATTTCATGCCCGTAAACTAAAGCAGTGAGTGTCAGCCTGAGCTCTGGCTCTCTAGCTCTCTGGGTGCGTGCCCCCCCATCCCCCCCCCCCAGCGGACGTGTTTACGGTGCACCCTTCCACAGAAACGCCACCGCTGCTGCTTATTTGTCCCGCTCCGGCCCCCTTGTGTTGACACAAGTAAAAATAGGTTGACCACACAAACATCCTGTCACCTTTTTCACATCTGCCTGGCAGAAGAGCCCCCACCATTCCCCTTCTGCATGGTAAAAGAACTCCTTGTCTTTTCTGCCAGGAGGGGTGTATGCTGGGTAAGCATGGTGGGGGGGGGGGTCAGTCCAGCTCAGTGGACTCTGCCCGGCTGAACCAGCAATCGGACTGGAGCGGTGGCGGAGACGGGCTTCCTGAGTGAGTGCCAGACAAGAGTCTTTGCTGATTGGCTGAGAGCGACGCCCCCATCCCTTGCATCACAGAGCCGAGGAAGACAGCAAGTTAGTCTCAATGTCTCAGTTTACACATTCAGAATGGCAATGTAAATAAAAGGACCAGGGCATAAGGCCGGTTATGTCAAACAGGGTCCTCGGTGAACCCTGGGGGGGGGGGGGACATAGCAAAACAGGGTGAGATTTGGGGGAATGACAGCAGCCCCCAGAGAGAGAGGGACAGGGGAGCAGGTGCCACAGGTAGCTGCAGGGACAGCTCCCTCACTCACCCAGCCTCTCCAGCTCTACACACGGCTGCACTTGAGGGCACTTATGTAAGACCTTTATGTAAGCGGGTCAGGTCCCACTCGAACCGCCGAGCTGCACACATCCTCAGCGGGCGGTGGTGGGGGGAGGGCAACCGAGGGGTGGGATAAGGGATTCGCTACAGGTGTTTTCCAGGGCCCACATCTTAACTCCAGTGAGGTCCGAACAATGCAATAGCGCCGCCCTAGAGGGGGATCACTAAGGAAGTCTTGCTGACAGAAGCAGCCCCCCCCCCAACCAAGTCATGACATACCTGATGTGTCCCACTGAACCCTTAAAAACCATTTGTAAATAAATGCATAAATATAAATCAACCATTAGCACTGGCCCAGGCAGGGGGAACGGACAGCACGGGGGGGAGGGGCGGGCATTTAGCCTTTTGATGATCAGCTAGAACCTGATCACCCCAAAAACCCCCCCCCCCCCCCCCCCCCCCCAGTGTCCCTTTTAGGGATCTGTACCTCTGCAGTCCCAGTCTTCACCACTAGACTTCCACCCTGTGTGGACTGTGGACACGTTCTGTTTTAGGTGCTTTTATTTTAAGATGCCTATGCACATGTCCAACATTCCTGTCATGTCCACCCCAAGGCCAACAGAGAAATGCAATTTTTCCAACAACTGTTATGATAAAAAAGACCTTGCCAAGATGTCTGTCATAAGCCTTACTGGGGGAGATAAAGGACAAACAGGCTGCAGCAAATAAAGGTGAAAACAAAGATCGCTGAGAGAAAATAAAGCCAAGTGATGCTCTGACTTGCCTTGGGGGATGGGCAGTGGCCAACACAGGGTCATGTTATTTTTGTAATTTTTTATTCTTTTATTTGTGATTTTGTAAACTGTAGTGTTTTTTTTTTTTGCTTGCTTGCTTTCATTAACTGTGTTTTGCCCACATTTGTGAATTCATTCAAAACACCCACACACACACACACGCACACACACACAAACAAAACAGATGCTGGTGTATTCTGTATTCTGTTTTATCGACTGTACGAGGACAGTGAAATCTGCTCCCCTTCTGTCACAGAGCTCAAAAGGCCTGGACTGTCATGTGACCTTCTGAATCCTTCCTTATGTTTGTTTGATTCCACTGGATATTCCAAGCATACGGTTCGTTTTAGCTAGTTGTGGTCTAGTGCAGTCTTACTGAGTCTTACTATTATTGCCTTCACTGTCTCATGAAATTATACACACTGGTAAACTTGCTAATGCGTTCCCTTTTTATTACAGTTATAGTTATTTGTGCAAACGTTAAGCATATTATTTACTGTGCTTTTTCAAACTCTGTTAGATTATGCAAAGCTAGCTTCCTGATTCGTGGCCACATTGTTTCTATTAGATGAGCACCTACGATTCGCTTCCCATTATCTCTCTGTCACATAAACTAGGGCATTGCTTTCAAAAACTGAAAAGTTGCACAAGCTATAAACTCAGATTAAAATTCAGAACTGAGAGTTTCCACAGGCCTATATAGGTCATCCTCACTCCCAGTATTGGTGAGAGAATGCTTACAATGCTTATTAAAAAAAAAAACCAGTAGGCATAACCATTCCATGGCTTGAAATAAAAAAAAATTATATTATTAAATGTTAATTTTGAAAATGATTTATTTAGTTCATGATGGATTTTTCAACCAGGAAAAACAGAAACAAGCAAAACATAACCCAAATAAATTAATAAAAACGGTGCCCCACTTTCAGGTGAAGGTGAGGACTGTGTGTCTTTTCAAAGAAAAAAAAGATCAGTGTTCTCAAATACCTACTTCCTGTTTAAAGGCTCTGGAATCTGCTGACCGGAGAGGAAGTTGTTCAGATGGTGATTCTGTGCATCTGCGTCCTCGCAGCTTTTGTTCTGCATTTCTCCTTTTTACGCATTAAACTGCAGTGTGGCTTATAAACACAGCCATCTGTTTCCCAGGCAAGACACCCCGTACAGGTATCACTGCTGCTGTGTTAACTGCACTCCTTCCCCACAGTACACCTCCAGCTTTCCCGACTTCCCATTGGCTGCTTCCACCTCTCAGGGGCGGCACGGAGACAGAAGGTGAAACGGTATCGTGCATAATAATTACCGAAGCCTTTCTGGTTTCTGCTCCTCGGCGCAAAACAAAGAGCTCCCGCACCATTTATCTGGGCCGTGTTTGTAAACACCATCTGTTTTAAGTGGAGCTGCCGTTTTTTTTTGTCTTTTACGATCCAGGTCTCTCGCTGCTAGTGCTTACTCTCTGTGATTAAAGACAGCCTGAGTGCCAACCCCTGCCACCGGCCCGCCTTTGAGCCGCCGATCGGCGTTTCACCCTCTCTCCGGCACTGTCGGCGCTCCAGCTCTAAATCCATGTCTGCTGGCTTTGGGGATGCCCCAGTTTGGGTGGGTTTTATCACCTTTGGAGGCAGATCCTCCCCTTGGTGAACAGTGATGATCACCACCCTATGGCGATTGACCTTTGGTAGCATTAAAAAGGGGCCGGGCCTTTCTGGCAGAGGGCCTTGCTGCCAATTTGCCACGACAAACACAATGAGTGCTTGCATAGTCTTGTTCTGTTCTGCAAGTCGAAAATAACTATTAACATGTGCATTTGCCTGAGAGTCATTATAAAGAATGATTACCCACAACATATGTTTGGTCAGTGATCCTTTCCTAGTTTTTCAATCCGTAAAAGTAATTCTATACCAGTTATCTACAGAATATTGATATCAGCTATTATTTGGCCCAACTTCATCATTTAGCGCCTGACACAGATGGCCCATAAAACCATTTCCTGTTCTCTAAGCCCAGCTGAGGAGGTTTATAGGGGCCCAGATGAGATCAAGAATTGTTTTTAATGTGGGAAATAAACTAATAATGTAGGACACCCAATTCACGTAGGAATGAATAAATCTGGCAGAAAAATATTTTCGTGTACTGTGGTGGGTTGGCGTCCCATCCAGCATTATTCCCTGCTCTGCAGCAACAGCTTCTGGGATGGGCTCTGGACCCCCGCGGAATCCAGTGTGGGACAGATGGGAATGGGGAAAATGAATGGATGGACTTCACAATGACGGGCAAAAAGTTACAGTGCTCCTCAAAATAAGCCTTTGCCCATGGGAAACGGACAGGTGGCGGTCAGAATGGCGTCCTGCACACTGCATTACATTAATAAGAAATGAACGATGCTTGAATTTCTACAGCAGTGATGCAAAGACACGTGACCGAGACCCCGGGCATTACAGATTAATAAGGGATCGGTAAAACAATCTGACTTGGAGAGACAAATGCAATCTGAAGGGCTCGTTATCATGTCTGTTTGTCTTTCGCCTTTCGACTGCAAGGGAAAAAAAACTCTGCTCTCCGAAGCCAAAGTGAAATTCTGTAGCCGGAGTGGGTTTTTTTTTTTTCTTGCTTTTTGGAACTTCAGAAAGCTCTTTGATTTTAAACAGAAGTAACAGTTTTAAATAGCATGTGGTGATTAATGCCTACAGTAACACATGAAAGACTTGTCTCCTGTGGCAGATTTGGCTTTGAAATTCATTTCCATCTAGGACCGTGAATTTCCCTGGAAAACGAGATGGGCTTGTTTATAATTGCCTTAAATTGAACTGAAACAGGAATAATAATGTTTTTGCTAGTTCTGTTACCGTACGTTGATTCGGCTACAAACCCCTCATGCTAATTTCTAGATCAGCTTTTATTTGTGGTTTTATATAGATGAGAGTTAACCAAACACACCGCCAAGCACAAGAGCCTAGCAGCCAATGTATCCGGCTTTATTTTTTCAGTGCTATTCTTGGGAGAAGCCTTAAGTTAGAGGCACTGACGCTTTGCCGTCTGTAAAAATAGTAACGGCCATGCCAGTGGAAAACCACAGGAGCGCATCGTCTTACACAAGTGTAGAACCGACCGGAACTGTGTTCCTCACACATTTAGCATCCACCTGACTTTCATTACAGGCCAGGATGGCAGAAGAGTTTCTGGAGGTGAGCTGGGTGTTGGCAGTTATGGGGCTCTCTCTTGCTAAGCACAGATCTGTCAGGAAGGGAGAGGGCATTTAAACATTATTCCATATTCTGCAGAGCTGGTCTCCAAGTGCTGGCCACCCTGTCGCAATTCCAGCCCTAGATCGTCACTCGTCAGTAAATTATTAACAAGCGCATATGGCTGCATCTCCTTTAGGAGTATTAATTTTTTAATCAAGGAAGCCTTCCTTACAAATGTCTCTGTGGCTGATGGGATTATGCAGAGCTCTTCAGTTTGGAATTCCTCCTCCACTTGGGGATAATTTTGGTGCGGCCAGTGCAATTAGCATTGAAATTCAAATTAGCATTGAAACGCATGCTAGTATGACTTCACTTTGGGGAATTCACAGGGGCAGTGTGTGCAGGCATGTGGGTAAGGCGGGCAGTAACTGCTATCTTTAATTTGCATTTCAACCAGATCACTTATAAAAAAGCACAACGGGAAGTACAACTCTGATTCTGCAAACTTGCAAAATATCTGTTATGTCACGGAGGAGTCAGCAGAGTACTGAGCCGTCGGCTATGTGACATTGGAGCTTCCCTGGTAAGCTGGAAACTTAAATGAGTGTCCCATGCAGCTCACCTGTGAGCTGTTACCTTTTCTGATTGCACCACAAATGAACAGATATGTGACTTATGAGGCCATCCTCATAACTTATGTACTGAGATACCAGTTGTGAACTGGATATAGTATGATATTAATAACTTGCTTACAGATCAGATGTCTTTAGCCATCTTGAACAGCATGGAGTGCTAAGTCCTTCGTATGCTTCTAGACACCTGTCAAGTGTCTTATCTTGTGCTTGGAGAGGCTAATCTGAGAAGGAACCCCACCTACAGTACATGATAGATCTATATATACGATATTGCAGAATTCTGCACCATGTTTCTTCTTAACCCTTTTCCTGTGATCATTTCCCCATGTGAAATTTGCCTACCGTTTAATGATGATCTGGGGTCAGATTGACCCCAAACACGGGATAGGGGTTAAGGCTGCTTGTTTGCTCTCTCGTTTGTTTTGCATAGAACTACGCAGCCGAGACTCAGGCAGTGAGAATGACGTCGGCTCATTTTCCCCAGGACTGTTTTGTTGTTGCTGTTGATGTGCAAAGCTGATTCATTGAAAACCAGCAATTGTGGATGACACTGAAGCTTAAACGGTGGAATCGCCTCAGCCTGCTCGCATAGCCCAGCTTCTTTCCGCCACTGTTAGATAAATGTTGACGAACGTGAGCAGCAGATGGCCGGGAGCCGATCTGGGCCACGGCAAAGCATGTTGCATTGGCAACATCTGGGTGCCTGCGCCCAGTGGACGGCGTTCCTGTGTTGGGCTGGCCCGTTTCAGTCGTCTGGAAGAGATGAAGGGCAGGACAGCGTCAATGCCCTGGCCCAGATCCCACGGCACTCTCCCCGCCTCCATCTCTGCTCTCAGCTCGAGAGGGCACCTCAAATCACCAGAACAGATGGAAGGGTGAGGCTGAAGGCTCCCAGTGTGTCATGGCCCTCTCTCATCATGGATACAGGCTCTACATAAATGAGGCCTTTCCGATTAGAGAAATTTAGTTAGCATGAGAAGAAGAAGTTCTTGTGACAGCGATAGCAGATGGAACTAGAGAGTGTGAAAATGTTTTTTTTTTTTTTTTCTTCCTTTCCTACTTAACTAATGCAACTGACAGTCTCTGCCATAAAATAGTAGCTTAATGAACATGCTGTCTTTTGGTAGCATAACTCCGGAAGCCACCAATGCATCTGCACACAGACTGGACATGAAAGTGCTGAAATCTGCACCCAAATGAACCGAGCGTCCGGTTCTCACAAGGACTAGAATCTGACCAGCACGGTTTAGGGTTACAGAGGCCGGTACCAGTTCCTCCTTCTAATAACACATGAAGCTCTTGCTTCAGAGCCTTCCAGCCATGGAAGTAGTCATCTATGGTGCCTTTCTATTTTGCCAGAGAGGTCTATATGATGGCAGAGTTATAATCCACGCCATGGATTCAAAGTGATTTCCGGTAGCTGCCACTACTTATCACGTGTCCTTAGCCTTAAACCTTTGGTCTTCTGAGCCTCTGAAGATGCTTGGTGCAACATAGGAGCCTTTGTTGTCAGGTTTGATGGTTTTGTGCCTCAATTAATCAGTCTATCTGTGTCTGTTGGTATTAGACAGCCTGAAGGGGAAACAATCAATAAAAATGCGTTTATTATAATGTTATTTCCGAGATGGAAGATTTATTGTTGCTGTCAATAAAAGACAAGGCCTGTTTTCTCTTTGAACGATGCATGTTGGAGTGCACCGAGTGCACGGTGTGCCTTTGTCCTTTGTCCTTTAAGCTGGATACAGGTCCTTTGTCTTCCAAAAGGACGCTGTGGGTCTGTTTCATGTGCTCACTGTTGGGTGCGATCGATTTCATTCACGCCTGGTGCTGCTGAGCTATTTGTTTTGTTACACTCAAACACGGTGTCTTTTAGAAGCAGCCAGAGCTGAATAACTCAGTTGTTTATTTATTTAGTTATTTATATATTCTTTAATACATCAAATATGATTGTACTTAATTCCCCACACTATAGTATTATGGGAATTATGAACAAAAAACAAACAAAAAAATGGTTCCTACTAAAATGTTAACTTAGGAATAAGGAAAAAAGATCTCTAAAACCAGTGCTTCCATACCGGTGTGGAAATTAAGCAATTAATATTACACCCTGTTTTTATTGTGTATAAAAATGCTTAGCCAACGAGAGGGTTATTCTTCAATCTGTGGTATAAACAGGCAGTTTCATTTTGTTTAATCAGTCAAGAACTTAACAGAGGGGGATACTGCTGTTGGATTGTTGTTTATAAACTCCTTAGTGAGCCTAAAATATGTAATTTTGTGGATAAAGTGGAGGGAGGAACCGGTAGTTGTCTCATTGAACAGTGGGAGAAAGTCATACAGTTAAATGAGTCATACTTCACCCTGTTCTCGACACGCCGAAGAGTAAGCGCATGCTATGTTTCAAACAAAGCCTGCCGGCTTGAGTGCACGCGGCCCGCAGTGTTCTGGCAGCTTTGTTAAGGTGTGGGGCATTTTCTCCTGGCATGATTTAAGTCCACTCAGTGCCCGACAGAGCAGGGTCAGGGCCAAAGAACACCAAGCCATTCTGCGTGATCATGCTTCTCCTAAAGCAAGGTGTTACTGTCCTGAGTATAATCCTCCAGGACATCTGTGATTCAGGGCACACGGGGCAGATGCAGCCACTGTATGGTTTGCGGATGTGAAGATGTACTGCGCATGACATGGTCGTCACGGGGACCAGGTCTCGGCAGGACCGGGAGAGCAGTACCTCAGACAGTTCGTTTCCATCAACGCAACATTGAACTTATTGGTGTTTCCGTCTTTTCACTAGAGTTCCAAACACGTCTCTGCCAGCCAACAATACGGCTGATCTGGAGGTGCTTCTGTTATGCTCCTTGGTAATGGTATAACTGGCGAAGCTCCCATGTGACACGCAAAGGCCGTGTTACCGTAATAACAGGGGTAGAAACTCCTACGAACACCGATATCTCTTCAACAATGGCAACGACAATGGCTCCTCCCAAATCAGGCCTCAGAGACGCACACTGCGTGAATATATCAGTTCTTTGCGATTATTCTGTAGCTGACCTTGTGTGAAGTGCATTTGCATAATCAGGATAATCCCTTCAGAGTTATCATCCTGGCATGGTAACCACCTTTGGTGTGATGTGGTGTGGCTTCAGGCAGTGATTCTCGCCAGAAGGCATGCTATTTTAGTTTGGGAACGTGCGCTGGTTAAAACACAACTATTGACTCGGGGAGGAAATGATATTATTGACACCTTTGATATTTTGGCCTTCCCTGTGCTCAGAATAAGCCCAGCCTCGCTGCTTACGGCAGACACAGACTAGCCAACACACTCCTGTGCATCATAATCAGGCATCCCAATGCAAAGGGCCTCAAAAATACAAAACTCTGAGGTAAGGCTCCCATCTGGGCGACATGAACGCGGATGTGAGCAGCTAATAGACCGTTTGCTTGTTGATGAAATCAATTATTCGGTTTCATATTGCTTGGAGACCTGATGGCACTGGGCGCTAAATCACATTGACCGCAGGGGAATAGATCACATCTCGTAAGGTTATTTTCCCCCCTTCTGTGGCATAATGTGGGAGATTGTGCTCCATAGTGTAAGAGGCAGTAGTGGAGTTATTCTTGCTTACAGAGAGGGGAGGAGGATGGGCAGCTTGGTACTCTCAGCTGTGGCTTTGGGTTCAAGTCCTAATTTTCCCTCTTTTAATTTCTGATATCTGGGTCTCTTCCACTTCTCTTTATGCGGGAGGAGATATGATATCGCTTGGGGTCGAATCCTATTACAGCTGATCTCACAGTTCCCACACTCTGCTACAAACAAAGCCGGTCACCTCGTGCTGTGCTGGGTGCTTGGCAGAATGGTTGCTTTGTGTGTCCGGTGGCAGGAGTTATATGCCGAACTTCACCTCCAGCCCTGGCGGCAGGTAGTATGGCGCTTAACGATCCATCAAAAACAATCCATCACGTCAAAAATCCAGAGAAGGGCTATTCTGAAGCCAAGATACTTGACTTAAATTTCCTCTGTAAATGTCAGGCTGCATATAATACCTGAAACTGTAAGCTAAATTGGTCGATTCAGACACGTTCTTGCTAAGCAAATAAATAATAATACTATTGTGTTACCAATAATATTTCCCTATAAAAAGGCCAATGAAAGCCTAGTATTGGACTGGCTTTCCATAAACCAAGCGTATTAAATTCCACTTGGCACCGTGAAAACTGGAACAGCTGATTCGATTTGTCCGCGAACAGTTAACACGGGGGTGGTGGATAGCTTCATTGTGTCTCAGCAACGCCGTTTAAACGGGAATGAAATCCCTCGTCTGGGGAAAGGGTCAACCTGAGCCTGCAATGAGCATGGCTGAGGTGGAATAGCAGGTGCATTACCGTGAGAACTATACTGCGGTAATGCCCAGAATGCTCCAGACAGCCTTACTCATATGCCAATACCTCACAATACCACTGGCTCCCAGCAGACCAATACACCCAGTGCCGTGAGTCCTCTCACATGGCACATTTTGCCCCCTTACTGACAGGCCATAAATTAAGTATTAATTCTTTAAAGACGGCAGAAAGAATCTATTCCACATATTTCATATTTCATATTTTCTTAGGATAAAAAAACAGTAGAAGTAGCTTTATCTAACAATTTCTCACCCTTAGGAATCAAACGCACGCTACAAAGAATTTGAGTCACAACCGAAAAAAATTTAGTAGATTAAAACTGTCTGAATGTACCGCTGTGATAACTTCCAACCCCATTCATTTGCATCTTGTAGACTGTTAAATACATGCTGGCCGTGCACTAAGTAAAAATTTATTAAACAAACTGGTCTGTGGGAAAAAAAAAGGTTTACACCATCAAACAGAAGCACACTCCCGAGGATTCCCACAATGCCTCAGAGCCGGAGGCACTTAAGGAAAGGTTTGGGCAATCTCCTTTTCTTATGTGTTCCACACATATATTTTGCTGCAGAAGTGGAGGGGTTCATTTGTATTGCTGACACATCCTCCCCCAGAAGCGATTAAAAAAAAAACATTGGCCTGTCTGCTGAATGCCTGAGGGACCTCGGGGGAGCATCGGATCAAAGCTGCGCCTATTTATGGAGAATAATAAGCCTAATTGGGAACTTTGTGGGGTGATTGATCCGCAATCGAATGCAGGCTGGCACTGTTGCTGCCAAGTCATGGACTGCGAGGGAAGAGGGGCCCCGGAGTCTGGAGAGGGGCCCCGGAGCCCGGACAGGGCCCATGGCTCAGAACCCTCGCCCCAAACCCACTGCTGACACAGTCGACATCATGCTCAGTCATTTTTTCTACAACTTATGCAGCTAATTCTATTTTTGGAGACTTTTAAAAACGGCTTCATATTAAATAAAGGGCCAGCTGTAATGTTGGGTTTGAACCAGCAGTTTTCTGGTCTCAAAGTCTGAAAGGTCAGATGCACCACCTGCCGAGACGACGACGCCGTCAAGGTCATTCAAGGGAGGAGCATCACTAGAAGCATCACTCGGCCTGCTGGAGTGGCAGCTCTGCACCCAGAGACATACATGCATCTTCACGTGGTACCCTTAGACTTAAACATTATGAAGTATTTTCACTAGAACCTAATGGAATAAGATTTTGATTTATGAAGCCTGTGCACCCCGAGCACCTAATTCTGCAATGTGCATTGTGTCATAAACGTTTTTTTTATTTTTGAAGAATGTTTTTCCTTTTCCCTCTATTTACATTTTACAAATGAGTAACCTTTAAGACTAAAATGTCACTTTCGCTAACCGCTCATCTAATTGGGATTACGTGCATCCATGCATCAAGGTCCCCTTCCTGTTGCAGGGAGCATTGGGTATAAGTATGTGGCCATTTCTGAGCATTAAAAGTCACTGATGCAGCATGTTTCTGTCCTGGGAGGAAGCCACGGGATCTCAAGGGAGGGCATGTTCTGTGGGATCTGACCTCACCTGACCTGGTGTCCTGCTGCTCCTCTGCAACAAATCAAAAAATCTTCAATTCTTAATCCTACCAACATATGACCCGTTAGAACATGGGTCTCAAACCCCAGTCCTGGAGGGCCGGAGCCCTGCACATTTTTGGGTTTACCCTTATTTAACACACCCGATTCAACTCCTCGCAGCTCCTCCTGCTAATTACCACAGAGCTCTTCAGCTCAGTCGTTTGTGGTGGAATAAGGAAAGAACTAAACTACACAGGACACCAGCCCTCCATGACTGGAGTTTGAGACCCATGTCTTAGAATAAGCAAGTTGATCCTGATTCTTTTGTATATTGTACCATGATTGGATGCATACACTCATATCCTCCTCACGAAGTAGCTGGGGTGGATTAGCAATTAGCACCATAGCCTTGTATCCTTACGGTTGTAAAGTCGTGCTCCTGCAGTTTTGATGTTTGTCTGGCATTCCTTTGGGCTAGGGGACCTGCCCATAGTGTGCATGTCAAGTTGCATGTGTGCACACTGTGATGGACTGGAATCCCATCTAGAATGCTCCCCTACCTCGGGTCCTGTACTCCGCCTGACCCTGTACAGGATACGTGGGTGTGGAACATGGGCGGATCCATAGATGGAGACAGAAATTGCTGTTGCTCTCATCATGTCTCATGTCTTAGGACAGGGTGGTCAAAGGAAAACAGAGTCACACTTCCCGGCAGAGCCCAGGAACTCACATTGCCCTCTTTGTTGTCAAGGAATGAATAATTATCTTCTCCAGAGCATGGAGAACAGTGGCTTTGGATGGTAAATCTTTTTTTTATTTCTAGTTTAATTAGGTAGCACTTTGGGTTGCTGGCAGAAAGAGAGTCATCTGTCTATGGACCACGGTGACTGCTAAAAGAGAGTCATCTGTCTGCGGACCACAGTGACTGCTAAAAGAGAGTCATCTGTCTGCGGACCACAGTGGCTGCTGAAAGTCGTATCACTGAGCCATGATGTCTTTGGAATACATTACAGGCCTGGGCAGCGGGTCTGATATGTCTCACTTCTATTTAATTGCACATTTGGCATTACTGCTGTCCCCTGCCTAGCGTACGGACACCTGTTATCAGATGTCCGACCTATTTAACTGGTACCCGCGGTAACGGAGAGGAGCGACCGGTCTGCTGAAATCTGCCTGGAAATGGGAGACAGTCCTGGGCGGTGGATCTGTGAGATACAGCCCGTCTGTACATGGAGCGGGAGGGCGGCCCCTCTGAAGTGACAGGTGATACCGGGGGTGGGGGCGGGGCACAGAATGTCAATGGGCCCCCTTGTGTTCCCATCGTTGGCTTTGAGTGGCTTCACAGTCCTGCTGCTGCCACGGTAACCTTTATGCCGGTATGGACTGCAAAAGTAACTGGGAGAGAGTTTA
>JAODKL010000021.1:298456-313372 GCA_026780765.1 Petrocephalus schoutedeni | reverse complement strand
GCTTCCGGGATAGGCTCCGGACCCCCGCGACCCTGAACAGGATAAGCGGGTTGGAAGATGGATGGATGGATGGATTTAAACAACACCGCCTGAGCAGCAATAAAAAAAAGTTCACGCAGGCAGCATATTTTAGATTGCGTGTAATTATGCATTCCATTATTTGCTTAGTACTGGGCCTTATTCAGAGCAGGTGATGCGTGTCCCCGTCACGTGGCCAGCCGAGCTCAGCATAGGTGAGATAAGCCCCCCAAGGAAAAGAATCCTTAATTTTAGGGTTTTTTTAAATGTCATTAATCCTTCTCAGACCGAAATGTTTTTTCTTTGCACATGTGGAATAATAGGAAATTGCATATGCATTACAGCTATTGTAGAGGGGAACGTGATTTTTTTTCATCACCATTTGATTTTCAGAGCAGGTATTAGCAACCAGAACTTAATATATTTTAAGTGCAGCGGCTGTTTGTTCAGCGACTCATTGGCGTGGATGAGATTCAAATCCAGGAAGGAGCGCTAACTGGCTGGTATCGAGCCCTGGGTTTGTGCCAGAGGCCTGGGAAACGCCAACTCTGGGTGTATCGCTGCCAGCTGATTCACCTGCATGCTGTTACTGGTTCTGTGGGAGACAGACGTGACAAGCCCATCCAGATTCACTCCCAACTCCAGGATCCCTGAACTGCCGGACTCTACCGCCTGGCATAGACCCAGGAAGTGAAACTGACTTCTTGAGTGACTTAAGGAAACCCGGTTTCAGAACAGATAAATACAGTAGCTCTGCTTTATGGCGCAGTCTTACAATTCATACATTCAGAAAGCTCGGTGTTTATTTAAGGTTCTCAGGTAAAGTGCTTTGTTCAGAAGAACAACGGCATGCGTGAGGACAAGGCTGGTGCTAAAGTTAAAATCCAGAAATACGTTTGAACTCAACTGTGTTGCTGTTTATTCTGAGCAGATAGAATGTGAGTCGTTTCGGGGAGTGATTGGGGCTGAGGATGAACAGAGTGGATAACATCGGAAGCACCTTCCAGAACTTTCTTGTGTATGATCACAAGGAGAATGGACAGATGGAGATGCCTTTCATCAAAGCGGTGAGACCCGCAGTCTTAGACAATAACCAGTGCATGACCCTCGCTGTCAGACAGCATCCATTAATGAGGCATTATGCCCAACAACAAGCCCTTATAGAAACCGCAGAATGCTTTTAATAGACCTCAGTGCTGATTTAGGTGACATATGAGCCTGCATAAGATGGACAATTAAGGGAACATACTCTTTCCATACTGGATTTGACACGCAACAGAAGGAGTGGAGGTGCAGATAAAATCAATCGATAAACTAACCATATCCTGCATGCGGAGTTTATTGAGTGCATGTCGGTGAGCTGATAAAAAGGGTTTGGGCGACTTGATAAGACGCAACCAGGCCAAGGCGGCTGCTGTCTGTCTCCTTTTTAATGAGAGTCGGGGGAGTAACGATGGGAACACCTGATACTTTTGGACTAAGTAGAGAAACAAACACCCCCCACCCTAGATTGTTTCGATGGGATCCATCAGAATATGTCTCCCCTGTGCCGTTTGTGAGACACGTGGCAGACTTTGATACACGTGCCGCAAAGACACCGTCACCCTGGTAGGGAGGGGAGCATCGACGATATCTGCGTTTACTGGGCTTGGAGATGCTGTTTAACAAACTCCACATCGCTCGCCCCTAACGGGCATGCTGAAGGGTCGCGTGCATGCGACATGCCAAATCCAGAGGTGTAATGGAGGGAAGCGTGTGGTGCTCGCGAGCAGGTGTGGGGGCAGCCAGGGGGTGCAGGACGGCTTTATGTTTTACACTGATGGGGGCAGGTGAGTGCTCAACGCGTCCCCGCAAACCACAATGGCGGAGACATTTCATTTGTGTTCTTCAGAACGTTTTTCCTCTCTGGAGTGTAAGCGATGTTGCCGAGCACAGCGCAAACCAAGTTTAAAAAAAAAAAAGCCCAAACATTTTCTCCTCGCACTTTACCCTTCCCGCTGTAAGCAATGGTGACAGTTCAAAGAGTCTTCACGCTGACTCCAAACACCAGTTTAAAATGAATGAACAGCTGTAGCCAGCCCTGGGCCAACCTTAAGTCTGCAGGTTTCACACTGGATGTGCAGAGCAGCGTTTACTCCCTGTGGAATGATAATGCTGCCCAAGGACCTCCTGAACCCTGTCTCCAACTTAGCATCATATAATGGGTGTTTACAGCTGCTTAGGAATTATTCCTGACAGTAAATCCGGATTTCATATACAAAGAGCTCCGTTATCCATAATAAGAGGCTTCCTATTCCTGATCCAGTTTCCCCTCACCCAGGGTCTTGGGGAACTCCTGAGCTCAGTGTGCATGGTTGTTTTTCCCAGGGTGAACAGGAACCGACAGAGTGAGTCGGTGGGCAGCAAGTGTTCAAGCATCTCTTCACGCTGAGTGAATGAGCTGTTTGTGAGCAGGCTGCATTTCCGGCAATGCAAATTCAGCTGAAAGCAAACGACATAATGAGGTAGTATGTCATAATCAATTATAACCTCTGAATATAAGATATTAGGAAATAGTTTACTACATGTGATTCTTAGCTATATGTATAACTGTGCATATTTCTATTGTCATAACTAATCATATACAGTTGATATTAGGATGAAGCTGAGCCCAATGATAATATCATTATTATTATTAATACTACTACTACTAATAATAATAATAAGAATAGCAGCCATAATAATAAAAACATGCAATCAGTGATTTTATTTGAACAGATCTACTTGTCATCTACATATATAATTATATATTAAAATTACAGCTATATATTGCACAAATAGGTTCCTTCAGTCAGGCTACTTGCCGGCCTGGGCAGTTCTCACACCTACCAGCAGATGTCATTACGCAGGACTGCCCTAGTGTGCATCTCAATGGTTTTGAAAGGGCCGTGTGGGTTTTACTGGGTATTTCTCTCAGTGAGACCAGCTGCGAGGCTTATGTCTATGTATTGTTAGTAACATACATTGTGAAATTCGAGCTTGATCTCTGGATGGAGGATCAGAAACGTATTGTGAAGATTATGCTGGAACCACTTGCCCCATGTAATTAAAATAACAACGCACTGTCTGATTATGCAGCTCCAAGAAAGCGTAGCAGCGATGGTATTAACCTTTCATGCATGCTGCATGCACCCCAAAACTTCATAATGCACCGTGAATGCACTCGCCGTGGATCAGCTAAGATGATGCTTTAGCACAGACCGCAGTTACTGAGTTGCTTGCACCAAACATTGTGCCATGGCTGTGGGCCAGCAGTCCTACACTGTCGAGCATTTTATGCAGAAATCAGCAGGGTGGCTGACATTTGTCTGTAATCTGAGCTGACGATTACCAAAGCTCTCACACTTGCAGGTGCATAGGCATGCTGCTCGCCAAGGCCTGTTTCCTAACTTAAACCATTAGCTAATCAATTCATCAAGAGGTTACTGAATATTTCATCTGGCATCCAAACCCAATAATGATTCTCTAAATCCCAGATAGGAACATTGCTTCTGCACTGTGAAACCATGGGCCTAGGAGGACAGACGGCAGAAATATCTGGGTTTGAGGGGGCGAGGCCGGTTGAGTTAGACATTCTTCTGGAATGCTCTGATCGAAACATTTCCCACTGATGAAGCCTTATTTGGCCTCCTTCAGTGTTGTTTCCCACAGAGACCCTACACCTTGTGTGTGTTTGTGTGCTTGTTGCGTCTCTGTACCGTCCGTCCCCCCATGACACACTGCTCACTGTCACACCTGGGCATCCACAGACCCCTGGTTTAGAACCACTGTCTGAGTGACACATTGTCGTCCGTCTGTAAGAGATGGTGCCAGAGAACTTTCAGAAATTTCTTCCTGGTATCTCATCTGCTTAGCACATGGGCTTTTTATACATGTGGCTGTAAAACCCCTGCTGGATTCAAGAGGGGGATCCTTACTGTACCTTTCTGCCTGGGGTTAAAAATACAGGCGAGGCCTTCTGCTCTCCTAAGCTGATCTAATATTTGAATATGAATACCTGCTAACAACGCAGAGAACATTTTTCCCTGTTAATATTTATTCGCCAAGAGCTGTGCTTCTCCAGACTGACGACTAATTAAATCAGGAATGCAACCTAAGGTCTCCAGTACCCAGTTGGAGATGTTACTGACCAGTCGACTTGCTTTGTGGAATGTTATCAGGAGTCCTTAGAAATATCAGTTTTCATGACAACCGGTGACTCTGCTTTTTTTTTTCTTCTTCACGGAAGCTTGGTATTCTGGAGCTGGGGGCATTTTATAACTTCCAAGGAGGAAGCAACACCAGAAGGCCGATAGTTATGGTCCAGTGGTTCATAATCTAATGGCCTTTGGTAGTGGATACAGCAATATAAGTTCAGTGCAGTGAAAAAAGTAATTGCCTCGTCCCATCGTCTCAGCTGTCATGAAGCGCTGCCCATGCGGGCTCCAGTCTGGATGCTAGTCGTGCCCCAACCATGGGAGCAGAACCAATCAGAACAGAAAATGCTTGGATGTCTTGCCAGTTGGATGAAAGCGATCAACCAACAGGAAGGGTGTATTGACCAATTAAGCTTTAAGCAGGCAGATCAAAAGGTTGTGCTGTGCTTACTGCCGCGGATGAACAACGGCATCTCAGGCATGTCAACGTGGCTGATTATAACAGTTGGGGGGGGGGGGAGGAAAATGAATATAAATGTTGACCTCTGGTCATGAATAAAAAGATAAAAAGCACTTGCAGGCAGAAAGAAGAGAGGACGGCTTGGCTTATTGGTCTGGTGGACCCCCCCGACTGCCCCTGCACCGAATTTGTGGCAGCAGGGTAGCAATGAAAACAACAGGCGCTGGCCTTTGTGGGAGTGACGGTAAGGGACAGGGAGGCCCGAAGCCTTCATTGGAATCGCCCATTTCCATATGCAAAGGATATTTCTTTGTGGTTCAGCTCACAGGTGAGACACCACCTGGAACTGGAAGGTTTATTTAAATGAGCTCGACACTTGTTCCATCTGCCGGCTGCTGGGACTCCTCTCAGAGAGCGGTGCTCAGAGGCTCGGCGGTCTAGCTAGCTCAGTCACCCGGAACCGGCTGACCTTATCCACACTGTTGGCTGCTCCGCTTGCCTTCCTTCTGCCAGGGAGCCAGCGATTACCTCATCAGGGAAATGGCAACAGGGGCCGAAACGTTCCCGTCCTTAATCTGGTCTGGAGGATGTCGGCGCCAACGCTGGTCAACAGTTTGGCCGCCACACGTTCAGGGAGACTTGACTGAATGATACCAGTCCTGATTTTGCCATTTTCACTCGACTTTCAGAGGAGGCAGCAACAGGGCCTGTCTGTCTTAATGCTGCGTGGGGTCTTGGCTGAGCAGGAGGGCCTGTCTGTCTTAATGCTGCGTGGGGTCTTGGCTGAGCAGCAGGGCCTGTCTGTCTTAATGCTGCGTGGGGTCTTGGCTGAGCACTAGGGCCTGTCTGTCTTATTGCTATGTGGTGTCTTGGCTGTTAGCAATTACAAAGAATTGGCTCAACTCTTTATGTCATATTCCGAACAGTTCTCCAGATACTTCTCTTCTCAAAATCATTAGTTACTCAAGATTCGAGAAGCTTCGTCCTTTCCTTTCCATTGGCATGCTGTGTCCAGTACAGTAATCAGAAAAAAATAAAGTTAAACTGAGTTACCTCAATTTTGGGGTGGGTGGGTGTTTCTGGGGAGGGCCTTGATCAGCGGACAGGCCCTGCTTTTCATGTGTAACTAATTTAATTAAGTTTTGCAAGCTGTCTGGTTTGTCTTCCTAACGTATCCCTGAGGATGTTGATCAAATCGTTCCATCCTCCACTCCCTATATCCCATTGGTCAGTTTGGTCTCCAGAGGATCTCTGGTTTTACACCAGTTGCCTTTCATCAAATTCTATGCCGTTATTAAGGCAAACTTCACAAAAAAATAATGTCATCTAAACAAGAGATAAACCCGACACAAGCATGTATGCATCATGGCTGCCAAAGGGGTGTTACTGCAATCTCCATTCCTGTTAATTCTGTGATTTGGCTCCTCCCTATTCAATTCTGTCCAGCGAAAGACTGATGTGCTTTTAGAGTTTAATTAGGAGTCATAGCCGCCTGGAAGCTGTCCTGCTATCTCATGCAGAGGACAGAGGATATTGCCACATCCCACAGTGGTATTATGTATCTCCTAGCACGCCCACCCCTTCACCGGCGGAATGTCCCCGCAGGATCTAATTTACGTCTCTCGCTATTATTTTTTTCGGGAGATTGCAGGCTCTCCTGCGAGCTCATAGAAATCTCCCTCTAATTTATTGTTGCTCCGCTGCCGCAGTACATGTGTCTCCATCATGCTAATTGTGACGGAATGCACAGTCAAGCTGATTTTATTTGGGTCTTAATCTAAAACCACTGAAAGCGCAGTGGCCTTTGATTCGCACTTTACTCTTCCGATGCCTGAGCGTAACGAAGCATTAGGATTATTTAAGTGGAAATATTTTACGTTTTTAAAGCAGTATTGGGAGGAAGATTATCTTTAGGGCATATAGAGTCGGAAACCTTTGCAGTTTAACATCACGCGGCTCGCCTCGTGACCCTAAGACACTTCCATCTTCATGTGTAGGTGCATTTTATACTATTATGTTATCATATGCCCTATCCTGATGGCAATTTTTTATACTCAATAATTAATAACAAAATCATTATTTTTGATTTCAGTAATGTAAATATATAATTTGAATTTCCTTTTTTCTTATTCCGGGAGTCATTTTTATAACCTGTGACCTGTGCCCTGCATCTGTCCCCACCACACTGCATTGTACTGCACTTCTTCCACAGTGGCTGTATGCACATCCTTTTCCAGTGCACCACCTATTTATTGCATAGTTATTGTTTCTCTCCCGGGTTTTGTCCTGCACTTTCATCTCTTACTGCACTGCTGTGTGTCCTGCTTTCATTCTGTTGTCCCCCCACGCACCTGTCCCCTCCCCTGCCACTGCGGCGCGAGTATTTCACCGTGTTCCTCGGCGCGCACACGTGATGATGAGAGCTTAAACCTGGAAGTCTCTGGTTTTGCACATCAAGCATTGCTTTCGCCAAATCTGCCAAACTGATTTGTGTCGGATGTTGCAAATACAGCAGCCGCTGTTCAAATCTGAAATCTGAAGCCTGACTATCTCCCAGGAAATTTAGAGACCAGCTCTGAATCAGACAGATTTTGTTTGAGAATGCTGCTTTATTTCACGATTTTTCCACCTGCAGGAGCTGAGTTTAATTAGGGTGATTATGCTACCTGCTGAGTAAGCAGTCAACTCGATGCTGTCAAACTGTTTTTTGGGAGTTGTAATTACTTGTGTACACTTAACTGGCTTTAGTTTACATGGCTTTGGGCTGATCAGATGCTGCCTGCTGGGAGACTCCCCGACGGGGTGTGGGGCTGTGAGTTAATATGGGACGGTGGTGTGAATTTCAGATTCAGGGGAACCCTTGCAGTGCCTGACAGAGTGGTTAAGGATGAACCTTATGTTTCGTTAAAGCCCTGATGATGCAGTGTTAGCCGGGATGTTCATATACCTTTCGGCTGGCTTTCTATCAGTATGGCTGTGGGGGAAGAAAATATATCATGTTTTAGCTACTGGCAATTAAAATCTTCTGCTTTTGCATGACAACAGGCTCCACTGGCAACATATCAAATGTAAGTGTGGCTCTCACAAACTAAATGCCATCTCCGCCTGTAGCGAGATACGTAAAGGAAACACAAAGCTTGTGGGCGGCAGCACAGTCAGTGCAGGAGATGGTCATCCCATGCTTAATGACAGGACACCCGCCCAATGAAAAACATGTATCTCCAAAAATCCGCTATTTCAGAAGCATTTTCTCAGAAACTGCTGAAAACAACATAACAGAATGAGACACCCTTAGATCCACAAATAGAAACCTTTTACAGAAACCTTAGTCAGTGAATCGTTTAATGTCTTAAATGGACTTGCGTCAACAAACACGGACTTTTGTGGTTTTCTTATCATGTGTTGCAATAGTGCACAGTTACTGTAGTTCAAGTCTCATCTCACTGCTCAATATATTTCAAGAACTCAGTAGGTAATTGATTGCTAGTGTAAATGTTTGGACATAATCAGTGCCACATACAGTAGCACTGTACCTTTACCGTCCTGCAAAGTTTTTCTAAAGATACAGATAGATGACTTCATAAAGCAACTTTTCTTTGATCAATTAGATGTCTCACACTATCAGTAGACACAGGAGAATTGGTATTTTCTATCTATAGTAAAAAGTCACAATCATCAAAAAGCACATATAGTGGTTTTTGTTGGACAATGACGATATGTTTTGAGAAACAAAATTCAGCTTTACTAGGAAACCTGGTGTCCCAAGATACAGGAAGAGGAATAACTGACATGAGGCTTTCCTACTCATAGCACCATTGGTGGATAGTTCATCAAATCCAGACCAAGATTTTGTTTCAACCAACCAGTTGAGTATAAAGAGTCACATTCACAGGTTACGCAACTGGTTGGTTGAAACAAAATTTTGGTCTGGATTTCTATTTTCTGGACCCGGACTATCCACTTCTGTTAATATCCCTACTTGACACTGGCTATTAGCACAGTGGCTCAATGAGTAGCACTTTACTCATTGAGGGTGGGTTTAATCTAGGGTCTAGCTCTGTTTCTGTCAAGTTTTCATCTTCTCCCCAAGTTGTGTGGGTTTCCTCCAGGAACTCAGATTTTTCTCCCAGGGTCCAAACATATGCAGTTCGGTGAGGGGGCATCCTTAAATTCCATCTATTGTGATTTTACAGTAGGTGGGCATGTGTATGTCCTGAAATGATCTGCCATCCTGCCCAGGGTGTTCCATTGCCTCGTGCCCTCTGCTGCCAAGAAAAACTTCCTTCCTGCCAATTTAGATATGACTTAAACAGAAACTCTCTAGGATCCATTATGAAAAGCTCTGGCTGTAAGCTCCAGTCAGTCAAGTGAGCCTTGCATTATGGGTTGTAGAACTTCCTTCACCCGTGATTCACATAGGTGAGCTCTCAGGCTGCAGCTCAGCACTAATGACATATTTTGGTTAGCACAATTGAAACCCACAATGAGACAGCATCTTCATCCGATGAGTTCCAGTACCTGGTCCTGCTCCCTTAATTGCTTATTTTTTTTAAATGTACTTTGTTCTTAAACACCACCTCAAGAAATCTCATTAATTCAAGCCTAATTGCTGCCACTACCTATTCAGTGCAGTGTAGGACTATACAGTGCATGGAGATAATATCAATATATTTGTGGTCTGACACCCAAAGAGGTCATCTTCCCAAAGAGACTAATGAATTCTGGGTAATTAATGATTTACATATGCTGGCTGTCACCTTTTAGGTCATCCTTTCAGCCTTTCTTGTTATAACCTTGCTATTAAAATGGTAATGTATATGAATGAATGAATGTTATATTTATATAGCACTTTTCAAGATACCCGAAGCAATGGGGAGCCACCACCACCACCGTTTGGCCACCACCTGGATGACGCGACAGCAGCCATACTGCACCAGTTAGATACAGGGAACAATTAGGAGGGCAGATCTGAAACGGCCGCCATTTTTATCTGGGGCATTGGGGCTTTTATGACCTCAGCGAGTCAGGACCAAAAGGACCATTCCCCGTCGCTGCACTGGGGCACTGCGATCCAGACAGACCACTGGCTGCCTCCACTTCCTGTTGGCCACACCAACACCTCTTCCAGAAGCAGCCCAGCTTTCCTAATTGGTCTCCCATCCATGTACTGGCCTTTGCTTCGTATGGAGTACTTAGCCTGAACTGCAGGTGATATGGCTGGTAACACCCACCTGCAGATATACCCGATCATGTCCCATCTAGAGGTCCTGGGTTTTCTGAGGATGGTCTGAGGCTCTGCTCAGTTCAGTTCTAACAGCGCTCAAATAGGCAATTTTTGCTTTCAGATTTTTTTTTAAAGTATTATTAAGAAAATCAGAGCAGGTGCCCAAGGTTAATCATCTCCTGTGTTTGAGCACTGAGCACTTACTTCTCATTTAGCTAGAAAAGAAAAAAACCTTTAATGTTTTATAACTGTTGTATACAATATGGTCTCTGTTTTATGACACATTCTGTATGTTTTCACAAGTTCTTTATAAAATTATCTTACATTGGACTGCAATGTAAAATTATTCCTTGTCGATATGCAGTATTGTATCCCTGTGTATCCCACCCTTTTCCAGCATAGGATTCTATCCCAATATTGGGCTCAATGCGGGTAATTGAGGTATGCCTACAAACCAGAGTACCAACATGGGGTGGGAACATGAACTCTACTTAGGGGAGTGGGAATCAGACCCACATTCAGGGTTCGAATTACACAGTGGCTTTTGGGGGGGGGGGGCCGGGGGTGCACACCACGACTTCCCAAGTCACATGCGCGCTCATAAATATAAGTGAGCGGCAGTGCACTCAGTAACAAGGTTACTGGGAATAACATTCCGCTAGTACTACTGAAGGCAGCTAATAACATTTCATATAGGCACAATAACAACGACATAAGAATTGCGCAGTAAGTTTAGTAGCCAACAAAAAGCGCAAACAAAATCAGAGGGACACAGGTAACATCTTTCTGCTTCAAGAACAAAAAACAAGAAAGCTGAGCATCATTTAGCTGACTTGTTTTTAACCACAGCAAAGTAAAACATCTGTCTGCGGCTCGCGGCTCCCTCTCTCTCTCCCTCTGGGGTCGCTGCTGCAGGTGGCGATGGGGCTGTCCGGTGCCAAGGCACCTCCCTCCATGGAACTGTCACTGCCAGCAAGACCCGTTCACAGTGCCGGACTACCTGTAGTCGGTGCACTATTGTCATTGCTTAGTGTTTTCTTTGTTTGGTTAGTGAATCCAAATTGTCTGAGCAGGCAGGATTGTTTCTGTTTTGACTATTCTGATTATCCACGAAATGCCCTGAAATACTGAATGAATACACTGTTTGTTTTCTTAATTAATGACTTCATTCAAATACCGTGCCCACTCAGTGATGAGGAATCCAGGTGGCTACGTAAATGTAGTAATTGGAGTGCAGCGCCACCACACATGGATGGCCACAGCGGGAATAGACACAGAATTGTGTTAGTGGAGACAGATGTTCGGAAAATGGAATGTAATGAACAAAGAAACACCCAACATATTAATACTACTGTTTTTTAATTTCAGGAACCTTAAAGTTTGGGAAATAGAATCTACAACACAAACTTGGACGGTTTTTTAGAGCTTCCCCTAAATGTCTCAGGGGAGGCTTTCAGGGGGGCTCGTGACCTTTTCTAGGGAGCGGAGCTCCCCTTTGCTCCCTCGTAATTCGAACCGCGCCCACATGCCTGGAGGCGTGAGGCTGGAGTGCCGCCTGCTGAGCCCCCATGCCATACTTATCCTTGCATGCTTTATCTTGATTAGTTAATGTCATCAAAGTAGGTTTAATGAAGACACTGCCCCTGCACTAATGGGGCATGCCAGCAGGAGGCACTGTTGTTGTGAATGAGTATAAGGGTGCCCCAAGTCACAGTGAGTGAGAGATGCTGTGGACCTGGCTACTCTGATAATCTTTGTTTGTTCCACACTGGACTTCTCAATGAAGACAGTCCTACTTGGAAATCAGTGGCAGTCTGATTGTTATGTGCTGCTTTAATGTGGTAGGATGACTATGAATGAGCTACTGAATATCATTTCAACAATGCTCACTGTCTACTATGCCGAAGAATTCCTATTTTCCTTAAAGGACAGCATGGAGTTGCTATGGTCAGCTCTGTTGCCTCACACCTCTGTAGTCCAGGGTTCGAGTGTCCGCCCTGGCTTGAATGCTTGCATGTTTTGTCATGGGGTTTCCTCAGGTTTTTCCCCGTAGTCTAAAGTGAATTAGGATTGCCGAATTATCCGTAGGTGTGAATGGAGTGTGTGTCCTGTGATTGGTTGGCACCTCATGCTGGGTTATTCCCTGCACTGTGATTGGTTGGCACCTCACGCTGGGTAATTCCCTGCCCTACACCCATAGCTTCCAGGATAGCCTCTGGATCCCTGTGACACTGAATAGGGCAAGTGGTTTCAGAAAATGGATGGATGGAGGTGTGTGGTCAGATTTGGATAATAATAATGGCATTTATTATGGTAAAAACAGTTTCCACACTCATGTCAGTTTTATCTATTACTGTACTTGTAGTCATTTCCTGCACAGAAGCTCTTTGTGACTCATCATGAACATCAGCGAGGGAATACCAAGGCTCACAGTTCCTCACCTCATTTATGGATCAAGTGGATCATGAAAGTCTGACTCCCTCTGGTCTGAGATTGTGTCTGCTGGCATAAACAAACTGAATATTAACCTTGGAGTATGGGCGCTCCGCTGTCAAGTATGGAGCTCCTCATTGAGAAGAGGGGGCGAGCCATCATCATGTTGGTGCCTCCACTTCTCAGCAATACCCGTGAACCCCCCTGCCCTCCAGGGGCTGGCTCCTGGTGGAGCCAGTCGGAATCGTATTGGATGATCACTGTTTTCCGCAGCTGTAATTGCTCGTAGGATCCCATAAAAGTCGCCAGTAACAACAGCTGCTGACACCAGCATTTATGAAGATGTTCAGCTGTCTCCAGGATTGGTAAAATGGATTTCAGGGAACAATGACTTCCCTGTTCATCCCGGAGAACGCGATCAGTCTTAGGGGGTATTTCCTGTTCATTATTCACTTTATATTTTTGTATACAATTTTTGTAGGCATTGGCAATTAATGTTAGATGAGTAAATATAGCATGGGGTTAACTGACAGCTGCACCCAGGTCGCCAAAGTGAGGGTCGCTAACAGGAGAGTAGTGCTGATCTCAGAAGAACCCAAATCAAATCCCTGAATGAGGAACAGAAGCTTGGGCCCCTGTAGGCATGGCTGTGGTCAGTGTTTAAACGATGGATGCTCTTATCTGTGTTGGCCGTTATTTAAACGTGTTTGATGGGGTGAACTGGATAGCAATCTGATTGTGCTGAACGGATCTGAGACCCTCCCTGCTGTTTGGACGGAGCTGCAGTAACATTTCAATATAGATTTGCATGACGGGGGTAGAAAAAAAGAAAAACCTTGAGCAATATCACGTTCACAACTGGGCAGCCGCTTTGTGCTGTGCAGTACAGCGGTGATTTTTAGGATATAATTAGCATATGACCAGGCAGAATTACTATGAATTGTCCACTTAATGAAGACAGCTTATGAAATATGGTTGTTGACTGGATAGTTAAGCTGAAATAATTAACAAAAGAGAACATTGTGTCTAGCGTTTAAAATACATGTTATTAACAATATACAAAATACACAATGGAAAAAAACCACATGGGAAGACATATTCTTCATGTAAAAAAAGTGCTGTATTGTGTGAAGTGATCTGCTCAATCTGCTTAGGCAAAAGAGGCAGTTTTGTTTCTGTTTAAAGATATGCTTTTATCCCTAAGAGCATTAATCATGTAAAGTGAATAGTGGAAGACGGGGACAGGGTCATATGTAGGTTCTCCGTAACTGCATCATGGACCATTGTAACTTCCGACCCACTCATGATGGCTGCTGAGTGATATTTCCTGGAATGACACCACGGTAACTCGACGGCTCGCTATACTGCCGTCTCATAAGTCACCATTGAGGTATAGAGACATTTGTTGTGCATAGACCTGGAAACTCTTTCTCGTTGTGCTTCAACAACTTTCTCTTGATTCGACATCATGTGGCCACCTTACCCAGAAAATATACAGCCGCCAGACGAATAAAATCGCAATCAGATTGATGTTCCTTAAAAGCTCAGTCTGTCATTTCATTGAAAATCCGGTGAACTGAAATTCAGAGCACTGCGGAGCTTACATTTCAGTTGTCTGAAGCCTGCTGCCAATGTGGTATCACTACCTGTCACTGTGGTTCACAGGAAGACCTGAATAAATCATACTTGAATGGGGAAAGTTAAGTTGAGCAAGCGGTAAGCAAAGGACAGATCGATGGCTTAAATGGAAAGATGCACCACAGTAAATCTGAGAACTCCTATTCTGTCTTCCTCTGCACCCTCGTTAAAGGAAACGAGCTTTTATTTATCATTGTCTTAGAAGGGGCCTATTTCTTTAATCCCTCTCTTTTTGCAAGTGCGATAACATGGTGCCGATTTATCGATGGAGCGCGAAAGTGTCGGATTTCGAGGTTAGGGACATTCCTGCTATGCATTATTTAGGAATCTCTCGATCCATCTTCAAGAGCCTGTGAGGATCCCCGCTGTTACTCTGTTTCTTAAAAAGCATTTGGAGCTAAAGAAGTTTCCTCAAACGCCCTCGATTGAAAATGAAAATTCCTCCACTTCCCCCGAGTTCCGCTACGCAGTTGCACTACACCCATAGCATGAGCACAATTGCGAGCAAACTTGGACTCAAACAGCCCACAGTACAATAACTGTCATTAGTCAATGAGCTGGCTTAATCGTTTGGTCAATGGTCATTAGCATGGTGATTGCTTTTAATATTACCACAGCAAGGCTCATGGATATACATAAATGTGCCAAACTGCATAAACAAGCCATAGGTTCAATAAAAGGGTAAACTAGGAAACACCACCAGCACACCATAGAATTAATATGAATTTAATCTTTATATCTTGTTATTTGTTTGCAGGTAAATCAGTGGTATCAGAGTCTTGTTAAGGTTAGGGCTGGGTAGGGGTTAAGGTTGTCATGGTTGGGAATAGGGTAATGCCCTTTGAAATGAATGGAGAGTATCTACAAAGATATCAGTACAAATGTCTGTGTGTTCGAGTGTCTGAGTTGCTTGGTCCTTGTTCGGGACTGTAAAGCCGCACTGCTAACCCCCCCCCCCCCCACCCCCC
>JAODKL010000021.1:280117-298356 GCA_026780765.1 Petrocephalus schoutedeni | reverse complement strand
TGCCCAAAGGCGCCCCAATCCCCAGATTCTCCGGCCCTGTGCTCCCTCCACTCCGGGCCGTCGTCCCCCCAGCCTTTCCCCTGGCTCTCTCCCGGACCCCCCCCTCCCCAGCCGCTCATGCCCTTCCCCGGACCGCCAATGCTGCCCCCAGTGGCCTGGGGGACCACAGGGTTTCGCACTCCGGAGCTGGAGAGCGGGACACCGCGGGGCCCGCTGCCTCCCTCCCATCCATCTCTGGGGGGGGCGCCGCTGGGGCTCTGGCTCGCTGTCAGCGGATCAGTAGTTGTGGAGACTGCAGTGGCAGAAAAGGGGGCGGGGTTTGCCGCGCCGCTGCCCGTGTCTCCTCCCCCCTCCAAGTCCCAGGCCACGTTCTGCCGGATCTGGGTCTGTCCCCAGCCCACATTGGAAAGCACCCGCGGGTCCAGGTCTGTCCGCCGCAGTAGGTTCTGCAAGGCCACTTCGGGGTTGGGTGGCTGCTGGGAGGAGCGGTGCTGCCCTTGGCCACTGCCGCCGGCCCGGGAGCGCCCCCCGCTGGAGGTTGACGCCCCGCTGGGCGGCCCCTTTCCCTGGCCCCCCCACTCCTCTCCCTCACCAGCCCCGCCCTCGCTGGCACCCGTCTGATTGTCCCAAGCTCTTGTAGCGGCCGAGGGGGTGGCGCAGGGGGGTGCGTTACCAACGCTGCCCCTGCTGCTGCTGTTGCTGCTGCCTCCACCGCCCTCGCTGCCGCCCCCGGCCAAACTGCCAGCGTCCTCCGGAGACGCCCCCCTACCCGGATTACCCCACTCCCCGACCGAAAGCTCCTCCCCCGTCGCTCGTCCCCACGCTCCCTGAGATTCCCCGAGGGTCCTACAACCGCCCCCATTTCCCGATTCCCAGCCCTGGGCCCCCGGCGCCGCTCCCTTCTCCTCATGACCCCAAGGGGCCCCTCCTTCCCCCCCGGGTCCCGTGGCCCCCTCCGCCCCACCGTCCCACGCCTCGACCCTGGAGGCACCCGTTTTAGAGTTCGCAGGGAAAGACTGGACCCTCCAGGAGGAGGAGGATGATGTGGATGATGATGAAGATGCAGAGGGCTCTTCCCCGCCTGTGACTCCACTGTCCACGTCCCCTGCCATTTTTGGTCCTGCTCTGGGCTCGGAATCTGCGCCCCCCCACTCCCCGCAGAGGGGATCCCTGTCACGCGGGTGGCTGGCTGGATTGGCGGGTGCGGGGCTGGCAGACGGGGGAGGGGGGGGCTGGAGGGAGGCCTGACTGCCCTCCGCCGCAGGCGCCCCCTCTGTGCCGGCCGGGCCTTCGGGCACCAAAGCAGGCCAGGCGGATGGGTTGGCACTAGGGTTGAAGTTGGCACCGGGAATCCCACCGCTGGCCCCGAGCGCACCCTCCGAGGGCCCAGGGAAAGGAGTGGCTTTGGATTTGGGGGGTGCCGACCCCCACACGACACCCCCGGGCTGCGTACATTCGTTGGGTGAACAGGAAGTGGAGGACAGAGGGGAGGAGCTACCGGTGGCACCAGCCTTCCCAGCCCCCGCATTCGCACCGGCTCCCTTCTGCTGTTGGAGGTGTCTGTCGCTCCATGAGGCACCGCCGGTCTCCGCCCCCCCGGCCCCCCCGCTGTACAGATCGGCATTGTGGGGCTCACCTGGCTCATCGCTGGCTTAAATCCTTACCCCGCCATTGCCCTGACACTGCCTCCCACAGACCCCCAGGTTCCACGATAACTCAGGCTGGACCTCTCACTCTTTAATTCATTATTTCCTATCAGGAAGCCGGAATGTTTGTTATTGTGCTTGGCCTTCAGCCAAAGGCAAAATTTAATCACTGACTCTCTCCCCTGCTGAAATCCGTGATAGAACCCAATTTAAGAATAACACGCAGTAAACATCATCTGACTGTCATTTCCAGCAGCTTCTACATGGAAATGCCCCGTCTAATTGGCACGGATAGGGAACCTGATCAGCACATAGAGATTTTTCAGTTTTAAACCTTTGTGGCTGTTAGTGAAGGAGTTTTCGCAATTAACAGCTCTGTTTATTAGTGATGGATTGTTTCAATAACGCCATAATTAGTGATTAGATTGTTACCCTTCCTTTTCACTACAAGACTGGCATCCTCTACCCCCGAGACATATATGACTGAGGTGTTAAATTGCCATGTTCACCTCCGCTTTATAACTGATCGACCGGCAGCAACCTGCGGAAATAATTGATTTAGAACTTCCGAAAGGTTACATTTCAGAAGAGCACTTAATCTGTGTATCTCACTTGCCGTGGCTGATTCCTACCTTGCACTTTCTGGTGTGATGTGTTGGGCTGCAGGCACTCTTTTCAACGTGGTGACAAGGAGCGGGTACGACTCGTCCTCCAGATGTAACAGCTGACTGGCTTTTCACCCGGACTGGGGGACCACTTGGATAGGAAATCGCTGTATTTTCCAGCTGACGTTTGTTATCTGAGATTCCTCAGCGTTATGGCATCAAACCAGAAAGCTGCTGTGTTCTACTTTATCAATATGATTCCAATAGATGAGAATCATGTCCATGAAATTAAACATATATGGAGTGTTATCTAAACTGGCACTACATGCTTCATTGATGTTCTAGCAAGCGAGAAGTACTTGTTTATTTAAAATAAAATCCACCCCTCTAGCTTCTAGCCAGTTATCCTGGAACAGGTCACAGGGGGTACCTGGAGCCTGTCCCAGGTGGCATAGGGCACATGGCTGGGGTACACCAAGGATTTAATGGCAGCTCATTACAGGGCATATACATGAACACACTGCAGGCTACGCCGAGAAGCCAGTTAGCCTAACTGCATAACTGTGGAGGGAACCCCGTTTCACACCGAGGGGCCATGCAAAGTTCTGCCACTAACTTTTGATTCAAACCCCCAAACATGGAGCTGTGAGGTGACAATGTTACCCACTGCGCCACTGTAATTGTAAAAAATTGTTTTGTTTTTTTTCTTCCCATAAGCCTGAAATTGTAGCCCATAAAGTAGTGCTTTTCCCCAGAGCAAAACTGCAAGGTGTAGTGGGACTTTACTCATCTAACCAATATTCCCAATAATAAAAACAATATAATAACCTAAAGGGGAATGCTGGGTTTTCAAGACAGATGCACAGCAACAACGAGGACATAAATTTGCAGATTTATCCGCAAGGCCCACGTTCCCATGAAGACTGGAATGAGTGGGAGTGTGCTTGACTCCCTCGTGACTGGAGGCTGACTCAAAACACCCCTGTTTAAATAAAAAAAAAAAACCCATTCTGGAAACCAGCACCTTTCATTACTGTTGTGTGAGAGTTACAGGTGATGTGTCTGTGAGCTGCGAATGGCATAACCCTATCCAGAGAGCGCGCGAGGCTCAGCGCCAGCTTCCGCATGCGATGCGGCAGGAAATGGCCCAGTTCTGTCACGTCCTGCTGTCGGCACACGCTGCTGTCTCTGTCGGAGGGCCTCCATCAGGGCTGTGTGGCTGGAGGCAGCTCTGGAGGCGCGGGGCGATGGGGGCGGGGGGGAGGGGGGGGGGCTGTGACTCCCTTGATGTGCGGTGGGAGCCAGCGGGCCGCTCGGTGTGCAGAGTGAAGGAGGCGAGCCTCCGTCAGAGCGGGGGCCGCAGCTCGGCATGCTAACTACCCGCTGCGGCTGAGCCCCCTCGCCCTGCTTGTTCCAGTTAAACAAACACAGCTTACACCGCGGCCCATCTGCCCATCTGCCGGGCAAATAAACAATTTGCAGAGCCTACAGTTTAGACCTCATCCATAATACAGATGGATATTTGCTAAATTACAGTTAAAAAAATAATAAAAAAACCTCTGCTCCACCAGTCAGGGAATTGGATCAAGTGCTCTTGGGTCTGCTGTTCCTGAACATTCGAAACATTCATTGGGCTAGGGGGGGGGAGGGTGGGGGAGGTAGGCACATTTCCACAACTCAAAGACATGAGCACTGGCGCTGAGATATCAGAATTACAATCAAGCTGAATTGTCATTTTCGGCTGCAGTGTTGTGACAACGTCCTTCACCCCTTATTCTGACTGGCGTAATGTAAGGATGGATAAAGGCTCTGTCTGCTGGCGTGGGACGGGAGCCGGGGGGTGTGTGTGCGTGAAGCGTAACTGGATCTCTCCGGTAACGATCGAATCTTGGCTGTCACCGATGCTCTCAGCGGCATACGCTCCGGAGATAGCGAGGCTGGAGGAGCCGGTGTGTGGGATGGGAGCTGGATGGTGGACGTGCCAAAAGTGGACCCTGTACTCAGTAGGAACTCGACAGCAGGAACCTATAAACCCCCCCTCACCCTCCACTGCACCACACCAAACTTTCTAAACTTGCCTTTGGTGGGACACGGTGTCCGCACCGCTACGCTGCTGAGGCCCAGGGTGACACAGTAGCCAAAGCGAATTACTGGCCATCGCTGGGAGTGAGACAGTTTTTACGCGATTCACACAGCTGGCGAGCTGCTGCCTGTCTCCAGGTGAGACGGCCGAGCCGCACCCGTCTTGGAGCGCGGCAGCAAAGATTAACTGTCGCTCTCAGCTCCTAATTAATGCACCCTCACTCCGATGTCTGCCTCCTCCAGCAACAGAGCTGACACCCTGTGATGGAAGGCCTGTCTGCAAGTCGGTCGGGTTGCCAGGAGACGGTGACAGCGGTGGCAGCCTGCCCGTCCTCTGAGCTTGACCATCTTCCCGCATGTCTAAACAGAGCAGTGACACAAGCTTTTCAAATGTGTAGCTCTGTGGAAACCTGACCTATGATTACACATGAAATTGCGGTGTCAGGGCACAGAAGCTCGGAAGGTTTGGGACGAATTTCTGAACTTTAGTGCACTCTTGTAAACTGCACAAGATCAAGAGTTGAGGGTTGTTTTCCCGAACCCTGCAAGGTTGCACGGTCATCCCCTGTTACTTTACGTTCCTGCAACCCATAAATGTACAGTTTGGGTCCCCATATTGCATGTTCTGTGTGTATCTGCATTCTGTTATAGATTGACCTGCTATCCATCTCTGTCCACTACTTCCTGGGATAGTTTTCTGATTCACCATGACCCTGAATAAGAAGTTGGAGAATTTGAAACATTAGATGCCCCAAGAGGGTTGCTGGAAAGTATGAGGAACCATAATGGGTGTGATGTTGGTTATTTATTTTTTTCAGCTTTGGGATTCGGTGCTGAGCTTTTGTTATTAGCTATGTGACTTCAAAAAAATTAAGCTACAGCAACTCTACCTCAGTAGCAAGGCTGGTCATGCTCTCGGCTTTGGCTCGCTGGGCAGTAATTAAACTAAAGTCAACAAAGTGTTCTGTGACACGCAACTCGTGTTAAGAATGTAGCTGTACCTGTTATTAATTCGCCTAAGATGAGACCTTGGGCAGAAAATTCCATTTTCTTTATGCTACACATCAAAGAAACTGGGAAATTGGGGGGGTGGGGAGGGGGGGGGGAATGTAATTCAAGGCTTTTGCTTTCAGAGACTCTCTTCATCCAAGGCAGCCTGTCAATTTTTTGGACCTCTGGGGGGAGGGGTGCTACTTTAAAGCCTGGGATAAATAGCAGTTTAGGTGTAGCGGGGCCGAGTAAATAATGCATAAGAGAAGGTAAATCATCATTAGACTTTTTCGCAGTGACAGCTGACTAAGTCACAGATAAAGTTCTTAAGAGTCACAGATTAAGCCACGGCGTCAGTGGGCGGGAGGAAGTGTGCTCATGGGAGTTTTACTTGCACAAACATTCTGAGGGCAGAACGAACAATGATTGGTTCAGAAAGATAACCAATCAGATCCTGTGTCAGATGTCAGACCAGCCACTCAGACGTCTTGGTCCTGCCTCCTCTTGCTGCTTGGACCTGCATCCTGACTCTGAGTGGTTATCTCTTTGAACCAATCGCTCTTTGTTCTGCCCTCAGAACATGTTTGTGTGAGTAAGACTCCCACGAACGAGGAAGTGCATCTGGGGCAAGGATCCCTGAAGTCCGGAAGTTGCACGGAGCTGACATTAAGGGCTTTGGCGGGATGACAAGGAACGACAGCAGCAGCTGGGTTGGGGCTTTCCTGAGCAGGTGAAGCTTTGTGTGAAGGCATCCAGTAAATCAAGCTGAAATGATGGGAAACTCATTTGGGGATGCAGACCAGCCTTTACGCATCTCCTTTCCGAGAGACTGAAAGTCTGGGAAAGGGGCCGTGTTGACAATTTAAGCAGGAGACGGCAGAATCACACTGCCTTACAGCTTGTATTTAGCCTTGTTTGGCCACATGGCCGAACAACATGCTAAGTCAGTTCGTTCACTTTCTTTCGGAAAGAATCTGTTTCCCTGCATCCCTCACTTCATCTCGTATTTAATTTAGTTGTAAAGACGCAAATTCAGTTGGCAAGTGACAAGCAAGCGATGACGCAAATTAATTAACCGGGCACAGTCAGTGTTGAATAATTATTTGAACATAATGCAAATATGGATCTGACAGTAAGAAATGATCAGGCAGAAATGTGAGCTGGGTGGGAACGTTATCATTTGGTATGCTTGCATTCGTACTTGAGTCGAGCTTTGTTCTCTGATCCAGAGCGTAATTGCATTTTGATACTGCAGAGAGCAGGGAGATACGTTTTCAGAATGGTTAGGGAATATGCATAAGGCATTGTGATACTGTGGTCAAAGCCCAGCTTTATCACCCTTGCAAAAAAAGGTTCTGTTGTGATTCTCAATGACTGCAAAATAAAATATAACTTGGCTTCTCCCACAGCAATTGGCTTTGTTTTTCCTTTCAAATAATAGAATGACATTGCTCACAGGGACATATGCTCCTAAAGGAAAAAAGGTTATTGATTTTATTAATTCGATCAAAGGTATCTCTTACAGTTTATTGCTGTAGCAGCAAATCACTGGGCTTAAAGTGACAATACTATGGTTACAATCCTACAGAGGAATGAAGAAGGACGAGGTTATTTTTTTGGTGGAAAAATGCACTGAAGTGACCGTCTGTTACTCAGAATGTCAAGATGTCAGAATTGGACACTTTGCTGACTTTCTCCCGGAATACTGGCTTAGGTAGTCAGGTGGGGGGATTGCCGTCGATGTTCTTGAGGCGGGACTTCTAATCTAGTGATATGTGTCATATGCGTACGGGTAATGGAGATGGAAAGATGGAGGCATCCGAAGCTTCAGGATCTCTATCAGGAAAGAGGCAATATGGTTGGCGCGGTTACAGTACACGGAGTCTCCAGTATGAATAGAACCCTGGAAGCAATTTATTTGCTTGTAATGATTTTCCTATCCCAGGAAGCACAGTGCAGAAGGCAGGGGAAGGCAGGGGAGAGCCTGGAAGGGATGCCAGATTCATCATAAGCTGTACATATCTTAAATACAGCCCTCAGTGTACAAATGGATATGCTTTTGATTATGACCATCCATCCATTTTCTATATCTGCTTGTCCTATGCTGGGTGGTGGGGGCCCAGAGCCTATGCTGGATGTTAGGGGCTCAAGGCAGGGAATAACCCAGGATGGGGTGCCAACCCATCACAGGGCACACTCACACACACATACAATTCACACCTACGGAGAATGTGGCAGTTCACCCTAGTGTATTTTTGGACGGTGGGGAGAAACTGCAGTACCCAGGGGAAACCCCACGATGACACGCGGAGAACATGCAAACTCCACACATGGAGATCCAGGGCAGGGACTCAAATCTCAGCTCTAGAGGTATGAGGCAACAATGCCAACCACTGCACCACCTTGCGGTAATATATATATATTTTTGGAAGAAGGTTCCATGATAATATATCATACATAGCCTGGAAGGGTGACTTAGAGTTCATAGAGGGAAACCTTTTGGTAAAACTTCATAAAGCCTAATAACTGTTCTTATAATTTATTGTTACACATACATAAGGTATTATACACAAGGCTATATATATATATATATATATATATATATATATATATATATACATCATACATCAAAGCACTATATATATAAGGCATAACACATTATAGATGTGTTTTTCATGCATTATGATATATAATATATAGCTCATTTATAAAGCACTATAAATGTCTTCATAATGCATTATAATGGTCAGTATAAGAATTTGTGCTGCATTATGAAGGTATTCCTAATGCATTACTGATGATGTGTTATAAACATGTGTCATAAATTTGGTTTTCAAATCCATGTGAAAGATAAAGGATATTCTGCAGGTAGATGGTAAACAGAAAATTTGAAGCAACGCAAATATAGATCTCTTCATCCATCCATCTTTCATATCTGCATATCCAGTAGAGGGTCAGGGTAGTGTTTTTTTCTTTCTTTACTAAAAGCATTTTACAGGTATGAAAATTGGGTGTTCAAGCATGATGCATATAGCTGTTATGCCAGTTAGGCCTAATTATGGACAACACCTGCGTTGTTTTGATTTGAACTGCACTTTGGAAAAAAAGGAAATTATATGTTGCTTCTGATTATGGATGTCTGCCTTTTTAAAACATAAGAATTACACTGATCACTTGTTAAAAAAGTTTACTGAAAACAAACAGGTGAGACATTATAGTGCTTTAGTTTACAGTGCATAAGCTTTTTGTTTGTAGATGTGTAATCAGTTGATGTTTATTTATTCTTTTAGTTCAAATGGTTCAAAGAGCATAAGCCAGTCCCTGTGATGCTGGCATTGCAAGCGAGCAAATGAGGTGAATGATTTTCATCAGTATTGTGGATGACCCTTTAAATTTACGTACTGGAACTAGGAAGTTGGCATTTTAAAAATAAATAGTGTAAAACATATGAACAGTTGTACCCAGCAGCACGGCATCTAGATTTAATGGCCTGTGAGTGAATTCAAACGGAGGAACAAGAAACCCCGCCCCCAAGCCCATGTCGTGGTTCCCTGTCACGCCCATCACCCCCCCCGGTATTCTATGCTGTCGCATTTGATCCCGCCTTCTCAGCGGTCAGCTCACTCTCCCTAATTCCCAGTAATTTGTTGTGGAACAGAGCCTCCGCTCTGGACATATGTCGAGCCTTGAACTCTGCCCATCACCAAGGAGCATTCAACAGATAAGCATTGGCTGGCCCGCTCGACAGACACCCACGTGTCCGCTTGGTGTCGGCAGAATGCTTTGGAGAGCTTGTTATCACTTTCTGCGACAGACAGGCTTAATCGTTTTTTTCTTAATCCTTCTCCCTTTCAAAGACTCCAGAAAAGTTTGAGGACGGGGTTACGCCCCCCACTCTGGTACAGGCTGGATTCCCCCCTGCTGCTGTCACCCTTCCTCTGGCCAGGGGTTGCCCGATGCTAACATTGTGGCTCCTGCTCTCCTCTATGCTGGCAGGAAGGCCAGGACCACTTGCCCTGGAATCTGCTCAGCCCTCTATTTGTGTCAGAAAGACATGCCAGTGCTTGGCGCCATCATCACCCGACAGAAGGGTTCCCAAAAAGTCCATCTGACCTTTGAGAGGGTTTTACGAGACTAACCTCAATCTTTATTAGTGGTGTGGTGTCATTTTCTGGAAAACAAAAAGATCACTGCCAAAATTCTGTGCAGAGGTACTTTGTATATTTTAAATATTGTAAAGTTGTCACTTTCCTTGCTGGCGAATGAAACAGGAAAAAATTCTGCTGAATGGAGCCAGAGAAACGTGCCTGTTATGCACTATAGATAAGATATCCCTTAAAGGGCTTGGTACAACCACTTCTCAGTGAACTGCAGGTAACAGTAGTTGAAAGATACAGTGGCACAATTACTGTTCTGGGAAAATCATTTTAAGTGGTTCACCTTGGCTGCACAATGAGACAGGAATTTTTTGGAGGCTCTGTGAAGCCCTTGAATGCTGCTATTGTTGTTATTTTTCAGTTGAGTTGCTTTCCTTTTTCGTGATGTCGCTCTGGGCACTATTTATGCAAACCTGTTTTTAGCATTGACTTGCTTTCATGGCTTACCTTTGACTGCCTCTAATCGCCAGCTTTTGACTATCTGCCTCTGACCACCTGCCTGTGTCTCTGCCTCAGATAACCTACCTCTAATATTTGCCCCTGACAGCCTGCCTCTATCCATCTGACCATCTGCCTCTGGCCACCTGCTTGTGACTGCCTGCCTCTGATAGCCTGCCTCAGATAACCTACCTCTAATATTTGCCCCTGACAGCCTGCCTCTATCCATCTGACCATCTGCCTCTGACCACCTGCTTGTGACTGTCTGCCTCTGATAGCCTGCCTCAGATAACCTACCTCTAATATTTGCCCCTGACAGCCTGCCTCTATCCATCTGACCACCTGCCTCTGACCACCTGCTTGTGACGGTCTGCCTCTGATAGCCTGCCTCAGATAACCATCTCTAATATTTGCCCCTGACAGCCTGCCTCTATCCGTTTGACCATCTGCCTCTGACAGCCTGCTACTGACCATCTGCTTCTGAATATCTGACTCTGAATAGAAGTAGCTCACAGATTGTACTTTGACCAAGGGTAATGGTTCCTTGGATTTGAATCTACAAACTTTTAACAGCACGAAACATCACCTGCTAATATTCTGCTTTGGCACTCCAGAGAGACTGAACTGCAGTCAGCATGACGTGTGGTGAATCTAAGACGCACAATATTCATCTCTTTCTTAATTCACTTTGAAGAGGGGCGATAGCATCTCAGTTTTTTTTAAACCAGTGGCCAGATTTGTATTTTCATGCTGACACTCATTAGGGGTCTTTGATGACCAATCTAGTCTGGATTAATTGGTCCCATGTTGAGACCTCTTTTCTGAGATGGCTGAAGATTGGTGTCCGACAGAGAAATTAATGACAGGGGATGCTGACAACCAGGACCTTGTCATATTGAATAGGTGTCAGATAGCTGTCTTTAATCAGCGAGGCGACGGCACTGTGGTGTCCGTGACTCCCTTGTTTATAGTGATTGCGCGGTATTATTTCCTGACAGCCCTGCCTCACCGCCGAAACTGGAACACTGGGACACTATTTGCCCCTGCAGTAGAACAAAGGCTGAATAAAGGACGGCCAAGATAAGGCTGTATTTGTGCTGTGAAAAGAAACCCTTTCAGATATAGAGTGCTTCGAGTGAACCGTATTCCAACAGTTACTCAACCACAGTGTTATGTATTGGAGGACATCATGGCGAGTTTGCAGTGATGAAGAGAGACATATTGCACACATATTGTGCTTCAACTCCACCCCCAAATTTAATAAGTAATGCACCCTTTGGCATCTACAGTCTCACACCTTTGTCCTGCCACGCTGCTGCTTATGTTGATAGGTCCATCACTTTTGCTTCGCTTCGCTTCTATCTCAACCAGCAACGTGGCTGAACACATAGAGTGCTGTGCTAACACTGTGAAAGTCATGGGTTCAAGTCCCAGGGAGCACGCCTAAATTGTAACTCTACCTTCGACTATGTCACTTTGGATAAAAGTGTCAGATGAATGTATAGTAAGCTGTGTTGGTCTAACAGGATCCACAGGTTGGAGGGTATGAGACAGCTGACAGGCAACCTGGTACCCTGCTAAGTACACACCCCTCTCAGGTCACAATGGCAGTCCCCACTCATGGAGTGAAAGCCTTATAGGGCCCTTCGTAGAAATTTGAAAAAGTTGGTCCGTCAGACCAACATGGTGTTCAAACGATGTCCCGTTTTGATTTCCCTTCTCTCTCCACGAGGGTCCGTGTGCCTTATCGATAGGAGAAAGGCTGTCACAGTTCCCAGCCCAGCCCCTGTCCCCAGAGAGGGCTTAATCTCATCTTCAATGGAAGGCTATACCCTACTTGGTGGTAGTTAAAATTAAGCTTTTTCAACTTCTCTCACTATGCAGAAAAGCTAGATCAAGGTGTCTATTTTTTCCACCATTACTGAGCATAATATCCTTTAAAATGCTACAGGAACTTTTTCTCCCCATAATTCTTTTTGTCACCAGATAATGGTTTACTAGCAACTGGACAATTAATTAAACTGGTCAACAATTTTTTTTGTTTCACAAATTAAAATAGGTGAATCTTACAGTATTTTTGTGAATTCAAATATCTAAGCAGAATTTAGCTAACACGCAACGACTGAGTGACAATTAAATCTCACGCTATATGTATATTTACAGTATATGTGCATGCTGCAGGTGACTCATCTAAAAGGTAGAAGTGTATGATTTTCTGCTGTACTAGGCCTCAGGAACGTCCCTCTTAAGGGTCCAGCAGAAGTCAGCAGGCAGACTGGGACTCAACTTGGTTTGATATTGTTTTTCCATATCACAGAGGGAGCAGGACCCTGTCTCAACATGTCCAAACAGCCTGTAAACTCTGGCAAAACAGACTTAGAGCCCTTTGCTCCCTTCTGCAAAGTCCTAAATATGTTCAGAAATAAAAGTGAAATATTTTTTCCTAAATTACTCTGAAATACACCCATTCATTCTATATTAAGAATTATATACTATCAACATAGCCTAAAAATCACCAAAAAACTATGGGTGAGAGCAAAATTCTGAACACATTTCTTAAACCAGCATTAAAAAGTACATAGAACACAACTTTCAGCTGTTTTCTACTCAATTTTTTGTTGACCGGTGTTATGCGAAATACCTGCGTTTAAAACGTTTTACAGCAATTACAACAATACTGGCTGTTTCTCAAAAAAATTTCAGTGTGATCAGCATCACAAAATCTGGCACACCAAAAATTACAAAAACCTTGTGATCAGTGTTATTGATGTTTTTTTCTTACGAATAGTTGACTTCTAATGTTCATTCAGTGAGTTTTTCCCCCCATGTTCGCTATAATAAAGGGGAAACCTGGGCTCAGGAGAATCCTTTTCTATTAATATTTTATCAGGTGTAGCTACCAGCCAAAGCTGCGTAAATAACATGCACACTCAAAAAACTATCCAGAGGACTATATTACTTTTAATAAGAAAAACTGTTTTGTAGATGTGTAATCAGTAGGTGTTAACATTCTTTTACAGTTAAAATGGGTCAGAGAGCGTAAGCCATACAATTGTGATGCTGGCATTGCAAGGGAGTCCCACATTTGGTGCCTGTCTGTCGGCTCTTATTATAATTAAAAGTAAACATATCACACACCTTTTTTTGTTTGTTTCTTATTAAAAGAGAAATAATCGTCTAAATAGTCTGTTTTTGAGTGTGCTCCCTGACACTGATACCAATTTTTACTATAGACACATGGAGGAGAGGAAGTCGGCAGCAGATTTTCAGAGGAAACCAACAGATGCCCCATTTAAGACACTTAACTGGGATCAGAGGTAAAACGGAGTTAAAAAAAATCCATATATTAGTGCCACCCAGCAAATTGGGTCATGAAACTGAGGTCTCAGTCCTGGTTGTACTGTGGTGCTGGAAGCCAGAGTTACTCCTTGTGTTCCTAGTCCATCCCTGGTCCCATGGCTACCTGGATTCCTCTCGGTACCAGGCTAGCACACCCCTGGGGCTTCATTAAGCATCGACAGTCACAGAATGGAGCTGAGGACCAAGCTTGGCAGAAACAACTTTTTGAGCAAACTATGGGCGTAGCTAGTTGTATATTACTGAGGTTTCTGTGGTCACAGAGTCCACAGTAAAGACAGTGTTGCTTCTTTCCTGAAGATCCTATTAAAATTGCACCTAATGATATGGAAAATGATTTTGCTTTACCTTCCTGTATTGCCGAATTCCAATTAGGCCACTGGGTGACAGCTCAGGTGGGACTAATAACCAATCAATGGGAATAGAAAAAAAAAATCTACTCTTTGTCAAATATTGTTCACGCAAAGACGGTTGGTTATTCACCTCTGACCATAACATTAACTTAAAATTGAATTAATTAATTTTTTTTTTTTTACATAATCTTTCATAATGTGGGATAAATCCTACAGCATATGTAATAGTGCTGACTTATTATTATTATCAGACATGCATTGCTGTTATGCATATTCCAGAGCTGAGCTCACAGTGCTTTGGAGGATGATCTAGATGGTCATTCACACATTAGCTTTGACAGCATTTAATGATAATAATGAATTATGTATTTATCATAATGTTTTATAATGCTTTTTGTAGATGATGTTCAAAAAATTGCCACCTGGCAAACCAATCCCCTCTCCGGTTACAGGGATTCTGAATGTATTAAAAATCCTTTTCAAGGAAAGGTAAAGGAAGGATCCAGAAGTATTTGCATATAAATATATAAAGCCTGTCAACTTCTGGTAATCGGCACAATTTCATTACATTAAGAGTCAACTAAATGTTTTTGGCAGAGAAAAAAGGCTGAAGGGATTATTTGACTCTCTTCACTCCTTACCCCCTGCCTGGAGGAAGGAGGTGAGTCCTCACTGAGGATGCGATGCTACGCATGGCCCGTGGGCCCACAGGGCAGAAACTTCCTTGTGTTGATGCTCCAGCAGACCAGCACCCTGCTTTTGGGCTGCCAACTCAGAACAACAACAGCGACGTCAAAGACTCCATGAAAAACCTCCATGAAGGAGACAGCCCACAAATATAAACACAGAAAAACTATTTATTTCCTCTGTTTTTAGTTACCTGATCCTTTTAAAGCTTTTTAAGCTCAGCACACTTAGCTGTTGACGCAAGTTGCTGCGTCTCAGTGGGGTTAAGCGCCTTAAATGTTAAGTGCAGCTCCTGAAACCAGTACATTACCTGCCTTAGTATTAGAAGAACATGCAGGTCCCAGAAACCTGACAACGTGCAAATACCTGGGCAGAGTGTCCTGCTAGCAGTTTAGCCAGGCTAATCTTATTTAAGAATCTTAAGCGCACTCGTGGTCAAAAGGTTGCTGGTTCAATTCCCCGACCAGCAAGGTACCGCCCCCCAAGCACTGCTCCCCAGGTGCTGAATTAGCTGGCCACTGCTGTGTCACGATGTCTCATATGGGTTAAATGCACAGGGCACATTTCATCGTTATGCATTGTGTGCTGTGGTGTGTCAACAATGACAATTAATCACCTTGACCTAGTGTTAAAATTAATGGCAAAGTAACCATTGTGTTAGACTACGTTATGTTAATATGTCGGCAGGGCCAGATCCAGGCATAGGCAAATTAAGCTGCTCTGTAAGCTCCTATTTGCCCGGCCGTAGCAGTAATGCAGGTGTCTAGGGCCCCCAAAATTACCTTCGTTGTGAAGAAAGTTTTCATGGTTAGGGAGCCTCCCAAGTAAGGCTTTGCCTAGGGCCCCGGAAAAGGTAGGTCTGACGCGGCGAGTGAGCTCCATAGCATAAACATACTATAAAAGGTTGGGGATGCAGATGACTCTGGCTGTCTGAGTCTGCATGCCTTTAGACGGGAAGCTGGTCCGCCTGTGTGACAGCAGCGGTGGCTGTGTGCCAATCGGCGGGCTCCTTATGCGACTTCTGGAGTGTGTCGCGGGTCCCACTAATCACGGTATCTCAAGAGGCAATTTCTGAGAGCATCACAGTCTAAACCGATTAAATTTAAATAGATATGTTTGTAAAACACATCCTGGGCTGTGCAGCTCTTATGTAAATCAGCAGCCAAATGTAATTTACCCATCCAACCATTTACATTTCGTTATAAACTCATTCTGTTCTGTTTCTCAGATGCACCATTATTGGATTTCATTACCATTTAACATCATATATTTTGAAGTTACACCATATAAAATTACATTAAAATTATGTCACCTTCCAGTTTAAAGACAAGTGTGCTTAAATTCAAATACACTGACATTGGTTTCCTACAGAAAATCATAATAAATGCATCTTCTCAAGTGATGAAGGTTGCTTAGCTTGTGGGTCACGGCTGGTACTCTGGCCCCTTAACCTTTTATTGCACAAGGGAGTGAAAATTTGAGTATCAGAAGCCAGAGGGGGTGTTGAGGGGTGGGGGGTGGAGGGCCATCTTTTAATAAAAATATCACTATATGGGACGGCTGTTATAATTACAATATATAACAAGCAATTCCGCATAGAGTGACAGAGGTCAGTTTGTGCAGCACATGAATTTGAGCACAGATACAAATATGAAAAGATACATCTCTGAGTTGCTTTAATAAAACTTTTACACAGGCTCTCAAGTGTTGAAGAATACAGTCATTTTAGGCAAAAAACCTCTTTAACTTGAATGCCGCTATATTTAAATGAAATTAGCTGTGAAAATTTTGCACTAATAACTGTAATATTGGGATTAATTTAGTCGTCATTATTAAATTTTAACTGCTGTATTCATATTCAGTACCAAAATGACTACTGGTCCCCGCTAATTTATAGGGCTTTATGTTCTGGCAAACCAATCCCCTCTCCGGTTACACTTAAGTACAGTACATTGTGTCAGGGGGCACCAGCCATCTCGGGATAGTCCAGTCTCAGGGGTCATTATCATTGATTCACTTCAACTGTCCCTCATCCGTAATTATAGGTATAAAGCAATGTGTTTCTTTCAAACCCCCATTAACCCTGACCCGACCCTGACATCTGACCTCCTTCCCCTTTGCTCTTCAGTGGCACACACGGCTTCCCATTCTCCTCTGACGCAACTCTCATTTTTCATGTCCCTCCCTGCCTTTCCATCCCTGGTAAACCTTGAAAGGGGGAAACCCAATCCCCAGTAAACCCATTTTCTCATTCCGTTCCATTCGCCTGTCACCTGATTCTCTTCACCTCCTCCAAACTGGAGCATGTCACACACATATACTGCACATTATTCGGCTGCCGAGCCGAGTCTCACCACATCCGTGCCAAAGCACAAGCCATAGCCCTTGAAGTGGTATCTGAGGACCCCTGCTGTCCTCCTGCGGTGACTAAGCCGGGAGTGATACGAAATATCTGCTGGCGATAACGTTTAGGAATGTATCTCTCCATCAGCGGAACGGGAGAATCTCCAGGGATTCCGCTCTCGGAGTGGAGTGTCTCTTATCGATAGGGTCCCTGGCGTGGTGTTCGGTTTGTCGCATGCAGTAAACTCACAGTGAGAACGACACTCGATACACCACCGGCGGCTGGGAGCGGGGCATGCTGGGAGCGGGGCAGGCTGGGAGCGGGGCATGCTGGGAGTGGGGCAGGCTGGGAGCGGGGCATACTGCGAGGCACAGGGAGCTAACACGCCCAGGCTCCACTGGGCGAGTCGATATGCAAAGGCCTGGCACCTTGCCATCATGCTGCTTTTCACTCTTGTCACGCTTCAGTATTTTCTCAACTTCTGACCCCCCCAAGACACGCTTGTAGGTGTGTGTCTGCTAGAGTCCACGAAGGAACAGCCTACAATGAAGGTGTGAATATTCACTGCTGCCTAAGGTTTACATTCAGGAGCTGAACACCTATTATTATCATACAGAGCGTCAGGAAATGCAAAAATGCCAGACCTCATTTTAATGGAATATAAAAGGAAGCAAGATAAGATTGGCTCACTTTGGGTACTTTGGGTCCTATTTCACTCTTTGGATATTATTCTATAGCCTGGGGGGGGGGGTCTTTCTCCATGCATCTCTGGGCTTGTGACTGCGAGTATGGGATAACGGGCTCCTGGAGCCCTCCACACCAGTAAGCACTGACCTGGAGCTTGCTGTTGGAAAGTCTCAGAAAGGTCCTGCAGGTGCGTGAAGAGGAGAAGGCCCCCAGCGCCGAAAAGCAGGAGGAACCAGAAGAAACAAGGGAGCTTCATGGCCGCGGTCCTCAGCCTGCGCCGGGCGCACCGAGGTTCCACCGTCTTACATTCCACCCAGGGCATCTCCTGTCAGCCCTGCCGGAGGGACCTGGGGAAGACGGCAGCAGGATGTCATCGCGGGGAACTGCTCCAAACTAGACGTTTCAATCTGACCACCCTTTGGCTTTAAGGAGAAGAAAAGGCCAAGCCCTATGTCCGCATCACAGTTGTCTCATGACGAACTTTAAGGCCACTGGAACAATCTGGTTGATTGAATAAAAATGTGAAAACGATGAAGATTCACAGCACAAATCTTCTTAATTAATGGACATGAAGAAAGGAGGCTTGATATGGTTCAGCTGGGTCTTGTGGTAGGCATGTAGGAACTGGGGGGGGGGGAGGTTTGTACCCCCCAAATTTAATTTGGCTTCATCCACCCCCACCCCTCCAAAAAAAGAAAAAACACCTTTGCATGTACAGTCAATATAACCTTTCAGCATGACACCTTTCAGCAGGGACGGATTATGGGTTGTGTGGGCCCCTGGGCAAAACGTTCGCAGCCAAACGCCCTCCCTCCGTGTTTCCATCAGAGGCCCTACAGGGTCAGGGGCCCTTGTAGGCAGAGGATCAAAGAATGTAGGCCCTCTAAAATAGA
>JAODKL010000021.1:258716-280017 GCA_026780765.1 Petrocephalus schoutedeni | reverse complement strand
GGGGCCCCACGGGCCCCCTGCACCCCAAGGGCCCCTGGGCAGCGGCCCCGCTGGCCCGGTCCGTAATCCGTCCCTGCCTTTCAGCATGACAATGACCACAAGCATACATCCAAATCAACATCAATAATGGCTTCACAAGAAGAAAATTTAAGTTTTGGAATGACCCAGCCAGAGCCCAGACCTAAACCCAACTGACAGTCTGTGGGGTGACCTGAAGCGGGCTGTACATCTTACAATCTGGCAGACGTGGAGTGCTTTTGCAAGGAAGTATTGTCAAGTCAAGATGTGGCATAATGTGGCTCCTAGCTAAAAAATGATTTTTTGCATGTATTTTTTATATTTTTCCCCCCTAACAGATTAGTGTTTGTTATTCATTTGAATTGTACAGGTTATAGGTCACATTAAAGGTGGAAAAAGTTTTGAAATGATTTATCGTGATCTCAAACTTGCATTTTAACAGGGGAGTATACATTTTTTATATCCACTGTAAATTATCACAATGTTTGCCTTTCAATATCAAACTCTGTCCTATGCCCTTGGTTTGACGTTATGCTATGTGTCGTTTTTCCATTTTCTGAGATTATTCTCAGCGTCACAGTGCAGGTGTATAAGGCGTTGCTGAGTTATCTGCGCTGACGGCTTTACTTGCTATCAGGTCATGTGTTCCCATGTTCACGTTTGTATATGGTTAATGGAGTGCTGATTCAGGATGTGCCATCCCATAATGTGTTCCAGCAGGTGTGCTGTGTCGCATGCACAGCGTTCACCTATTGACACACACACATTCACACAAAACAGTGAATGGGGAAATACAGATTCATTATTTCATGCGATGTTAAGATGAATCAAGAGCAGAGACGTATCGTCTGTTAGAGCAGGGTCTTTTAACCCTTTTCCCGTGATAATTTGCCTACCTTTTTAATTATGCTCTGGGGTCAGACTGACCCCAAACACGGGATAGGGGTTAGTGGATAACTGACCCAGTGGTGAAATGTGAGAAACTCCATTCGGCGGCTGTTGTTAGAACAATATGTCAATTTATAGACTAGAAACAGGTTGAGGGAGTCGGCCGGCCAAATGGAGTTACACCTCTGGTATTTTTAATTTCTAGAACAACATTTAACTGCACGGCTTAACAATTTCACATATTAATAATAGTGGCTATCAGCAGAGACTGAGGAATTTTTGTTCAACGGTGCGATTGGAGCACCTCTCCGGGGATTTTAACCTGCACCAAAGGCAAGACTTCTGCTTGGCCCTTATAAGAAGTACTTATTATTAATAATAATACTATGAAACCCATAATTATAACTATTTGCTTTTTGAAAGCACCTGGCATCTATGTATCTGTGCGTTTTACTGGGGCAGGTTAAATACTTGACTCATGGCAGCGGTGGGGGGGTCCTCCCGGGATTTCAGCCAGCGGCCTTCAGGTTAAACACCGTGTTAATTGCACCTGTTCGGGCCGAATGTGAGGGGGCTACCCGTCCACTTCCCCCTCCCCCTGTAAAGAACCAGGTGCAGAGCTACCTCCTTTACGCCCAGCACCCTGCTGTTGGCAACTTCCCGCCCTGGCAACTTCCTTCCCTGCCAACTTCCTGCTTTGGCACCATGATGAGGAATCGGGCGTCCGTCCTCTCTGCAAGTACCGCTACGTCCACCCTGCTGCCCGCCACGAGGAGCCCGGACCTTTTATCTCACACTCACCTGCACACATGCACACACCACCCTGGCCCGGAGTGTGATATATGAGTCTGCAAGCCGGTGAGGAGCATTGAACCGATGTCTGATTGAGTCGCTATATGTCTCTCTTGATTTATATAGCCATCGAGGACAGACTCAACTGAGGGGATAAATCGTATGACTTAGAAGAATACTCCAACAATGAGCCGAAGGAAATTGATGAATGGGCCGCTTCCTGTTTTATGAATAAATCACAGTTTATTCATGCTATCAGCGTGGAGGTTTTATTAATCACTATTTTCGTTTTATGCAGTTTTGAAAAGGCAGATATGCTGAAGCTATGAATTAAATTGCAGAAGAATAATGTGCTGGTTACTCCGCAGTACCTGAAGGCTGGGAGTGGGAATAAATAAGCTATTCATTTTGATGATACAGTGTTTGGTCTCCGGATCGACGCAGCGCTGTCAGCGAGCGGCCGGTATCTGTGTTACTGCTCGTAACCTGCTCCTTGGTGATACTGTACGAAGTATTCCGTGTTAAAACAAGTACTCGTAACCTGGACTTTCGCCAGAGGGGGCTGACACTGATGCGACCTGTGTTTATTCAGCTTATTAATATTACATACAGAGTGCTGCTGCTGTTTACGCCACTCCGACACCCGCTCATTAAAACTGTGTTTTCTCCTGCACTCCACGACAGACACTTTACAACGGCGATAGATCACAATTTAACTTGTCTGTGTAATTAGATGCACATGAATACTTTCCCAGTGAGATGCATTATTTTGTATGGGACAGAGCTATTCACAGCTACTTTTGTTGGTGTCAATAATTAGCTTTAATTGATATAATGTAAACAAAATGTTATGTGATATGACAGGATATTAGGTATTATGACAGGATAATCTCCGAAGCTCACACACCGATGAGATCCTATCTGTGACCGGGGCGTGTCCCATGCACTCCCAGACAAGCTTACACAGCAGGTAAAGTGCCAATTAGCTGCTAAGCTATTAGAGACATAATTCAGCATATTTGATTTATGGTCGTAGAAATAGTGCTTCTGTACGTTTCCCTTCTGCTTTCAGCCGTAGGAAACGTTCATGCGCCAAGCTGCAGCGCGCCCCGCGTCATTTTGTATACTTGCAGTACGTGCACCACATGCTTCTTAAAAGAAAGCAAAGATTTACATGAAGAAAATGAATCAAGAAGCCATACATGCATTGCACGAAGTTCACGGACTTGTAGGTGTGCGTGTTAAACGGCACTGCAGCAAACGTCATTCCGGCTTGTCCATTTTTAAACCAGCACAAACTGAAAAATTATATATGAAATGGCCAGACAGAATTCATCAGCGGGTGCTTTGATCGCACTGGTTTTCGATGTCACGTCTTTACCCTTCAAAGTGTTTCACATTATGCACGTCCGTATTCCTTCTCGGGGCCCCGCGACCGGGACGGCCGCCAGAGCGAATGCGATGGAAGCCGTCCAATCTGCTCGTCCTGTCACATGATGTCCCCATGAATATTTTACGAACTTCCCTCTGATCACACTGACAAGAGTATTATGAATTATTCTTTTAAAATATACAAAAAAAAGAGATTAAGGTCCCACATTTCCATGGTGGTTCGTTTTATGGACAATCTCAGTTTAGGGGACGATCATCTGGAATTTGACTGTTTGCTGAGTTTCTGAAAGGGACACCTGTCACTAACCCAGCCACTTGCTCTAAGTGGCTTTGGACACCATCCTGATGCTAACTGCCAGGAGGTCTGGTCTGGGCTTTTCCGGAATTGCCACACGCATATTTCATTGATTGAACATCTTGTTACATTAATGTTTATTAGCAAAATAAAGCATCCACAGAGATCTTAGTATTTAATTCAGGCACCGCAGTGAGACAGCCTTGAGTGGTCCTTGTGGAGATGAAGATGCCCCTGATGTGCCTGCTGGCATCTGTGCTTTTTTAATGGTGGTTGCAATTTCCTTCATGTAACACAGTTCTGGGATCCGTCTGAGGGATCTCACGGCACATCCATGTGTGTGATGCAGCTCCGGGATCAGTTTGAGGGATCACTCGGCACATGCATGTAGGACGTGAAGCAAAGAGTACTACGTGTGCCTAATTCTGCATTGCACTGTTAGTGGTGTGAGCAGGACTTGTATGATGCACTTTCAGCATCCAGCTCTTCCTCACATATCTCAGCCCGTATGTAACAGGTCACTTGCTATAACTGGAACAGCCATTCACACAAAAGAAAGAAACAATCAAACAATGGTTTCAGCAAGTTGTAGAACACCCGGACCAAACTGTGTTGTTCGGTTCGCAATCTTTCTGCTAATGATGTATTGATTAGTATTACGCAGCATTGCAGCTTGGCCAATGTGAATGTCTGACTTAGTCAAATCTGTTTCAGTAGCTTCAAATGAAATGGGCAATCAAATGTAATTAGGCATAACACATGTTTACAAGGAAACCCCTGCTCTTGGCACGTGGAGCTTGGATGTTTTCCCTATGTCTCGCGAGTTACCTCTGGGCATCCCAGGTTCGTCCCACAGTCCAGAAACACGCAGAGATGCAAATGGCATCTCTAAATTGTGTGTGCATTGTGTGCGGTGGTGGAACTGTATCCCCTGCAACCATCACAGAGCTGTTGAAGATGGATGGATGGATAGATAGATGGGTGGGTGGGTGAAGGGCAATATTGGGGAAAAGACAGCAAACAAGAAACCAAGATACTGTACAAACGTGGTGTGATTGTGGATGATGGCAGTCTGAATGGGGGGGCAGGGCCTGGTGGGGTCGGGTGACTGCCTCTTAACATGCAGCATATGTTTCAACATCACACATTTCAGAAGCCAAGAGGAAACAGAGAAGATCCAAAAACCACGACAGGGTACAGCGTGTACTCAGCCTTCCATTAGGAAAAGGCAGCATAGTTTTTTTTTACACTAAGGAGGAAAAAAAAAGAGTTTAATTTTTTTTTTGCACCCGCTATTTCTTTTCTATTGCCTTCAAGGATCAGCGGCTCTCGCTTTGGCAAGGAAGGGATGCAGTTTTCTTTTGAAATCAAGCATGAGAGAGGTGATGGAGGTGGGCCTGGATACATCCTCGATGGCCCCGGATAATTCCTCCGGGTGAAAATAAACACCTCGGCACACCTGCTTCCTCCCAGCCGCTGCCCACAGATCCTTTCATCTCTACTGATTGGTTTCCCCTGGTCTGGGGGTGGTGAGGGGTTTCATCACTCTAAAGTTCACAGCTGTGCGGCCCTCTGACATATAGGAGGGGCCTTAAAAAAATCATTTCTGCAGATCATGGCAGTAGCAGTGTAACCTCTGACTGAGGAGTGTGTCAACACCGGCTGCTATGATAATATTATCATAAAGACCATTTTCACTCTGTTTCTCTATTTACAATCGTTCAGGTATGAGACAGTTGCCTGTGTTGTCAAATATTGGATAACGCCTCCTGAAATCAGTGATCAGTTGCAAATAACACTTAAGTAGAAGCCTGACTCTTAAGTGAAGTTGTAGGTGTGTCGATCTAGGCTCCCTGTCATTATCTTGAATCATACAAACGGTTCCTTTCAAGACAAACAGGGTGATTGGCAGTGACCTGATTTTCATTCCATGCTTTGGTCCCTGAACCATTCAGGCAGAGGGGAGTCACATTTATGATTTATTAAAAAATTGGTGTGTGTATAGAACATGATCGTAATACTATGCTTGATAGAGTCTTTGATTCCTATTTCATATAATTTGTCTGTAGGAGGGACTGTTATGTATATGTATGAGAATATTTTATTTATTAATTCTTGCCTCATCAGAGAAGTAAAGGTGCGCGCCAAAATGTGTGTTAAGTGACAGGTGAACACAGAGAGGAGCTGACTGGGTTCGTTTTTCATCTGTAAGACATGCCAGTCTCATGAACCAGTCCCCAAAGCTGGAGGAATTACCCTCTCTCTGAACTACATTCAATAAAATGAATACAGCCCTGAGTGTAACTAATGCTCATTGCAATATAATGAAGTCAAAAGTAATATTCCTCTTCCTGCTAAACGTAATGAATTCCCCCTTTATGCTGAATGCATGACATTGCGAGGCCACACACTGGATTGCTGCTCTACTTTGTCACCTCATAACTGATATTGATTATTCTTTAACAATGATACAGTTCTAGGTGTATTATTTACAGACAGGGGTCTTTGTGACATGAATGATGCAGTCTTGGGTGTATTATTTACAGACAGGGGTCTTTGTGACGTGAATGATGCAGTCTTGGGTGTATTATTTACAGACAGGGGTCTTTGTGACGTGAATGATACAGTCTTGGGTGTATTATTTACAGACAGGGGTCTTTGTGACGTGAATGATACAGTCTTGGGTGTATTATTTACAGATAGGGGTCTTTATGGCATGAATGATATAGTTGTTCATCAACAAATCTAGACTCAGCAGGCTGTGGAGGATGGTGTGTTTGAAGTTTGTAGAGTGAGACTATGTGCATGGTGGCGGGTCCATGATTACAGCATGATGCCGCTGTCTGCAGCTCATGGCTGTGTGACATTGTAGTCCTCAGTGGATTCGTTGTGCAGTACGTGCTGACACCCTCCTCAGCCGAAGCATGGCGAAGCTTTAACGTTAATGCTGAGCGTAATGTGCGTATATGCTGTAAGAAGCACTCCGCTGGAGACAGTGAACAGGAACATGTGATGGGGGATTGGGCACGGAAGGAAAGGCTTAACAGGGTTTCCCTTACAGAGATAACAGGGCTCAGCAAGGAAAGGGAATGTTTAATGGGGGTTCTTTTATGGGGATAACAGGGATAGGCAAGGAAGTAAAGCTTTAATGGTGTTTTCTTTACAGGACTAACAGGGATGGGTGGGGAAGGGAATGTTTAATGGGTTGTTCTTTACAGGAATAACTGGGATGGACTGGGAAGGGAATGTTTAATGGGGATTCCTTTACAGGATTAATGGGATTGGTAAATTATGTGAAACTACAAACCTGACCTCTGACTCTCCTCGCACCCCGATTCATGTTGCCTTACACACACGTATATTAAATAAGAGTTATATAGCATTACATAGAATTAACTGTAAATTAATGTAATTGTGACCTCCAGATGTGGGCTAATCTTTACAACTGAGTCTTTCATATAATGTTAACAACAGCCGTTTCCCACTGATGTTCTCTTTTAAACATGGTTAAATGGTCCCCTTGAACAGCCTTAAATTAGAAGCTTAAATAAAGCGCCAATGACCTTCCGTGTGCTCAGCCCAGACTGCAAGGGGCCGCATGACCAGCCGTAACATGGATTACCGCGGCAGATGGAAGACACCCGGCAAAATCGATAACCCGCGTCTCTCCGAACTGAAAAACATATTACGAGGGCTCCCCTCGACCGAAGATTGGGCTCGGACCGTGTAATCTATACGCACCAATAGCTGGGGCTCAGAATTCGAACATGGGCAGCAATCACTCTTATTGAGCCACACGAAGCACTGATACGCTGGGGGGGGGGGTTTGAGGCGGGGGAGAGTCAAGCTCGGGACCATGCTGAACGCCAGTCTGTCAATCATAGTGAAGAAGCACAGTCAGCCATTCATTTCAGGCAGGAGACAAACTGCATTGGCAGGGGACAGAAATTCATGGACATATCCGACTTTTTTAATTGAATAAAAGGAGAAAATGCTGCCAGATAACACAGAGTTGCTTTGAGGGACCAGGAGATGGGGGGCAGAAAGAGGACTGGTAAAATGCTATAAATGGCACTGATATGGCTTATAAGCATGATCCCCCTGTAGAGTAACATTCTGAACAATCTTTTTTATGATGATTAAAAATTGCGGTAACACATTATATAAAGCAGTCATTATACTGCATTACACATCCCTTCACAGTGCATTATAATGCATTCATAAAGTATTATAAACCCAACTATTTATAAAAAGGTCTAATAAAGCCTAATATCTGTTCTTGTAATTCAATGTAACACATTCATAAAGCATTATAAACATGGCTATAAATATTTATAAAAAGTTGTGTATCATACATTATGAATGCTCTATGAATGTCTAATCTATAATGTACTACAGTGCATTATAGATGAGACCTTCATAGAGCATTTATAATGCATGAGAAACATGGCTATAATGTGTTTTGGCTTTTTATAAATATTTATAGCCATGTTTACAATGCTTTATAAATGTGTTACATTGAATTACAAGAAGTTATTAGACTTTATGAACATGGGCTTCATATATAGTGTTAAGAAAGTTCCATGAAAATCATAGTGATTTTCCACCAACTGAAAGTGTCAAATCTCAAACCTTGACTAGCAAACGTTAATCCAGCAGCTGCCCACAACTGAGATTACAGGTTTATTTTGCATTCTAAGAACTCATCTCTGCACAAGGCCCAGGAGTACAGGACTTGAGTACAGAACACTCGAGGAGGTGTGTGACCTTTGAGTTGCAGATGTTTAGATTCTGCCGGGGTGAGCTCATTCTGGAACCCCAATGCATTTTGGCACATGTGACCGCAAAATCGATTACTCTTAGATAATCAGACTCTTAATCACCCCATATTAATGGACATGGATAACTCAAAAATGCTGAGCAGGAGAGAAATGGCTCTCAGCCCCAAATGGTTGAAGAACAGGTCATTCTGAATGGTGCTGCACTTTTGTTTATTTTGTTTATTTTGGGCTATTTTAGCAGGTGTGTGCACAGAGCAGAAGGATTTTTCTTGGTACTTCTAACAAGCATGCATGTGTGATCTAAAGCAGTGTTTCTTTGCTATTGCTATCAGACACCAGGTGTCACTAATTGTCATTATCGCTGACACGCACTATAGATGTGGAGTAACCTTGGTGTTTGCTCAGTCATGCTTTCTGGAATATTCACCCATGACCCAACATGGAAGAGCAATAAAAGTATTATTTAAAATTATTATTTTCATTTTTTTCCTATATTCTTTTAACCTGTCAAATATTTAAAGTTGCATGTACGTATCCATTTTAATTGAAATCACTATAGTCATTATATTCTTATGTAGGTTATATACAGTCATTTTCACGAGGCATCTCTTCAGAATCTGAATCATTTATTTATTGCCAAGTACTTTTACCCACAAGGAATTTTCTTTGGTGCGTCAAGGACAATCAAGACAGTATAATGAATTATATACATAAATATAATGTGCCTAGTGCAGATAATGTGCATAGTGCACATTCACTTATTTACTTCTATATATACTATGTTTATTTACGAATGTAATGCTTAAAATGCAAATACAAGAATTATTCATAACTGAAAATATTTAACATGTAAGTGTGTGGGTTTCCCCTCTTGACAATCTGCAGAGCACAAAGGATTCTGGGACTTTGTTTCCCTTTGGCATAAAGGTGACGGATGCTGGCAGTTTTAAAAGCCACACTCTTTAACTAGGCTCTGTATACAGTAAGGGAAAGATGCTTTCAGAAATGCGCCCCTTAGTTACTTTTAAAATACGGACACTTGCTGAAAATTGATGATGGGAAGATGTCACATGCATCGAAGTTACCTCAAGTTGAAACCAAAAATTGCTGTGTATCAACTGTGCCATGAGCATGCCAAGTCACTTTGCCATGTCTGTCCCAGCTTATGGGAGAATATAGCAGTGAATATAGAAGTTCTTATGGTTCTTAAGGCTCAAATTACTTCAGATAAAACACTGTATTGGTCTGGATTCCATCAGAATTACAGGATGAGTTTAGTGTGATGGTCACAGAGAAGGTGCCCTTGTCATGCATATGGATGCGAAACCGTTTCTGATGAAGCACCCATCCTGTTCTGCACTCCATGAACTGACAAGCATGTCCAACTATTAGTTTGCAGCTTGATGCATCTGGTCCGGTACACTAATCATAGCCGTGGATCATCAGTGGTTGTCTTAAATAATGGATTCGCAATGGAATAGCGCTGTATTCAGCGCGCGGACTCCGCTAAGGCCATTTCGACCCGGCACGGACCATCGATATCATCTCATTTATGAAAGGATCCAATGGAGAATCCTCCATGGTACACTTCCGTCGATCACCTGCAGCAGGAATGAGGAAACAAAGCCTCTTTCTGCAACATACAAAGGGTTCTCGCCTGGTGGCGTCCCGCCGGAGATCAGGGCAGCCGTGCGGCTGCAATACGCCTTCCGAGAAACAGATATGACCGCTTTAGTGATGAATCTCTGCAAAGCTTTAATAAACTCTGTGGACGGAGATGCAGCCTCCTCCCCCGCCAATCCAGTCAATCAATAACAGAGGTTGTGCCTTCAACTTACCAATTCAAGGGTTTCTGGCTTACAGGGGTTTGGAATGAATTGCAGTTGACAAACAATGAAATATGATGCATGAATGTGTCCCTCTTGTGGGATCTGCCTGCTCTGAGACCCTCAGCCCTGTCTTCCTACGCTATCCCTACGCCACTATGTAAGTCTGTAACATATTAAGCTTGCTGAGTCCATCCAAGTGCAGCACGGGGAATAAAGGAAGCTTAAGCAGACGTCTTTCTGGCAAATTACAATCGCTTAAACGTTGGTATTTACAATTAAGCGGAGCAATAAAAATGGAAGTATGCATACAAGGATCATTGGATCATGGTACTTTTAAGTACCTTCAAAGACACAGAGACACAGAGACTTCAAATTATGTTTTTTTGATCAGGCTTTTGTTTGATAAAATAACCATTTATACTAACTTATATCCACACTGACAATTAAATGGGCAGAATATAAAAATGGATAGAGTTAAAATATGCCCCAGAAAACAAATAATTCTGTTGAAAGTGATCACCACCATCAGTAATCTGATAATCTTAGTGTCAATGTTTGATATGATTTGCATTCCCTACCCCCCATCCCAAGTCTTCACTTCACACCCTCAGCGTGAACAGGCGGGTCTGTGACCAGCGCCTCTATGGCTGCAGGACCGGATGGCTGTTTGTTTCGTATAAGGAAAATGAAATTGGCAGACTGTCATTGTCGGTGCAAGAAACGAAAAAATCAACATGGATGCAAATACTGAAAAATAAGGTGAATAGAATATAAAATAAGCAGACCCCGTCCCTTAATGTCTTTTTATTGAAATAGGGACACAAAATTGCTAACGGCACATGGAGAGAAGTCACATGCGTCCATGTACCTCAAGTTGAAACCAAAACCATGTCTGTAGTTGCCAGGTAGATTTGAAATCCCCGACTGAAGCCTCACGTGCTGGATTTCCATCTCGGATCGTCACAAAAGCCCCTGCCCCCCACCCTATGCTCACTTAACTCTTTTCCCGTGATAATTTCCCCATGTGAAATTTGCCTACCGTTTAATGATGCTTTGGGGTCAGATTGACCCCAAACACAGGATAGGGGTTAAGGGCACATGTGCGGAAGTAATCTGAGGTGACAGGTATGGCGCCCCTCATGTCCTGTCTGGAGTTCACGTCCACAGACCACACTGTTCCTGGACATGACAGTACGAATCGAATGAGAAGCTCTAGTGAAGCATGTAAATATTTTCATGTGCGTGACACCGAGGGTGTCCAGCCACCCTGTCTGCACCTGGGTGGGCCCCCTGGCCCCCACAGGGAGGCATGCTGGAGCGGTCATCTACAGCTCAGCCGGTCTGCTCTCCGCCGAGCAGCATGGCATTGGGCTAATCTTACGTGTATGCTGAATCTTCATCACCAACCCAACCACCACGCCCCAAATTTTATCAGGTCTTTGTGCTCACACATAAGTTGACCCCCAGGGAAAAATAGTTGTGGAAACTATAAACAGGAACTTGTGAAGGAATGATATAAACTGATGTGAGGAGGTGAGATGGGTGACCTGTTCAGTTAATCTGCGTCCTCCTATGAAGGAGGCTATTCCCCCTCTTTACTAAATGACCCCTCCCCTGCAGGGGGTGTACACTACAGGCTGCAATGCTCTTGTTTACATGCCATGTGGAAACACTGGAAATTGTTCTGATTATGTGAACTGGGCCCCCTGCAGGGCGTGACAGGCCGCTGATTGGTGGTAATTAAACTATTCAGTTAATGGAAGGCTGATTGATTGTGTCTCCCAGGGCCCGGCGTTCTTGGGTAATTTCGCAAATACTTTGGAAAGTTAATTAAATTGTGGGGTGGGGAAAGCAGATGAAGACAGTGCAGTGAGCAAATGCTCCTGGACGGCAGTGAAATCTAAAGTAGGCAGAAAGCAATAAAACGAGGCAGAGAAACAGAAGCTTACTAGGTGACATTATTTGGGATGAAGACCTCCAGCTGACAATGCCTGTTTACAGATTTATTCTCTAGCGGGATGCGTTCCTGTGATCCATCCTCTTAATCCAAATGGCTGCACTCCAATGCTCGGATGCCCATATCATGATAAAAGCACTGTACCCCTATCTCATTCGATTGATATGAGCTCGTCACTGGAGAAAAAAAAGAAAGAAGGCCGGATGAAGGAAATTTCTACCTGAGTGGCCGTGTTCTGAGCCATATCCTGTCTATATGTGCATATTTATACGTGCACGCCTCAGCCAATGATCTGCCATACGCTGGTCGCTCCCGAGGTCTGAACCGGCCCTCCACTTTCCATGAGTTCCAGGCTCCGGCCGTCCCTCGTGAAGCAATCACGCTCCAGATACTTTGGGTTTGAGGCTCCAGAGTTGGATTGAACAGGAGACAATGGGGGGAAGCATGTATCATTGTTCATATGCCTATTTAAATTTCCTTCAGGGTTTTTTCCCTGATCCATTACACTCTTCCTTGCATGCCTAATCAAGTAGGCAGCTAATTACAGGAAACTCAGGTAAAACGGATGGCTATAATTAACTTCAGAGTTCATTTCTGTTGGCTAATTGATCAATGCACTGGCACTTGGTCACTTAATTTGACCAGAGTTATTATCCTGACAACCTAGGGAAGAGGAAAAGATCCGAGACCTGTCCCCTGAACTTGTCTTCCTCGAGCATGGCACCATCTACAAATAGCACAGGGCATCACTTGGGTCTTCAAAGGCTAACCTTGCCTGTGTGTGACTGAGCCATTCATCTCTGTGAAAGCAAAGTTAGTTCCGCTGCTGAAATATGACCCCCTCCTGGCTTATGCCACAACACACATTATACCTGTACTCCAGGTGAGAAATGAGCACTGTCACGATTCTACTCACTGCTACATCAAACGGGAGAAAGACGGATGCGCTATAGTCAGGAAAAAAATGGAGAGAACAAAGGCTCCAAATTATCTCATAATAATTTAATGACATTTGTTTTGTTTGTTATTATGAGGTTTGCGACAAGTTTAAGATTCTAGTCTAGAAATTTTTCACGCCCACTTTGTCTAGAAACTAAACAAAAAAAATTCATGAATGGTTCTCTGATGCCAGGGCGCATCTGACTGACTCTCTTTGAAAGTGCTCAGTGCAGAGTCACCTGTAAATCTCCGGAATTACGGGAGATATCAGCTTTGGCCTGTCTGTAGTGGAGGATTTTCAAATACATAAGAAAAAAAATAAACTGCACTGTCCAGCTCTCACACATGGTGCGATTTGGCCTGTAGAGCGTAAGCAAAGCAATCAGTTTGGCAAAGATCATTCGAGGTAGAGATGCTCTGGTCTTGCGCGAGTTCAGAAGAGTATGTTTCAAGAGTGGAGAGGCTGGGAGGATGTGAAAGTTTGGGACAGAAAAATGATCATTGAACATTAAGCAGAAAATCGATTTACAACGAGAGCAGAGATCCAAAGACCGACTTAGCGGAGACATCCTCAGTAAACACTACCTAAAGCATTCCTTGTATTCCAGTATTGATCAATTTATGAGTAATAGAAGGACAGCACTGTACGTCGCCCTGCAGGGATGTAACGGAGAGGGGTTTTTTATCAGCCAAAAAATATGCTGAATAATCGGATGTAGAATGCTTTCCACCCTTATGTCCATGTTTCTAAACCCAAAATTTCAGGTGACGTAGGCTTAATTTTTCCTGAGGTCAATAACTGTAACTGCTTACCACCACCATTACCAGGTAACAAACCGTCAGTTAGTTGTCGTCTCATTAATTTAGTAAGTTACCCAGCCCCCGCACCAAATCCCTCCATTTGTTAATGTGGTGAGTTACATCCTACTCCGGGTAGACAGAGCACTTTAGCTGAATCTGGCTATAAGAGCTAACTTTAATTAGATTGCTCTTCCCCATTGAATCATTTCCCTCTTTATGTTAGGCTATTTATTTATTAGTGGCCTAGCAGGATCCCGTATCCTAGACAACCTGCACAATGAACTTGATTCATCAAGCTTTCTCACCAGGTGAAAAAAAAAATCACCTATTTTTTTCCTTACTTATATACGTTTTCTATGACTGCTTATTGAGTCCAGGGTCAGAGTACAGAGAACCTGCAGCTTATCCCAGGAAGCACAGGACATAAGGAGGGATTAACACCCCAGATAGGGATACCATTTTTGCAGGGCAGTCATACACAATGCAATGTAGAGACAGCCATTCACCTAAATGCATGTATGTGGTGTATGGAAGGAATCCAGGCAAATGGGGAAGGGGTCAAGCTAATTCCATGTACACGGAGACAGAGGTGAATTCAGAATCTGCGATGCTACACCGAGCCACCCTGCCTTGAAACTAACTATAATTGTTTGAAAAAGTCTTACTTTTCTTCACACAAACAAATGTACACAATATGGCCAATAGTACGCGGACATCCCAAATAATCAGAGGAATCCTATGTTCACCGTATTGTAAAGAAACTATTTGTTTATCAGTTTTTGTTTTACAGAACAGCTCAGAAAAGAATTCTATAAAGAATTCCATGTAATTTTTTCCCCACTTCAAAATTTTCAATAATAACATTAATAATCATCATCAAATTTTTCTGCAAACCTACACAGGCTTCTAAGGCAGAGTTTGCCATGCATTTCAGATTCCAAGAACACTAAGTTAACTACATTTTGCACTGGAAGCTGTATGAAATTGTGAAGCGTTGGCCATAATCCACAACCCAAGAAACAAAATACGACAACAATATAAATCTTCCTTGGCATCAGTTCCTATTATAGTGGCCCTGAGAACACGGGAACCGCCACGCTAAAGGAAACGCTTAAGTGAACGAGGCCTCTGCAGGTGCATCTGTACAGGTGTGGTTAATTAAGCAAATAATGACCCATTATGCTTAGCAGTCATGAATAAATAGGCCCAGCTGGTCATTCATTTCGCTGACATGGCTAGAAGGAAATATCTCATTGATGGTGAGTGACGGAGGATTGATACAGCATATTTGACCAATACCCCAACCTGTAGATATAAGGAAGACAGTCTTTGTAGTGCTGTTAGTATTAATGCTCTGCTATTAATACTCAAGTCTGCAGTGAAAAACACCATGGGCTGGGTCAACTGTGCTGTACGTGCAGGGGTTTCAAGTGCAAATTAAAGCAAATGAACAACTGCCAACCAGTTGACTGCAAATATCAATCTGTAATGTGAACAGGCAGTTTTATGACACAGAACCCAGTGAGAACTTCACAGAGAAGGATACTGTGGTTGCATAGTAGTGCAACCTAGTGATTCTAAAAAATGCACTTTTATGAATTAGGTGGGGGAGGGGGGGGCGAACAGGCTGTGGTGTCACTGAACAGTGAGGGAAAGTCATATGGTTTGATGAGTCATACTTCACCGTGTTCTCGACACGCAGACGAGTTAATGTGTGGTATGTTCCAAAAAAGCCTGCCAGCTCGACTGGTTGTGTCTCGAAGTGTTCTGGCAGCTCTGTTACAGTATGGGGCGTGCTCTCCTGGTATGGTTTTGGCCCACCCAGTCCCTTACAGAACAGAATCAGGCTAAAATAATCACCAACCCATTCCGAATGGTCATGCTCATCCATTTCTCTTCTAACAACAGCCCTATCCACTGCACGAGTAGTCAGTGAATGGTTTAATGAGCATGTTCACCATATGCCCAGGCTGTTACAGTCACTAAATCTCAACCCAAATGAGCACTTACAATAGACTGAAGTACAGCCTCTTCCAGTGCTGAACCAAATGCCAGGTGCTAGAAATTCTCATGGAAAGACAGTGTTGTATTCCTTCAATACGGATTGAGACACACCCAGTATCTATGACAAGATTCACTGCAGCTGTATGGATAGGTGTCCCAAAATCATACTGATGCTCAGTATAGTGGTATTTCCTCTATTGTGCTAGCAGCCTGTAGATGCATACTGATACACTTCCAAGGTCTTGGTGATGGTGGCAGAACTGGTCATTCATCTGAGGCGTGGTAGATGCTAGCATGTAGAGCACAGTCGGCACAGCGATGTGTTGAGATCCTGTGTTATTCAAGCTGATTTCCACTTTAGCCTCCAAAGAGCAATCCCTCATGGCCGCCTATCCTCCCACACTAGGCACTCACAGTACATTAGTCTTCACTCTAATAATCTTTAACTCCATAAATATCTCCTCTCATCTCCTCATTGAATATAAATACTTGCACACTGGGAGAAAACCGCTTTAGCTTGATTGTGTCAAGCAATTAACCAAAACTGTCAACAAGACCCAAAAACTATGACTCTAAGTGGAAAAGTAAGCGGTTTGTTTTAATACGTAATAGCTCTTCCATGCTCCCTGCAAATGGTGAGCATCCATTAGCATAACACTAAAAAATGCATGAACCTTCCCAGGAGGCTTATTTTCGCAGAATTAAGGAGGCCGCTAGAAACATCCGCAGCCACGTGGGTTAGAAATTACCTTCCGTGCCACCCAATTTTTTTAACGTTTCAAATGGCCAGTGAGACTCTCTGTGTCTGCATGAAAGCGGAGAAGACCAAAATAATCAATCATTTGTATTTTGGTGAGGAGGACACTGACAGTCTTGCCATATCTCATATAGAATGTCTAGAAGTGTCTTCTGAGGACTGGTGGGCCAAGTTGATGCGGTACACACATTTTTAATTGGTTCCCTCAGACCATATTTCTGACAAAGTTGCTCTATGAATTGGGAACACACAGTAGTAATACCCATATTTTTAGCCCATGGCAATGATGTGGCAGGAATTCTTATGTCGGCAATTCCCCTTGTGGTACCTCTGTCATTTTAATAATGGCTGCTTTCTCTGCACTGCTTTCTGTAAGCACAGCTAGGCAGGGGGGGAAAAAAATGTGTGGGGGTGTAACCTGTGAATCGTCATGAGTGTGCAGATCACCCAACCCAGAGGAGGCAAGGTGTATGAGACTGCGCTATTTATAGCGAGCAGAGAAATTATTCAGCGAGACCCAAAGTGGAGCATATAGCTCTTCCTTGACAGCCGACGTGGATGAGAAGGGGAGGATGCAACCCCTTGCCTGTGCCCCCCCCCCCCAACCCCACGCACGAGCTGCTTAATGGAAACTGCAGAGCAGAGTCAGAGCTTTGAAGCTGCTCAGTGTCTGTCACAGTCCCGGAGCTTTTGTTCTCAGGTGGCTTCCCTCTCGCTATCGCGCGACAAGCCGCCGCTGCGTAGGACGCAGCTCCAGATTACATCCTGGAACGTGGACAGAACGTCTCCCCGGCATTCTGCTGTAGGATACGTGATGTATCATATTTCATCTGTCCGGGCCGTCCGCGGCGCAGAAGCAGGATCTGCCATCAAATGCGCTACTCTTCAGCTTCACGACGAAATGTGTGCTTTACACCAGTGTGACCGTCGAATAAGCGTGGCGGCCTTCTGGTCATGCGATTTGTCAGAAATCGATGAGGTTATAGTGGAGGGCCATGTGACACAAGTGATGCCAAAAATCTCTAGAGCACGTGTGCGCACACGCATATATGTGTATACATGCATCTAGGTGGTGCCCAGCACGACTTGGAGCTCTCGGCTACTCAGCTTTGCAGAACTAGTATACGCTCCCAGGCCATCTGGACCGCTCTGTGCCAGGCCTTGTGGCCCGGAGCCAGGTACGGATCCTCGCAGTATCGCCACAGAGTTTTCTCCCGCCTCAGCACTGCACTGCTGCTGATCCGGTACTGATTGATGTTGCTCCGTTATGCTCATCGCTTGGGAGTATGGATTTGTGTGGTTTCAAACAAGCACTTGAGTGGATCCCGGGCTGCTGAGGTATTGACCTCTTGATGTGGTTCTGATGTGTCTAGCTTGTAGTGCACATAATTCTGTTATAGTACAGCTACTGGTAATTTGGTGTAAATGGTTGTCTTTGTTGCTACAAACCATCTAGCTTTGTAATACAAAATGAACGGAAAAGCTCATTAGTACCAGGTTCATCTGAATGAATCACAAAAGCTTCTCACAGAGCTGTCAGGAAAATTCTTCTGTGTAACTGATGGCAACAAAAAATGATTCTTAATAACCAGAGAAACGTGTGATTATCCATTTATCGGTTCCACCCGGTTCCCATTCAGGTTATTAACAGAAAACAATGTCTCTGCTTGGGGAATGAATAAAATTCATAAAAAACTTTAATCTACTAAATACAGGACTGAATTTGTAGTAACGTACTCTTTGGCATCTAAACAAATGCTAATCAAACCAATCAACTAATCAAAACACTGAATAGACATATGAACACAATACCCAGCGTATATTTATTGAGCAGAGATGGTGTTTCTGGTTTGCAGCGTGAAGAACGCTCACCAGAGTGCAGTTCAACTCGGAAAACTCGTCTGCCCCAAACGACGATGAAACTAGCAGGAACTCCATACGATCCAGGGTTATTGCGTTTTTCCCCCTTTATGAACTTTCCCCTTTAAGCGAAGGAAACTGCGCTTTTCAACAGGATTCAGGATACAGCGCATCCTAAAGTGCCGACTGCTTTCAACATGCTGTACATTTCCAGCTTCGCTGAGCTCCAGTAGGGATCTGCCAACAGATGGATGGTCTATCTTAAAACTCTTTAAAAATATAAATCATATAGTTTATTCCTTGTAATATTCCATTGATCACGGCAACAGGTACAGAGAATGTGGCCACGGCTTGTATGTCTAATAGGCTAAGAGTAACCAGAATTATTTTCTCTGTTCCCTAATTGTGTAATTCATGCTATTAGAAAACTGCAATTTTCTTCAGAGAAAACCTATTAGGGTGCCTAGAGCAATTACGCTTATTAGCTCATTTTAACTCTGACAATAAACATGACATTTTAAACTGGATTCTAATTTGTTTCTCTCTAAACCATCCACCCTTTCATCTATTGATCTTAAAACCGCTTATCCTGGTTAGACGGGACAACGAAAACATGAAAACACAAAGTAAAGTGATGTTTAATCACTTCACTAGTCCTCTGATTATAGCCGAGTAAAACCAGCGCATGTGTTTTGTGATGCAGACGCAGAGGAATTTCCCTTGCGCGATTTTACCATCGTGCTGGAAATTCAATTTGTATCCGTCGTGGCATGCTCCGACCCTCACATTAACCGTGCTTCCACACTGGACAGAGTATGTAGTTAAATACCAACTACAAATGATGACAAGTGTTTCAAAAACATCTACATGGAAAAACTATCATCTTACTACCACAACCCCCGAAAATCTGACCTAATGAATAGTTATTTTCGGTGATCAGTTATCACTTACTTGAAGAGATGACAGAAGTATATTGCCTATCTGGGAAATACTCCTGATCGTTACAGCTACTTATCAGTGACTGAAATTTCTTAATTATAATCACACTGAAGGTTTATATAAAACTGACAGCATCAGACCCAAAAAAAACGGCCATCGAACTACTACAGAAAAGTTAAAAAACACTTGGGAAGAAGTTTTGTCCTTATGAAGATCTATTTGGGAAATCCCATGCACATAAAGCCAAATGTGAAAACATGTATAATATTAATATATCGTTTTTTAAGGATTACATTCGATCCGTTTACTGAGTTTTTAGATGCTAAAAGAAGTTTATTACTACTATTTTAATGCGAGAGACTTGATTTGGATTTAAGATGCAGCCCGTGAACATGTTTACTCATTTGTCGTCGCTCTGCAACCCTATTACTGTACTATTTTTAGATACTTTAATGTCGATGTACTGTATTTTGCTGTAAGTTTCTTGTTCTGCTATAAATAAAAAGGAAAACAAATTTAATTCACCCCATCATGCACCGAAGACCTCATCTTATGTTTACAGTAATGGTTGTTCCTAATAGAATAAGCAATAATTGCGTAATACATCTGATATTTCGATCAATCCTTATGTAAATATCTAGTATCCCCCAAGACCAATACCAGGTAAACATACCCTAACATTCGCTGTCCAATAGCTTCCCATGTATTCTCGCAGTTCAAATTAAAAGTATTCTGTTTCAGTGTATTATATTCTGAATGGAGCATATATACGACCAAATGTTTTTTAGGACCCAACACTTAAATATTCACATTTTTATATTGCAGAAATAGTTGTCAATCGTAATAAATATGATACCGATAAAGTACTCACCTTTAAGGTGGCGACGATTACCATAGAGGTGGGAACGAGTTAGCCAAGTATCGCTTTTCTGCAGTTTCTATAAGGAGTCTTCCCCGTTACTTGGATTTACCTAGTCTTGCTCGGCAATAGCGTAGGACGGCTGACAGTTTCTTAAAAGTGGCATCGGTTTGACGGTGCAGGACAGTTCAGACAAATCTCACGGTGTCTCCTTTTCATGAATCGCGCCCTACGATGCATGGTCTCCTGCGGATGGTTCTGAGTTCGAGCCGATTTATAAAAAGGCTGTGTGGAAAGGCAGGCAGACGCAGAAGTAGGAGCGGCTGGAAGGTAACACCATATCGCCTCTCCTGCTCCCGGCTTACGTCCCGGAAAGTCTCCGAGGAAAGTGATGCGGCTTTGTGCCTCCAGGCGCCCGCTACAATGACAGTCCTCGCCGGCTCCGGAGATCACGTGGAAAGCCGATAAGCTGCGCGGAGAGATCCGCGTGTTAAAAGGGTACTTACTCGCTGGCAGCTCCCCAGTCTCCATGAATGTCATGAGCTGTCTCTTTCTTTAAAAATAGCAGCATGACTGCTTATTAAAGTAGCGCTCTTCGCGGAGACCAGCTGGTTATGACGAGCGCTGTTCCGCCCATGCTATCGATGCTGCTGGCATCGAGATGCGCGGCCAGGCGGTTGCTTATCTGTATTTCCTGGGGTAGGTGTGTCCGCCGACTTCCAGCAGCAGAAGAAGCAATAACCAAGAGCAACTCGAGCCAATTTGTTTATTATCGATTAACTAATGCGCACAGTTTTTGCTTGTTTTTAGCAAACTTAATGAGAGATTAATTCTACTGTAAAATTAAAATTGTTTTTCTCCTTTTCTTATATGAAAAGTTAGTCAAAATGCAAAAAGAAATAAGATGAGAAATTTTCGTCCTTTTATAGGTTTTATAGGTTCAGTTTCAGTTTGAAACCCTGAAGCACACTTCACTTTCCACTGGTAACTGCTGCGGTTAATGCTTTTGACATAGATAGACCGTTAATGTTTTTCGTGACTACCCCATCCTACTTATCTATACTTGTATATTTTACTTGAAATGTTTCCAGCTATGGGCCGCACACACAACAAACAATTTCTTTGCGTATTTGACCCCAAAGCTTATTGTCACCTTTAAATACATGTGTGCCTGTGTCTCTCATGGGGAG
>JAODKL010000021.1:221134-237885 GCA_026780765.1 Petrocephalus schoutedeni | reverse complement strand
TGCCGAGCTAGCTCACTAAAATATGCACAGTACGAATGCATGGATGATAAACTCACAATTTGTAACAAACAGCTAACAGGAAAAACAAGGTTATTTTTTCCATTGATTATGGGCAATAAAGGAATGCCTTTTTATTTTTTATTTTTTTTTAAGAAGGTGAACTATAGTCATACAGTTGCAATTAGAAAAATTCAACCCCCTCACCTCAAAAACCATTATAATGATATGAATTGAGGGTAATGAAGATATGACAAAAAGCCTCATATAACAACAAAAATATTGGCATGAATCATGAATTTACTTATGCTTGACTTGAAATGAAAAATGTAACTCTTCATAAATGATAAATGAAAACTATTATTGAATCCCCAGCTTCAGTACTTTGCGGAGCATCCTTTAGCCTTTATAACTCTATAGCCTTTATAATTTACATCTCTGTTGGAATCTTTGCAGATTCTTCATGTGCAAAAGCCTTCAGCTCATTGACGTCTGATGGCTATCCATGTTGCCACTGTCTTCTTCAAATCCCACCAAAGAGTTTCAATAGCATTTAAATCTGGAGACTCAGCAATGCTTTGGTGAACTTGGAGGTGTGCTTGGGATCATTGTCATACTGCTGGTCATGTGTCGAAACCGTTCCAATTTAGTTTCATCAGTCCATAGAACTGTTCCCCAATATTACATAAGCCTATCCAAATTTCTCCTGGCATATTATAGTCAACCTCTGATGTTCTTTGTGGTCAAGAGTGCTGTGCATCTTGGAGCGTGCCCATGAACTCCTTATTTATTCAGTGCTCATCTTATTTATTCAGGTCTTATCTCATCCGTCATCAAGTTATTCTCCAGGTGTTTTGCAGTAACAGTTTTTCTTAGTTGTCCTGACTAAGTTGTTAAGGACTCTTGGTGCAATTTTGGGCTTTCCCCCGTGGTCAGGCAGGTTGGCAGAAGTGCCAGAAGTTTTATGTTCCCTTATCATGCTCCCAGTGGCACCTCTTTGAATGTTCAATCTTCTTACATCCGATGCCCTTCAGCTATAATGAAATAATTTCCTCTTTCAGCTTTTGTGAAGGCACCTGTATTCTTACATGCATCACAGGCTTAATTACATTTTAGGCCATAAAAACTAGCAAAAGGTTTTAAAAACAGCAACAGTATATAGGTGTTGAATAACTGTGACATGGCTATATTATATAAAATATCCTGTTTCAAATACTACATCATACATTTTCTTTGTTGATTTTACATATAATTCAATTGATAAAGAATGCCTGTTTTGGTTGTTGTTTTAAACAGGTTCATCTATAAACTAGTTTCCCAGCTCCTCCTGCTCTCCCAGCTTTTGCCGAGTGTGCGGCTCTCACTGAACAGTAGCTGTAATGGGACCTTGGTCCTCGCCGCCCCCTAGAGACTTCCCCGGGTGGGTGACCCTGTAACCTAGCCTTGTTTGTCTTACTTTAATTGGTTGGTGGCTTCTGTGCCGATCAACAACCCCCTTCACCAAACTTAGCTCTCGAATGGTTGTCATTTTTATCCGCCCTTTTGCCCTCCATACAACACACCCATCAGTGGGAGTGCAGCAGGACAGAAGTGCTCAGCCTGTCCCTGGGACCGGGGGCACGGCTGGCACCAAGTCCTTCTCAAGTACTTATTCAAGAAAAATCAAGAAGCCGATTTTTACTGGTTCCCAGTCTGAGGGAATCTCGGCATCCCTAAACAACTTGGATGATCGTTTCAGTTTAATGAATTTCCAGTATGGAAAACTAATAAGGTTGGCGCAGCCAATTTTATTTTTCTGTAATAAATTTGACAAACATGACTTCAGTAGCTGGCTCGCCCACCCATAATGAGGGTATACCTCTCTGCTATCAGGGGAATGCCCATGATTGAATATACAGTGCATGTACCCTCCTTATTCACGTAAATATCATCTTCATGTTTGCCACAGGTGGAATGTTCAGGTCCAGAAAGTACATATTCAGAACAGGCCTTTTTCCCCCTCCCCCAAGTAGTTGAGTATAAAGAGTATATTGGTCTGGATTTGTACTTTCTGCATGTGAACTTCTGATGCTCACCCTTGACACTGCTTCATTGAGGGCCACTTTTCAGCCAAAGACCAAGCCACAGAGTGAAGCAGAATGTGAACAAGGCTCACCAGCCCTCTCCGCTTTTCACGGCACACACCAGGCTGCTCCTCTGCACTCTATAAATCTTCAACCCTTCACGACCTTTAACCCATCGATCCTACTACAGCCTGAAAGATGCTAAGTCATTGGAAACGAGGACTGAGGCCAGGTACTCTGCCAGCTCCCCCCTTCCCCCAACTGAAACTGATCAAGTTTAAGCCACAAGGCTGGCGGATTATTGACGTGTGTAAATTGCCATTCTCAAATTGATAGGGCTACATTGTGCAAAATTTTATGCAGTAGGAATTAAGGTTGAAAGCTGCATTAGTCTCAGGCACGAAATAAATTGGATTTCTGTGTTTGCATAAAAATCACAAGCAGTTAAACGGCTTAAAAGCCTTAAAGAGGGACCAACACTTTTGACTCGTGAATCAATCGCTGTTATAGCTGCCACTTTGTCTCCTTTTCCTTAACATTATAATTGTTCTTCTTTATTATTCTGACATTTTGATACCTTAAAGACATTTTGATTTCTCAACATGCATATATACCCATTTTCTACAAATTCCTTTCTTCTTATTACCCTGGACTTTTTTACCAAAATGATTTCTACTCACACTGAAGGTGATTTATCTTCAGGGCTGAACACCTTCCTTAGAAAACATTGTTCAGAAAAGGCATATGAAGGATATGGAAATGACACATACATTAAGCACAATACATTATACAGTGCATATAAAGTGTGCACACCCCTGTTAAAATGCCAGGTTCTTGTGATATAAAAATCTTTAATGTCACCTATAACCTGTACAATTCAACAAATCTCTTAGGGGGGAAAATATATATATATATATATATATATATATATATATATAAAAAATTACAATTATGCAAGCTGGTTGCATAAGTCTGCACACCCTTAAACTAATACTTTCTTGAAGCATGTTTTGATTTAATTACAGCATTTTGGGGTAAACACCTGGCATCAATTAAAGTGAATGTGATTAATCCCAAATAAAGTTCAGCTGTATTAGTAGGATTTTCCTGACATTTACTCTGTTGCATTCTATAGCAAAAGCCATGGCCTGCAGAGCATCAAAGGCATCTCATTGTTGAAAGGTATCAGTCAGGAGAAGGGTACAAAAAAAATTCCACTGCGTTAGATATACCATGGAACATGGTGAAGATGGTCATTAAGAAGTGATTCTTAATCACTTTTCTTGACTGTCATCTTAATAACCGCCTCCAATTGAAACTGGATTTAATGAAACATTGACTTTTCCACGTGCAATAATTTCACTGCATTCAGTGTAATTGCAGGTTTTATCACTAAAATAATCACCACGCTGATTATTTATTTTTTTTGTGGTGCCGAAGATCTACAGATCACTTTTTTTTTTTTTTTTTTTCTCTCAACAGCAGAAGACTAACAACTTTTCATTTACCTTGTTAATATGGCTCTTAGGAGGGTTGAAGATAAAGGTTATCTGCGTCTTGCTCTAGCCAAACTAGTCCTGCTCTTGGCCTTGAGTTTCCCGCAATTAGCTCCTAACGAGCCTCGGGCCGGCCATACTGAATTGTGCCAAGACGTTTTACAGCGGAGGTTCACCTTCGCCGCAGCCATTCATTAGTGACTCATCTCCCCTTTTCATCTGATTCCGGGACCTTTGTCAGTGCTACCTAATGTGACATTTAGACTCGCGGCCGCTCAGAGCCTCTGAGAGGCCTGTGCCATTTAATGTTCTTGGTATCAGGGGGAGTCACAGATTGGGGCCTCGGCATTACCACACACTCCTGATTGCAGTGCATAATGATAGGGAGCCTTAAGCACAGCAAGTCGTTGTCTGGAAACATGCTATTCAAAAGGTGTAATTTTCATTACATGACTGATTTTATTTATTATTAATGCCTATGCTATTAATGCTGTTCCCCCAGCATTGGCATGTAGAGATGGGAGGCAAGAGGTGGCTGGAATCCCACTACCTGGCTTGATGAAGGGGAGTACCGCCGGATTGTGGGCAGTGCCAGGCAAATATTCCATGGCCCCTGCCTCTTTCCATTTCGCTGCTGCTCCTTTGTTTCCATGCCCAGTGATGCAAAGAACTTTTTACTCACACTCTGTACTTTTGTAGTGGTTTAGAATTACTACTGCTGCTAACAGGTATAGTAAGTAATTTCAGGTGTACCACGACGTTGTCGAGATCTTAAATCTGATTGGTCAGAAGGATGACGATTTATTTTCTGTGACCGCACATGAAGTGCCAGCCAGGCGAATCACAGTAGTAAATCAATCATAGTAATCATAAACCAATAGTAACACTTACTACTCACTAGGCTTGTATATTTATACCTAAACATAGTATTTTGACAGAGTCTGCTAGAATAACTGAATTATAATATAATTGGATTGTTAATTCTAGTTTTATTTGACTTTGTCATGTGTTCTACACTTACATATTTAGTTATAGTAGTTTCATATTGGTTGATAAGGCCTTAAAATCCTTGGCAAGACCTTCTTTTCATCTCATCTAAAAGATCCCCCTGGCTCTGGATAGCCTGTGACCTTCCAGAAGTGTAAAATTAGCCAAGCTGCCTTCATAAAGTCTTTCATTCTATATACCGCAAATTTGTGATTATTAAAGGTCATGAGTATCAAATAAATACGACAGCTGAGATTAATGTATAATTTATATTTGTCAATAATTAATGAAAGTAATTAACCTGAACATAATTATTATCTCTTAGTTTAATTATGTTTACTAAATTCCAATGCTGACCAGCATAATTTAATCTTCAAAGTAGAACAATAAAACGCATCATCAGTCCCTGCAAGTGTGGGGCACTAGGCAGCATGGCAGGGCGTCGCAGGGTCTGGTAAAATACACGTGTTTAAAATCCAGCCATGCCTGTTAGAAAATGACATTTTCAGATTAAACAAGATAGGGCTTTGCTTGCTCATTTTATTTTATAGAAACAAGTGATGCATGTGTAAAAACACTCCAAACGATTCATTTATGGGTGCTCTCTTTGTGAAGTACTCATATTTGCTTTGTATTAAACATTTAGGATTACTGACACCCTGTATATAATTTCAAAGTTCTTGACATAGTTTCTTGCTCTGATAGTAAAATCTCGTCTGAAATCGATATCCATTCTAGTGAGACTGATTACCGTTTCGGGGACGTGGCTTAGCGGACACCTCAGCATTTCCATCTCCCCGCCGCTGTAATTAAGCTGTGTCTGTTCTCTGTCCGCAGACATTCAGCTGTAACCACATTTATTGCCAGCGTGACAAATCCGTGTTCTTGCCTTGAGTCACCTTCTACAGTTTGACAGCCAGCGTTTGTTCTGCTCACGCAGCAGAACTGGTTACAGGGTATTGTTTGTGGTTCACACCCCATCCACATCCACACACGCACATATGTCGGTACTGTCTTGTTTAATTTCAGCATTGATTCATGATATAGTTCCTCACATTACTAGCCAACGTGCCTTCATGCTGAAGCTGATGCCTTTTTTTGCCAAAAACTCGGACCAGACATTTTAAAAATATTGTGAAATGTATTTTTTTTTTTAACCATTTAATATGCCTATCAGCATCATTTGGATTGAATTAATGATTCAATAAATATAAAATATATTTGATAAATATCACCTTGCGCCTGTAGCTTCCAGCTTCCATTTATCGAATATATTTTATCATTAATTCAATCCAAATGATGCTGATAGGCATATTAAATGGTTAAAAAAAAAAATACATTTCACAATATTTTTAAAATGTCTGGTCCGAGTTTTTGGCAAAAAAAGGCAACCCCCCAAAAACAAACAAACAAATAATCATGGATCCAGTAATTTACCAAATACAGTTAGTAAATATCGAGATTAGCACATTGGTATACAGAATATTAACATAGCAAAATCTTCCTTAATTGTATAACAAATTATTTAAATTTCAGTGCTTTTTTAAGCTTTTGAATTCACGGATACAAAATAATGCACAGCCAAGACAGCAGAAGACAAAACAAATTTGCAATCAAGGGGTAATTGAAATGCTTTAAAGATTCAAATCCATCAGCTTGCATTAAGGAATCTATTCGCATGTGATAAATCAACACTTTGGCATCTTATGTGTATGACGATCAGGGCAGAACAGTCTTCCAAACTGGAGTCATTTAATTTTATGGGTATTTTCACAGAGAATACATAATGAATCTGTGCAGGAATACGCTGTACAAAGCAAGGATCTGTTTGTTTCTTTGTAAATAGACCCATATTTTCTTAGGAAAAGCTCCATTAAGGTAGAGAATGCCTCAGTGCATCACATCTGAATCTTCCTCCCGTTGATTAAAAGCAGCATCTCAGAGCTTGTCTTTATACAGTACCATTTTTATTTATACAAAGTATATGCTCTTCTATGAGATGAAATAATGCTTTACTTCCCATTTGCACAAGTGTGAGTACACTTATAAATTGGATATCTTAGAATGCGTCTTTTCACATATCCAGTCTTGCTCTCCTTTGAGATTTACACACACATTTACACACATACCATACTCTGGTATGTGTGTAAATGTTGGCGTAAAACTAACATCACCCAAGTTCTTGCAGCAATCACCCAATACACCAGGGTTCTCCAGCCCCCAACCCTGGAGGGCCAGAATCCCACACATCCTAATCAGCTAATTACCAGGTTTGGTAGGTCTGTTTGAACAGAGGAATCTGCAAACTAGTTTGCAAAGTGGACCACCGGGACCAGAATTGGGGAACCTGGCAATACATCCACATGTGTTTTTGACGCAACCACTAGCCCACCTCATATGGCTGATCAATAGCTCATCGACTTGTTGACCAAATTAAATTATTAAGAAATTGAGCTGGATGTGGAATGATATAAATACATGGAATGGCTGAGGTGCCCCTGAGAAGAGGATCGGGAACTGAAGCAGTGAGAGTAGGCTTTCGGGTAGCTGGGGGTTAGGGGTCTGCTTGGGGACCCATTGACATGTGACTGCTAAAGCTTAACCCTTCTGATCCCAGGGAGAGAGGCTTAGCCCGCTGAGCCAGACAATGTAAAAATGTGTGATAAAAGTAAATAAAACACACAGCTTTATTGTTTTTTTCTTACCTTTTATTACCAAACAGCTTATAAGTAATTTCAGCTTCTGGTCTTTAGTTCTCTAGTAGACGTTACGCTTTGCCGAACCTTCAGCACTGAGGTAATGGGGTGAAATCATACACCGTAGCGCTGATGTGCAAATTATCCCCGCTCATTGTGACGGGATATAAATGCATTCCACTAAGGCTCCTGGCCCAGGCTGCAAAATTCAAATGTCAGCCGATTCATTATTCGCCCACAAATGCTAGGGGATCAAGTCTCATGTCACAATAATCAAAAGAAAGCTGCTCTCCTCCGAATGCAGGAGATCCATGTTGAATTCCAATACTTTCTCGCTCTCCCTGAGACAGTGCCCAATTATTGTTGTTTGTTCACCAGTCATGTCATTTGTGATTGTGAGGTGCAGGTAAAGTCTTGGGAATATTGTAAGTGCTTGTCGGTAACAGATGACAGTACACATTCAGATAATCGCAAACTCTATTATAGGTTAGAATGATCTATGCGTCTTGTGGTCTGCTGGTACAGTAACTCCTAATGTATTCAGGAAGCCCTCTCAGGAGGGTGTCTATTTGAGTGTGTGTAAAGTGACACACAGAGGAGGGCGTGTGCTCAGAGAGGCACTGAAAGTGAGCACTTTTATGTGGTAAAGTTTAAGCTGCAAAATACAGCTTCCATAAGCGAGTTTCCCATAACGCTCTACACGTGGTTGAAAGTCACCCCTCAAATACCCTGCGATGCATGGGAAATAGGGAAGCTACTAGTTTTGTGCAGCCGTACAGCCATCCCCATTATTATGTACTAACTGTCGGCTCAGGAGACGCAATAAACATAATTTTGGCCCGTTGCTAATGAGAAATGGAACTGATCAAAGGCGGAGTTTGGGTCTCTGCTCTTAGACCGGCAGTGAGATTGAGTGTCTGCGGCGGTTTCCACAGTGATTTCCCGACGCTCGGTGAAAAAAGGACGTGTCTCGCCTCTGTGCTTCCTCCCGCGGGCTGCGCCGAAAGGCAGCCCGCTCAGCCATAATGGTCTCCGTGCCTGGCCGGCTGCTCTGGGCATTAGACCCAGACTCTCATCACTCTGAGGGAAACAGGTTCATTATGGTTACTCTTCACTGCTCTGTAGGCTCCCATTTTTCCCCCCACTCTCACTCATTACTAAAAATAACAAAACGGGGTTCGAGAGAGCATCCGTCCTGATGAGCTTGACGCCTCACAAATAAGTAAGAAGACCACAGTGGCACACATTTCGAAAACTTCAACCTGCTCTGACTCATAACGCTTATATATGTGTCTGAGCTGTATCTAGTCCAATTAAAGAACTCCTCACAATAAAACCATAGTGAATGCTGTGAGCTCCAATGAAGCTGAATATTATAGTGACCTTTAACTGAGCCTGTTTTTCCCCAGATGTTTTGCCTACCATCTTTTGTGGGGGGAAGCTATTATATATCTATTCATGTAATGGCCAGTGAACTCTCACTTCTCTGCTCAACCTGTGAGGAGATTGCATGTTATTTTCACAATAGGTCCCTCTTGGGAGATTTTGCCGATCGGAGTACGAGCGGGTCCCCCTCTGTATATTTCACTGACCTGGGGGGGGGAAGCAAATTTCGAGGGGGTTTCCACCTTTTTGTTTTACTACCTGGCTACAGGCCTGGTCGGCGGCAAACAAAAGCCGTTACTTTACTATGTGGCTGTGTGCCTGAGTCCGGCTAACTGCCACCTGTGGCCTATTTTGTGTAACTGCATGGATGGTGGTGGACTGACGTGCAATCCCAGCCTTGTGCCATACAGTGTGCTGCTTGGGAAGGGCTCCCACAAACCTGTATTGCATAATCAGCTGGAAGATGGATGGCTATGCATATAATGGGACAGACTTCTGCATCCTGTATAGGCGACTGTGTGATCCATCATTCCACTCCTGTGCATGCCAGCATTTTCTTCACATTTGAACAGTAAATCTAATAGTTTAGTGCTGTGAAAAAGTGCTTGATCCCTCCTTAACCTTCAGAGTCATTTCACGTCTTTTTCCATATTACATTTGTTCTTATTTTAAACCATAAAAGAAAGGAACCTATGAAGCCAAAAGGACACAAAACTTTGACCCTTTTCCACTTGCCAACCAAGAAAAAAAAAACCTTTTTAAAAAATTGTTCTCACCTAGTTAATACAATCCTAAAGGAAGAGATAATTAGCTTATCTGATAAATTAATTTTTGGTGGCTGGATTTTGAGATATATATAGAATGATCAGGGAAGTTCCTGAACACCTCAACAATAAAAACTGGAATAAATGTTAACATCTACCAGCCTGGAAAGGGTTACAGTACTGGGAATCATTGGAACTTAAAATGAGTGATGTTATGCGGAGGCTGTGAATGCAGGCCGAGACAGGACTGAATATTCTCAGGAACAGTCTCTGCGTTCCCACAGTAAGAATTTGTACTCGCCGTCAGGGGAGTAGGTGTTATGATTTAAGGATTCCTCAGTACAATAGGACTGTTGTGGTGAAGACTTGAATTCTGTTCCTCACCAGAGATGACAGCTGGAATACGTCGGCCCACCCAGTGCAGTGACACAGCAGTACTCTGGTAGACAGGAGGGTGAGGTGGCAGGGTACTTTTTCCGCACAGAGGAGTCGCATAGCTTTTGTTTGCTAAATTGCTGAATAGAAAAGCTGTATTTTGTTTGCTCTGCTTCCCTTATCTAATGCACAGTCTTAGTTTAAAATCAATAACAACATTAACAATATGCAAATATGTGAAAAAGAATCTGACCAGATTTTTTTTTGTTGTTTTTTACTACTTTTACAGAATGCTGCGTGTGTGTGTTTTTTATAATATACTAATGTTAGATTTTCCCAGCCATATAAAAAGCAGCTTTTACTGTTCCAAGTGGCTCCATTCAGCATTCAGTACATTTTTCCAGCTTTAGCAGTGGCCAACTGCTGGGATTGTGTAGAATTTAATAGTTCAGTCATAACGCATATCCTTTTTCCAGTACAAGTAAGACTGCATTTTTGCAGGTGGCTCTGGGCTTACGACCTGCCTGAAATCCCATAATAATGACATCAAATGAGAAAAAAATGGGTCCATAAAAGTTAAGTGATAGGGCAATATTTTAGGAATGTAATGTTAGATTAAAAAATGATTCTGTTTAAAATTCGTCGCCGGCTGCTGCATGAGGGAATCCTACCGCTAAGTACCGTTAATGTCTGGCCAGATGAAGGCAGTTTCTGTCCCAAGCTGGGAGTCAGAGGGAAATTCAAGCTGATGAATGCTGCTTGAGGGCCAAACTGTGGGCGGCGTCCGCGTGCAGGTGGTCCCAGCCCACAGCTGCTGCGGCGTCCGTCAGGCAAATCTGGGGAATTTAATGGGCATGGCACTGTGCTGAGGGCTCTGCTTGTCACCTCCCTCTTCCATAGCTCCCTGATGCGGTACATATGTCACGTTACACGTATACGGTTGATTCTGCTATCTGGTGCTGTCAATGTGAAATGTATAAACCGTCTTTAGTGAGGCTGTATGATGGAGCGGGCTGGGAAAGAGTGGGCCAGAGTTAGGAAGTGATTGATCGGTGTGCATCTGGCATCGAAATATGTCAAAGATGTTTATGCCTTATTTTTTTAACAAAAATGTTTATTTTTACCTTCTCTTGACACAACTGTCATGTTCAACTAAGAAATTAAATACCAGTTTCAATACCCCCTCATATAATCTAGATAAGTCATAGGTACACTACAGACAGATACTTGGTATTATGTGGTCTACATAATCTTACCGTGACTATAAAACACATTTCTGTCAAAATCCTTGTCCTGTGATTTATCCATTACAGCAATGTTTCCCAATATGGTCCTGGCGGACCCATAGTGCACAAATATGTGGATTGTCTGCCACAGAGCTCAGAGGGAGCAAAAGCACCAGCACCAAATGTAGGACCCTGAGGACAGGACTGGGAAACGCTGCATTACAGGGTGGCAGTGAGCGTGGATTCTCTAGGAAAAACAGGGCAGAGGACACTCTGGATCTAATGCCTCTCTGTCTCAGGGAGGCCACAAACGTCCACATTGTAAATGTTTTCCAGACACCAATTCATCGAGCCACTTGGACTGCATTAAGGTTGCTTTTGAGGCTGCCGTGATCTTATGCCAATAAGCATTAATTTATGGACGTGCATCTTTTGTGATTGTTTTTCTTTCCAAGTGACCTCTGTGCCAGGAGACTTCAAAGGTAATGGGGATTGTTAAGGGGCTGGGAGGTACCAAAAAAAAAAGCAAGCACTATTCACCACCTACCTGAGCAATACTGCTGACAAGGTGACTGCGAAGCTCTGATCGTCGTCAGTGTGACAAGACTGGCTTGGGATAGCTCCCCCTCCCCCCTGGGTAATTAAAGTCCTGTTTTAAGCATCTGGGCCTGTTTAAATGGTCTGGTCACGTCACGCCTCTCTCTATTTGCTGTGATGTGACGTCTGTTTCGTGGGCTCCGCTCCAGCTCTAAATCACATTGAGAGTTCCTACAGAGAGCGCTCCCTGAGCGCTTTGAAATAAATCTTGAATATCTGATGCCACTGAGTTTGAGGTCAAAGCGGTGAAAGTTTCCGTGGCACTGGCTGTCAGGGGTCAAGCTTAAAACTATTATGTGATCCTCCAGGAATTTATATTCCTAAGGTGTGCATGAGATATTTTTTAGACCCGAAAAATAAAAAAAAATACACATTTTACAGTCAACTCCATTCCAAAAGGGTCTTCTGGAAGTAAAGTTTGGTTGTCATTTTTGAGTTTTAGCAATTTGATGAATTTCAATTAACAATCCCAGTATCCAGTACAAAATCCATGCAAGTCTTGCGATTCACTACATGTGCGTATTTATATCCATGATTTTTAGCAATTTATTTGCTAACAATTTGAAACAGGTTTTCTTTCGGTATAAAAATCATAATAAGTCCCATGTTATCCCTGCCTTACCTAAAGGCTGACACCCACCAAAGCTTTGTTCAGTGAATAGAAACAAAAATTCCTTGACATGTTGTGTTTTGACGGGCCAATCTTCTAGAAAATAAAAATGACTGATGGTCATTTTCCGTTCCTGAATACTGCACATCAGATGAGATTTTCTCTCCTTCTGTTTGTGGCCATTGGGAAGTTCAAGAGATTTTCCTGGTTGGGCAGTCTAATGAAGGCCAATTGGCAAATTATACAAAGCGGACCCCCCTCCTCACCCTGGGAAGCAAATTATCAAATTGGGGCTGCTTAACTGCAAATTCCCAGGCTGAATCTGGTGGCAGTTCACCCTCGCTTTTGAAATTGACTTTGTTAGCAGGGATATCGCCTTATGATTTAGTGTCAGACCTAGCGTTTGCTTTAAGGCAGGAGAAATGATTTTTATAATAGCAGTGGTAGGACCTGTCCCCCAGAACATCTGCACAGCTAAATGCCAACATTATGAGTATAGGAAAAGTGGGACTAGGAAAAGTGAGTATTGGACTGTAGGAAAACATGCATTTATTCCATGTGAGAGATGTAAAAGCAGCTTAGCTTTTGGAATAAGTCATTAGATAAACAGGCTATGCCCAACTGTGTTTGGAACGTAGGGGGTGTGGGAAGGGGTGGTACCTCACGTGGTTCAGAGTCAGTGACATGTATGCCTCCGATGTTGACATGGCAGGACAGGAACAATGCTTCCCCCGCAGGCTGCAGGAGTGTTTGTTTGCTGCAGTTATGTTCCTGCTTACGAGCCTGAGAAACATTCTGTGACAGGTGGACGCCTCGTGTGAGATGCCCCCTAGCGGGCTGTCATTGCATCTCGGCCAGTGGTGAGAATCGCTGTCATCCGCGCCTTTGTTCCTCCCGCTGAGTTGTGGTTTCTAGGTACATAGCCATCTTCCGGGCTGTGGAGAAACCAACAACGCTTGTGGTGGTTGTGTCTTCCAATTTTGGTTAAAGGTGTTGCCATTTCAGCGGTGCACGAATTTTTTGAAGGAAGACTTTTCAGATCGGGCTTCTCCTTTATGATTCAAAGTCTAAAAAGATCTAAAACATTTTGTGTCCTTTATAATTTTTTCTGTCAAAGCACACAAGAACTGTGATTCTGAAGCACATACCGGCTGCTGACTTACCTTCAGTTTGGGCTGCTCCTGTACTGTCAGCTTAAATAACTACAAAGAGAATCGGAGAGGTGGATGTTCTCAAATGAGGTGGCCCCAACCCAGCAGGGAAAAGCGTGTCTGTTTTAGCGCCCGCTGAGATTAAAACGCATTGGCCCTCAGAAGGTGGCTGGCTGTGGGTTATGATGCTGCTGGTCATGACTCCACAGATATTATCACCCACCACACTTATTATTGTTATTATTATTATTATTGTAGGTTAATGTATAACAGATTATCTGAGAATATAATTGAACAACACAATTACTGTGTTGACTCAAAGCATGGGGCCAGTGCTATTTACAGCAAGAGTCTACAGTAAGAATCTTAAATATGTATTTGTAGTGTAACAATTTTATTTGTAGTATAACAATATTCAGATTTTCATGGTATTTGTGTACTGTATCCTTTTTAAACCTGTCTGACCTTTATGTACTGTCTTTGCGCCTTGTCTCGCACTTTATGGATGTTTTTGCTCCTATATGCACCAGAATTTGCCTCCAGGATCAAGAAGTTCATTTTAACGTTATTCGTAATTTTGCAGATTTTTTCCCGTCGCTAACAGGAAATTCGAGGCCATGATGCTGCAGAGCCTCTGGGCCCACAGATCGCACTCCAGCCTTGGCAAACCTGGATCAGGATCTGTCCCCATGAAGGGAGCTGGTGGGGCTCACTCGCTCTCTCCCCATCCCGGGTTCTCCGAGGCTCTCGTGGCCTGAGAAAGGAGGCGGGCAGCTCCACTTCTGAGATGAAAGGGCGCACAAGACCGCAGGCATGAGGGAGAAGACCAAAGACGCTTCTCCTGGCAGCGATGCTCTCCCCGGCTGCCCTGGAGCTCAGCTGCTCCTTGCAGGGACGCTGGGAGCTCGTGGCCTTCACAAGAAGGGCCCAGCTGGCAGCGTCTGTCTGAAACGCGACCTGCATAAGCGCAGACAGGAGCTCCTCCTGTGCACGGGCCTCCTGAGCACCTTGGCTGCTCATCCTCAGACTTACTAACAGCTGTCTGGAACACAGATCAAGCAGATTAGCGTTTCCTTCAGCCCTTTTGTGCCCGTTTCGGGGGAGAGAGAGCTCCTGGTGCCACTTCCCTGGCTTTCCAGTGTTTTTCTTCTGTGGAAAATCTGTAATAATTTGCCACTTACTAGTAAGAACTGCAACATCACACTAACCCATCAATTTCTCTGAATGCAGGCTTACAGTGCGTGTATTCAATGCTCCCTCTAATAGCGCACTCACACCGCGTGCCGCCTTCTCCCATGATTTTCCCAAATGCTGCCTTTTATATAACTGTGGTGATTCTGCTAAAATGCGCTTAGGAATCTGATTCACCCAAGTGTCAACATCAGTAACTTCTGCCTCTGTGCATCATTACATTTTTTAATAAGACTGAGAACTCGGGAATAAGGCCAGCATATAAATGGGTAAAACTGAGCTGGGTGTGAAAATAAGTATTCTATATTCTGTTTTTCTACATAGACTCTGAATACCATTATACTCGTTTGTAAGAAATTACTAGCGGAGTGGAGTATCCAAACCCAGGATCCAGTGGGAGGGCAGCCTGTGTGATCACGGTGAGGAACAGAAAGAGCACTCTGCCCCAGAATGCACCACAGTTGTGCAGAGGAGTGTAACCAAGGGGTCCATCCCAAAGGGAGTAATTAGGACTTAAGGAAGTTTTTCTTTTTTTCCCATGTTGTGGTCTTTGATTATCAAGCAGCACCTTAGCCCATCCTTGGCATGCATTTGTTTTCCTGGAGGCGTGCTGCCAAGGATCTTTTTTATCGCTACGCATGGTTTTGGTTGCTGTTGTTCGCCCCCCGTTTGAGAGTCAGATCAGGAGGTTGTGGGAAAGTGAGTGTTCATCCTTCACTGATCTGCGTGTGAGCATCTTCTCATACAGGCGGCCTTGTGTTACTTTTTACTTATTACCACCAGAACAGTGTTCTGTGGCACATCTATCAGCTGTGTAAGACAGCAGGAGTATGTCAGGGACTTCATCCAATTCATCAAACTTTTCTGGAAATGAGGATTAAGCCACACAGCTGTGTAATGCCAGCTGTTCAGATGTATCGCTTGGAGGTGTGTATTGCGGTATTTGTTCATTTTTTTTTTCCCCAGTGCCCCTGGAACGTGTTTCTCAACCAAATACATAGGTGCTTTAATACGTTGGAAACATGAGTTCGAAGATGACTGTGGTCTCCCAGGAACAAAAGGAAATGGGTAACAGGAATTCTCATAGATCGGTGAGGAAATTCTGCAGTTGTTATGGTTACAGGTTATAAATAGAGTCGCTGGGTATGCAGGTGACAGGGGAGTAGAGAGTTCTGGGATGAAAGGCAAAGCTGAAAGGCATCCCAGAATTCATTTCTGTGTGCCTCTGTCAGTAAAATGAGTAACTGACAACTCTGCAAACTTTTGGGAGAAAAATGAGACATCCTTTTATATGAAGTTTTGTATATGCATAACAAAGTTTAAAAACTGTTTTCTTGCTATTTTAACAGTAATATTTATTCTGCAGTTACTGGGCAACATATCAGTCCGATGACATTTAAATGAAGTTTACGATCAGCAAATGTTGAATTTTGGTGACATTTCACTATTCACTGATATAATTTTTAAATATAATAATAAAATTTAAAAAAATTCACTCCTTGCCCTGTGGAGATGCCACAGACTGTTGCAATAAGCAGGTTCGGAACAATAAGGTGGCCCTTCATCTGTCTCCGGAACCTCGCACAAACACAGTTCCTCTCCAAAGTGAAGAATGTCTGACGGTGATGATCCATCATCATTGGCTGGAGGATGGTGTCAGCTCATTGGATGGGAGGAGAAAACATGGCAACTGCGGGATGCCGAGTGGCATCGTATTGTAAATACAATGTCCTTGCTGGTACAGACATATGGAAAGACTTAGTGGTCCTCTCCACATACTGAGCGGGTCTCACCGTTTCATAGGGTGCATTTAAAATGCACTTCCTTTTCCAACTTTTCATAGGATCGGCTGTGCATGAAACCAAATCGAAGCGAAATTGTCATGGATGCACAGAATGGGTCAGTGGAAAAGCAACATGCTGCCATGAAAAATGTTCCCTAGCAATGAAAGCATGCTTAGATGAACCTTTTAAGGTGCAAATTAAAATACACTTTAATTGTTGTACTGTGGGAAAGGTACAAGAGAATTCAAATCTAACCGCTGTTTTCTAATGCTAAACATGTCAGGAGCAGTATATATCGTATGCGTTTTTGACGGTGGACAGGGATTAGCGTGGGCATTCCGAGTTGTCTGCAGCTATGTAGCCCTGCACACAGCAGGGTGCAAAGCACTGTGTGTCTTCACACATTATTCCTGTAAAATTATCTGCAA
>JAODKL010000021.1:183301-199709 GCA_026780765.1 Petrocephalus schoutedeni | reverse complement strand
ATCCTGCACCACGAAATATGACACACAAATTTGTATAATTGTAAATAATTTCTTTGTGATCTTTTCAGAATCAAAATGCATTCATCTAAGTTTTCATGTCTGGGATAATAACTTACTTTAATCAAATCGTAGTAAAAATACATGCTTAACTTTGGAACCTTATAATAAGTAGGGGTGATGACTGCGGGTACATACAGTTCTAACAGACACTTTGCTCTTACAATCTGCATGTGGTAAGAGTGACCTCTAGTGTCAAATGTGGGCATTTTGATTTTCATGACTTGCAGTAAATGGTGCGCTATTGAGCGATTAAGAATTTGACTGTTTGAAAACTCTTGTTCCCATGCCCCCCAAAACGCCATCCACCAAAGACACCCTTTTATTTCATTTGAGTCTTATCATCCTAAAACCACTTTTGTCCCCACAGCTTAAAGAGGCCACCCTTACCATGTAATACAGTACCGTTCCACATGATGGATGAAAATCTTGGGCTGGGCCACTGATCAGAAATTGATGAGTTTTTTATTCAAATAAAGTACCTGAATTTTTGGGCCCCATGAAAGCAATTTATATTGGGCCCCCAATACAGACCAATACAATTGTGTTGTTGTAACTTTTTAGAACGTCTGTCACTCTGGGGTCCTTGGAATTGTCCTAACCTTCCGTCCTTTATGGTGCCTCAGCATCTAGCTGGAAACCTTCCAGTTCATCAGAACCCGTATACCCAGAGTTCGGTGAATAGCGATACTGACAGACAACAGGCCACACCCACCATCCACTCCCATGACTGACTCTCCAGCAAATCCCTCATTTAAGGAGCTGGGAGAAGCCAGGAGCCGCTCACCGCTGGTAAGCCACGATCTGCCTCACTATTCCCACGGCGATATGAGTTACTGGCCATCTGAGATGCCTGCTAAATCAACTGGATCATCTGCAGTGCATTTGACTTTCAGCTAAAACGAACATCTGTACTGGACGTAGAGTGCCAAACACAAGATCGCTTTCAGGTGTTCATCAGATATAATACTCATTATACTACTTCCCAAGAAAATGTTCAATTTGGATCAACACTCTGAGCTTTTGGTATTAGCTGTGTACAACTTTGCTTGATACTTTGGCTTTACCAAAGATTGTCCTAACGTAAATTATGAAAACCACCAAACTACAAATCTTTGTAAACCACTTTTATTGTGTAAACCAAATCTTATAAATATACACTTTATACTGACACAGAGTACAAAAGTATAAATTCTATACAATACACAGTGAGAGGGGAAATGGACTCAGATCAGAATCCTGTAACCTCCCTCTGAAATCCTGATTCTAAGTGTCGTCATTCCGTGATGAAACGGCAGAGTTGAGCAGAAAATCTCAGTGATCCTGATCAGGTCCACTTCACAGTTTAGTGTGAGGTCACTCTTGGATTCTCCGGTGTGGCTCTCTTCTCTTGTCCAATGAGAAGGGCCCATCTCTCTCTCGCTTGAGACGTGTCCTCATAGCACGGCTCACTCTCCCTCACGGCTCGCTCCCGCCTCCTCCTGGCCTTCGCTTCAAACCACACGCAGTTTGTTTGTTTTGCAGCCATCACTCTGTGCAGTCTCGTGTTTCCAGCCCCACCCCCCCGCCTTGGGAGCGTGCCCCCTAATGGTCTCTCTTGGCCGAATGCGGATGAGTTTGGCAAAGGCCATCCCTCGGGACACAATGCTGTCCCCACAGGAGAGTGTCCAGGCGAGGAAAGGGAGGCTACCGGCGTCCCCTATAGCTCTGTCGCTGGGCCACTCGCCTGCAGGAGGCACAGCACGCTGTCTGATAGTAGTCATACACACAGAGCCGGGCCTGAACCACCACGTTGCAGTTGTAATACTTGTCCTGACAGTTCTCATCTGAATGAAAACGGGACAGATAATGCAGAGTGTCAGGACACGGCTTAATTAGAACTTGTTTGTTACTGCAATGCTGTTTTAAAACACTGTGATGGCTTTGATTTGTGGCTTGTGAGGTACAGTGACTTATACAGTGACACAGGCCTGTGCCATGCTGTAGATCAGGGGGAGGCAACCCTGATCCTGGAGAGCCAGTGTTCAGAAGGGTTCTCATCCTCTCGCTTCATCCAAGCGAGAGGAAACTAGAGAACCCAGAGGAATCCTGCATGACATGAGGAGAACATGCAAACTCTACATACAGAGCAGAGGTGGGATTCAAACCCTCGGCCTTGGAGGTGTGATCCACAGAACCACATGGCAGGAGCCCCGCTTACCGAACTCAGGCACGCAGGGCTCAGGGTGGCAGCTCCGTCGCTCTTCAGGTCGCATCCAGTCTTCGCAGGCCTCGCTGGGTATCGTCCGGTCTGAGAGACAGCGCACTTCTCGCACCTGGAAGCCCCCCTCGCAAGTTTTCGAGCACTGCAGGATGCACACGGGGGTCACAACCTGCCCACATACTGTGGGACACAGACAGGGGTCACGACCTCCCCGGCAGTAAACATCCCAACAGAGAGAGGACATCTACCTTTTGTGTTTGATTTACTATTTCTGTTCTATGGCCATTTGAGGGTTAAACACTGGCCCGACGCCAAACCTCTTGATCCACTGGAGACACTGTCTCATGTTCAGAAACATGTAACTGTAGCCTGAAAGCAGCAGGTACTGCAGAAATACCCTACAATGTGGCTTTTCATCCGAACTGATGACTGGTGTGACGGTCAGCTCTATAAAAGGGTTTTCAGAGATATCTGAATAGTGCCTAGCGACTCACAGCACTCCATTCTGTGTGGTACCACTTGGCTCCGCAGGTCTTGAGCTGGCAGCTCTGCTGGCTGGGGGGGCGGTCCAGAGAGGAACACTCAGCAGGGGGCAGTAGAGTGAAGGAGGCATCCTCTTTGGCTAGGCAGACCACTGCCCTCTGTTGGCTGCCCGGGCCGCACTCTGCCGAACACTGACGCATAAAAAAAGCCGGCCATCAAACAGGGGCCATGAAAGCTAATGACAGGAAGTAACGAAAGACATGCGGGCACCATTCCTTCCTCACCTGACTCCAGGGGCCCGTAAACCATTCTGTCCTATTCTCACAGGGACCACTGTTACACGCTTGGGACTCAGAGGGGCGCTCCAGCCCACAGCCCTCCAGGGGCAGGCTGCTGACGAGGTTTTTCAGGCACAGGACACTACGGGTTTGGACCCCCATGCCACACTCAGCAGAGCACTATAGATATTGGGTCAAAGGTCAAAGGTCAGCGCTGGCCATTCGAATGGCAGATAAGTGAAATATTTAGCTAAGTTGGTGCAAATGGTCTGAGAAGCTCAGAGCCACTCCAGGGGGCTCCCGATCACATGTGTGGGAGGAGCCTGTGTCTATGCACATACCCGGCTGCTCCACTCAGAGAAGAACCAGCTCTTGGCACAGGTGCCCATGTCGCAGTTCTCCACGTCATTGGGCCGTAGCTTCATGTTACACTCGTCGTCGGCCACGAAGTCGCCCACGTTGCTGACGCAGCGCACCTCCCTCGACCTTTGACCCACACCACAGGGCACAGAACACTGTAGAGAAAAAAAATGGGTCAAGCCATGTGACAGTCATGTCACAATGATATTACTACTGATCTGACAGCATATGACAGGTAGACATCAGTGATGCAAAATCACACATGGGAGTATCACGCACGTGCCAGGAAGCGTAGCGAAGCGTCAAATGATACAATATTAAGAAAAATACATTATGCAAAGCAAAGAAGCAGAGTGTGAAAAAGGAATAAAAATAAATTTTAAGTGTTGTATTAATATATTAACACCTAATATATTAACACCTGGTAGATCGGTAAAGAGGTATTTGCTTAGGGGCAATTGTCCCACCTTGTAAAAACACTTTGCTGCAGAACCGTGTGTTATATTAAAATAGATTAAGCTTACAAAACGGCACAAACTGAAGGGTGGAGAGTAAGAAGAGGAGGCAGCGACTCACGCCGGTCCATTCGGAGCGGATCTGCCACTCGCTGCAGATCTTCAGCTGGCAGGTGCTGGCTGTCTCAGGCCTCTCCAGGTGCTGGCAGCGGGCCGTGGGCACAGTGAGGGTGCGGTTGGCGTACGCCTGCCTGCAGAGCACCTGCCTGTGCTGCATTCCCAGGCCGCAGGTCCTGCTGCACTCCGACCACTCGCCGATGTCCCAGCTGCACGACACCGGGGCAGAGGGAGCCGATTAAGCCATCTATTCATTGCAATGCAACCAGCCGCAACTGATTGCTTTCAGTCGCCACAGCCCCATCTATTTCATTTCCCGCACCCACCCAATTTATGCCAGTTGCGCAGTTTACGGTTCTTTCACACACTCGGGTAATCCTAGGGCACATGGCTAGAAACTACAAACTATCAAGATATCACCCACATGTAAATTCTTTAAATTAGCGGTTGGACTACTTTAAGTTTCTAACTGAAATGTTTGCAGTGCTGTCCATTTGAAAGGAGGTAGGAGGTAACAGTGCGTTGTTTAATACAACAAATCTAATTAGGCACTCGCAGAAACTTCATGAGGAAGAATGCTGTGAAACCGAAGTTAGCTTTGATAACCGCTAATATGCTAATTTGATAATGCTAGGCTACCTGAAATCTGACAAGATATGCAACTAAGCGGATTCAGAATAAGCAGATATAAATATTGAATTGATCAGACTGGGGTACCAAAAACGTGGATTGGGATATCCCTGATATCAGTCATGGGTAGGGTTCCAATCAACTAATTGCAGATTAACAAAGTGGACTTATTTTTTTTAGCAGGTCTGTTTGCGCTAATTTTGAAAACTGTTATATATTATAACAGTTTAAATTTAGCAGTATAACAGTATAAATTTAGTTCTGCCAACTATAAATCCGCTAACATTTTTCGCAGGTAAAATTAACTGACAAATATTTGTTCTGGTCTGTTGTAAGCTTGTCTGCATCAGTCTATCTAGCATGCTATTGGCTGACTTTTTGTAAACACAAGTCATGATTGGTCGATAAGGTAGTCTGGGATAAAGGTAACTGAACAAAAATAAAATCCATTTGCACTAGGGTACCCTGAACTAAGTAGAGTACTGGGGCCTATATCACAAAGCTGGATTTCTCACTTAGTTGCGTAACTTATCAGATTTCAGGTACCCTAGCATTAGCGGTTAGCTTTGGTTAGCCGTGCCCACCACTGCCTAATATTTATGAGTATGCATATTATATGTATGACTTATATGTACAGTATTACACTGTGTTATAAGCAGAGGTGGACATTTCAGGTCCAGAAAGTAACAATCCTGAACAGGATTTTGTTTCAACCAACCAGCTGAGTACTATGTGACTGGGATTCTTTATGCTCAACTAGTAGGTTGAAACGAAATCCTGGTCTGGATTTTTACTTTCTGGACCTGAAATGTCCATCTCCTGGTTATAAGTCCCCTCGAACAACCCCCTCCCACCCCCTTCGTCATGTGACTGAACAGACAGATCAAGGCAGATTTCCTGTGTACTGCTCATACCGAAGGCGCATAGGATAGCTGATTCTCCCTGTGTGGGCAGAGGTGGTGAAGGACTCACTAAGCAGGGCAGGGCTCCACGTTGCAGGCTTCCTCCAGCGGGCTGGGCCTGGAAACGCTGTCGCACAGCTCGTCCACCATCGGCTCATGGGTGGCTCTCCGGACACAGCCAAACACCGTGCGCCTGGTGCCTATGAGGAAGCAGGAGCGTCAATGCAGCCGAAGCTGGGCCTGAACATCTCAGCCTCTCTGCGTCAGCTGCCTGCCAGCCCTACCTCGACCACAAGAGGCGCTGCAGTCTGTGGTTCCCACAAGCTTCCAGTTGTACTCACGCAGGTACCTTGGAGGTAGAACTGACTCATCTGGAATCAGGGAAGGATATCTGCCTCTACTAGGCGGTTCATGGTCACCTTGACCATTCAAGGTGTTCCCTGCAGGACAGAAGGTAACAAGGACTTCAAGCCCCAGAAGCTAGTAGTATATACAGACAAGTGAGCGAATTGATTGGGGGGAAGTATAAAAGCAACATAAAACACTTCACCTGATCATTTCCCTGTCCAGCAATGTCACATACATACACTGCCTGGGCAAAAAAAGTCACCATTTGAATTAAAATCAGCAAGCCAATCAATTTAAATCAGTAGCAGGCCAATGATAGAATCATTATTACAGCTCAGCTACGTTATGCAGCAATAAAGTGAAGTCAGCTGAGTACCTGAACAGCCAGGTTATCCCAGCAATGGATTTTTTCTTCCCAAATGGCATGGGCATATGCCAGGGCGAGAATGCCAAAATTCATCAGGCATGAATTGAATTGTGAAAGAGTGGTTAAGGGAGCATGAGGAATCATTTTCACACATGAATTGGCCACCACACTGTCTTGACCTTTACCACATTGAAAGTACTTGGGATGTGCTGAATAAGACTTTACTCAGTGGTTCAACTCACTCATCATCAATAAAAGATCTCGGCAAAAAATGAATGAAAATCTGGAAGATGTTGAGAATGGAAACAATGCCATGATGAATGTGCTCTACAATCAAAGCTAATGGTGGTCCAATGAAATACTAAAGTGTGCAACTTTTTTGGCCCAGCAGTGTATATTTTCCATGAAAATGAAAGATAATTCTTACTCTTTTGCCAGCCTGTGTTTTTTGGCATTATTATTTACAAAAACTGCACTCAAATTATTATCCATTAAAATGCTACGACTTTTCAGAATTGGTCAGCAAAAATACTGATCAATTTCACACTCAAATTTCTCATAGAAAAGTCTACAAACCCCCCACAAAACCTGGTAACGCTTGTAACCTTGAAAAAAAAAACGTTTTTCAGGAGTGACAATAATTGTGACAATAAACTAACCTGGGCCAATTTTCAGTTTTTACCTGCCATTACCTATTAACAGCCATAAATATGAAGACTGAGATGAGCACCTGGGCTAGAAGCAGAAGGCAGCTGCGGGTTTTCGACAGGAAGGATGAATTCGTAATGCACCCCAGGATTAGGCTGCTGGTAGATCATCTGACATAAAAGGACATTGATGCAGGTGAGAAACCCAAAGTAACACAGAGCCAGCATTAGAGAAGATACCCCTTCCTCTTAGTTACTCACGTAGACGTCCAGGATCTCGTTGGTGGGGCCCTCGGCGACGAAGGACTCACCCGCCGTGCTGCTAATCTCATTGGGCCGCTGGTAGGTGAACATGGTCCCTACCCCCTCGTATTTCCCAGGCCGGTCGATGGCCCAGTTCCCATTTATAATGGAACGTCCAGAGCGGCTTCGTAATGCTACAAGACACACGACATGTCATGTCTTTAATGAAGAGGATAAAATGGGAAAGAATATGATAGAATCCCTCACAAATGGTCAGGAACTGGCAGCAGAGGTTAAGGGAGTAAGACCGAGGGCTCCAAATTCAATTCACCATTTTGATGATGTGCTCGAAAATTACTGTCCCAATCGCTATAATTCCGTAACACTGTACTCCACACCCCACTGAGTGCTCATACTCTGACATCTGAAAGTGTTCGTCGCTGCCACTGCCTCGACCAGTTACAGCCACAGAGTCCACAAAAACAACGCAACCACAAAGTATCCCAAGAAATACAGTACTTAAGGAGTCTTAAGTTGCTATGAAGGCTCATAAATGCTAAATTTCCCAGTGACCTAGGCGAGACAACTTCTAAATATAGGAACAACATGAAACTATTTAGCCTTGTATATTTAGTTATATATTATAGATCATCATTGATGACAAAACTGATGTTACGCCAAATGATAATATCCTGTCATACGGACATTTGATTCTTTTTCCACTTGAATTGATATCAGCTGGCAAAACAGTCCTGAAATTGCCAGGTATAAGAACAGAAACGTACATCAAAGCAGAATATCTGGTCCGAAATATCAAATGTGGTGGTGTGGGTAGTGTAGGGCTCCAAAAAGAGCAGGAATTTGCCTCACAGTGACGGCCAAACTCACGTCAAAAGGAATCACTGTGATAGCTTGTCAGCAAATTGTAAACGTCCATGGAAACAAACACCCCCATCCACAATTGGAGTTCATTTGAAAAAAAATTGAATAATTTATTAGTTAGGCGTTAATAACAGAGACAGAGCTATCATGGCCATGCCAGGTTTCTGCTGGAGAATGGAAACCAATCTAAAAAAGTCGTTAATAATAAATGTTTGGCCTGTAAGAGGCACTGTGGGTAATATGCTACATTAATTTGTGTAGATGCTAGTGCAGCTTGTGAAGGTTCAACAGTGTAAGGAACAAAAGTGAATAATAAGTCTTCAGAAAATGACCTGACGACGCCTAATGACAGAACCATCTGGAAGCATTTTCATTTCAATCAGTGTGGCTTGATGCAACAATCATTTAAACTACAGCTTTCAAGCATCCAAGAATTCTCACTGATAAGCAACTCATCAGATTCCTCTGACCTCACATAACCTGTTTGCTCCAAAATATTTACATCTGGCAGCACAAGGGCTGAATGTGGAGCTGTCAGTAATTTTGGATGAAAAACCGACAGACATCCTTTCTGGCAATGATGATATAAGCAGAGCCAAGAGCGGGATGAAGGGTGTGGTTTTGAGGAAGAGGAGACAAGGTGTGCCAGCATGTCATCTGCTGTTGGTGGAGAATCCACTACATGGCTGGCAGGCTTGGTGAAGACCAGTGGCATATTGTCTAGCTAAACTAAAGCATCCCCACAGCACATGACATGAAGGCTCTTATTTCTTTTTCAGAGGCTCTTCTCTTCGACTTCTACCTTCTTTGGTAGCCAACGGAGCTGCTAATGAAAGGAGGAATCCCTCCCTTGCGTATCTGGAAAAAACGTGGTGTCACCAGCAGGTAACGCGTCATCAGAGGAAGGCACCTTACCAAGGATTCATCACTCATGTGCGCTCTTTGAAATGTCAAGATCTCTCATCTTAATCAAAATGGATGGAGACTGGAACGGATAGTGTTCCTCTAGCGAAAGCCTATTTTTCCATTTTCCCAGAAGGTTCCCAGAAGGTAGCTGACATCCCCACTTTCCAAGCTGGATCCAGCGCTGAGCTGTTGCATGGCTTGAATTAGCCCTTTCCCCTTAAAAATGAAAGACCTCCAAGTTCAGAAGCCCTTCTTGTAAATATCCCACTTCCTTTTCCAACGAGTACGTTTCTGTAATGGTAATGATTATTTTTTATCACATACCAGTAAATCACTGTGCCAGAGTCTGCACCCTGGTTGCTGGCAATGTGGATTCTTGGATATTCCAATTAAGGAACAAAAATGGTTTTTTAATTAAATAAAAATCTGTTCCATACATGACTTTTAAGCTGTTTACCAGATGTAGAGGAGTCGTTGTGTATATATGGTGAAATATATATGAATAATTTCTCTGGCATTCATTTAAATGGCATCTTAATATATACATTAATTTTATTGGAAGGAGAACCATTCAGGGGGGTCTGAGAAACCAGTGGCGCAAAGTACACACCAGTGGAGAATCACCAGTGTAGCAGAGGTATTTTTTACATATACATTGAACAATATCTTCAACAACTGGAAAGAGTTTGGTGAAACCCATCATCAAGAACGATTTCGCTGGAGAGAAATGTTGATAGAAACCCTCAGAACTGACCCAGGTAGTTGCGACTCTTGACCATCTCTGTGACATTGATATTGGTGGCGCCCTCTGGTATCTCCACGATCTTGTGGTAGCCCATCTTGGCGAAGGTGTCCTTGAAAATGCCAGACACCACCTTGCAGGCAGTGTTGTCTCCTCCACACACCCCACATCTGTCCACCACTTTATCGGAGCCCAGGTAGTCATCACAGCCCAGGCTCTGTCCAAGAAAGACACCAGGAGTGGGTCATAAGGGAACATGTGGTACCGAGGGAGCAAGAGACCAGCTAGGACAATCTGCATCTGGATAACCATTACAGCTACCATTAATGCAATAAGCGCTAATGCTAACTGTCGACAGGCTACCAAGGCTTTGATGCAAACTACATATTTTGATCCATTGCAATGAGCTAAATTACGACTCACTTGAGTCACATAAAAGCCCTTGCCTGAATAAAATGACTTCAATAACATTTTCTTGCAGTAACATAGTGTACCTTTTTCAGTATTATATCCAACTATTTAATTGCAAAAAAAAGCAAATGTGAATCTTCTCAGGATCACCATAAAAATCCCACCATCCACAGTACAGATGGCATCAATTACTGCCTTCAGAAAAGCGATTCCTAACATCTTTTATATGACAGGTCCCAGAATTCTAGTGCTGGCCCACTAGGGCAGTGTTTCCCAACCCAGTCCTCTGGGACCCCCAGACGGTACATGCTTTTGCTCCCTCCCAACTCCCTACCAGACAGTCCACATTTTTGCTCCCTCTCAGGTCCCTGTAAGAACAAAAACGTGGATTGTCTGGGGGTCCCCGAGGACAAGGTTGGGAAACACTGCACTAGGGTATGAAGAGAGAGAAATAGACAAGCTTGAAAAGACGGTTATACAGCATGGACCATAAATTCTCATATATATATAAAGTTCTGCCTTCACGGACAGATGCTCCATGACCTACGGCTGATCCAGGCAAGACTCATTCTTAAGTTTCACAGCCAGTAATATGGCCATACCATATTACCTCCAGTACAAATAAGTCTCCTACATCGGACTGCCAGAAAATATAAAAAACAATAAGTGACAATCAGCATATATGAACAAATCTCTCTCAGAGCTGGTTAGTGACTAGCAGCATTGCATATCTCAGAAGTTATTACGTTACATCGCATTACATATCCCCATCCCAAAGAAGCAGTCATGCAGGAAGCTGTAACTTCACAATAATCCCTTTTCAGAAATTGAGAAGCTCTGTCTTATGGTCTCCAGGTGAGTATATATTTGGGCTGTCAACTGATTAAAAAAATAAACTAATAAATCACACGTTTTGCAATAAAAAAATGTTTAGTTATAACAACTAAAGTCAATAACCAAATTTAAGTAGAATAATCACAAAGGATGTATATTGCAGACACCATTGTTTAATGGCATTTCTTGACAGCTGTATTCTCTGTTTGACCTCCAGCTTTCCGGAGAGGATTCCCAGGAATCCGTGTCATAGGTTTGCCCCCGTAGAGGAAGTAAACAAGACATAGCTGTGTTAATTTATTTTGACACACTAAATATTTTTTATTAATTGCAACGATTAGTGCATTAACTTTGACAGCCCTAGCTATATACATACATTTGATACAACAGACATTCTGCTTTTTGTTATGCCTAACTCGTGTAATGCTGCCGGTTTCGGTCTCGTCTTTGGCCTCCGTTTATATCTGAGTTGCAGTTCCTTGCTCTCGCTTTGTGTCCTAAGCCCTGTCGCATCTCTGCTCCTGACTCCCGTCCTCGCCATAACAGAAATTGACTTGCATCAAAACTTGTTCCAAGGCAGAGCCCGCTATCTGCTCTCGCCGCTTTTTTGGACTGACTAAAAGGTAGATCTCATCGAGAAATGAGCCGGACTGCCACTTGTCTCTGTACTCGAGATTAAAACTCCAGCATTCAGATTCTGTTGATCCCAAAAGGCTCTGGAGGTATGGCCAAGGATAGTCACCATCCCACCAAAGAATGGTTTCAGTGACTTCAGTCTTACCATGACAGAAACTTCAGTCATTTAGTGAAGCCTGGCGGTTTACGCTAAGCATGCTTATTCCTGAGAATCCCCCCCAGAGCACTGCATGCTCAAGGTCAAACTGAGAGAATACGGCTGCCAAGTCAATCTATTCCCCTCGTTGCAGTGGAAACACTATCTAGCTATAAAAACAGCCTACCGAGCGGGAAAGACCCGTCTGTCCCACGGATTCCTCCACCAAACTGATGCCTCCTGAATGGTCTTATTACGTCCTTACTTTGCTAATAGTTCTTGTATAGCTCCAGTACCATTTACTCTTATGCCTGGGCATTCACTGGAATCTCAGCATGAATGTTTGCAATGTGCTATTTTCCTCATTTGTGCATCTCTTTGGACAAAAGCTTTTGGAAATGAAAGGCGAAACTGAGCTGAGAGCTGAGTTTCCTCACCACCATTTCTATTATATAAATATAAAATCGACAGCCACTGACCCATAATGTAAAACATATTGAATGATAATTAATCCAGAAACCTAAACAGAAGTCAAACACTCAGAGAATCCTTCTGAATGGGAAAATGCTGTCTTCGCTCTGCCAGGGTGTTTTTTCCGAATTACCAGGCATTAAATTAAGAATCAACCTTGCACAAGTACTGTAGAGAATAGAAGAGTGATACTTTATATTCAATCCTGTGTTGAAAGTGTCCTTTCCTATCCCAGCTCTCTCTCCCGGAGACACACATGCAGGAGAGAACAAGTTTTTGGGGGTCACAGTGCAGGTCGGCCTGCATACAGCACCCCTGGAGTCATTAGGGTTCAGGACATGGAGCCCAATGGTGACCTCACTCCGCTGGCCATGGGATTTGAACAGACAACTTTCTAATCACAGGAACAGAGTCCTAAGTCCAGAGAGCCAGACACCCGCCGTCGAAACAGCGCAACTCGCTTGACCAACCAGCAGAGTGTTAGATCTCATTTCAGTGCCTTGGGATCAAGAAAGTGTTTATATCCCTATTCATTTATTAAATTGCATTGTTTAAAGATTTCTAAATGACACTCAAATGAAATCATTACACAGCTATTTAATTCAAGCCATGGAACAGCTCAGATATTTTGCTAACCAAAGAACAAATTCAGCCTGTCTTTTTGTCCTTGTCCCTTTAAAATATAGCATAAGCTGCAAAAAATAAATCCTCAAGCTAAGTAATCTGCAATAATTTCATAAGCATATTAATTATACTTATACAAAGAATGGCGCAGGAGTTTAAACATTAGTTATAGCTCTTTAGTTACTAGAAAATAATGAAGATTATACCGTCCATGAATTTTTAACAGATGTGACAAACACACATAAAAATGAGACTTTGTGACAGGTTCAGTGGAAGTTCCTTATTCTTTGTTCAAATTAAAAAAACAATGTTGCTTGCTACGAAGATGTTTTATGAATAAAAATATGACAGCAGGTCATATAGTTGTGGTGAAGGGAAGATGTAGGTGCTGCTAATCTTGCGGGTAATTTATTTAGACAGATCTAAGTATTAAAAGGACCTTAGTCCTTATCATTTTGGGGGAAACTATTCAACAAAATATATGCATGAATGTTTGTATGCATGTATGTATGTATGTACGCATGCATGCATGCATGTATGTATGGATTATTAAATTAAATTTTTGAATTTCAAAAACCATATGTCCCCCCAGAAGACATAAAACATTAAAATGCACTAAAAGTACTATTCCTGGCATAGAAGAAAATCCATTGTTTTCTCAGAATCACAAACAGATTCGTGAAGCTACATTACCAGTCTATTCACCAGTGAGCCAATTCGCTCAAGTTCACCTCTAGCGCTTCTCTAGAGAGGCAGTGGGTCGGCTGGGGGCCGTATCAGTGGCCGATTGCCTGGAAGGGTCACGATGCTCTTACACAAACAGAACTATCACTATTCCTCTGCTGTTTTTAACCATCAAAGCACATCACACCCTGTAATGGGGGAAAAGCAGGGATACGGGAGAGCAAGTGATTGTCCAGATAGAGTTTTAATCAACTCTGAGTTCAAGTGAGAAGAATGTCCAGATTAATCCGATTCGCTGCCTCTTTGATGGTGATGAGGAACACTTGTCCAGGTGGAAGGACTTAGCAAAATACCACATGCCAAAAAAATAAAACAACAGATCCGCTGTATAAAAGCAGGAACTGGAGAACTCGTATGAAATCCATGGGCCAATAACATACTTGTACTCTATTTATAAACAGCATACATCTAAAGCAAGCTGAGAGGCAGCTTTGAGGCCTTATGCCACCAACATTATGGGCTGGATTCCCACCTTGGCTCCACATGAGTAGTGACCCACTTCCTCTTTAAATCCCGTTTCCTCTCAGTCCTAAGACATGCATTATGGGTGGATCAGCATCTCTAAATTGCAGTGTGTGTGTCCTGTCATAGATCCCCGTCCCTGCCTTATTGTGTCAGCATGTGGTTTGGCACCTTCTACCATTACAAATGCATGTACTTGGTGTTCCAACCCACGTGTCCCAGGAAGGCTTTGGCACCCAGGACTGCTGGACACAGAGCTGGGGAGAAATTTTAGGGCAGATGTAGGCCACTTACCACAGTGTTTATAAGGCTGTGTCACTTTCGCTCTCAGTGGCCACTGAGACAGCATGTGTCATAGATTCAAAGGCTTTCCCAAGGACTTGTTTAGTAACAAACCTCTACCAGTCTGTGCCCCCCGCCACATACTCTGCTTGTTGCAGATTTCTCTCAGCCTTCTCAAGACAGATTCATATTGTTTCATACGGGCTTGTATGGGATACATCTTTGGTCTTTGGCACAATGTGGTAATTCTGCAACCTGATATTGACTCCCACAAAAACTAAGTGGTATATCATCACTTAGAGGGTGGTAACCACATCTTGATAACAGAAAAACACAGTCAAGAATAGTTCTGGTGAACTGTCCATGGGAACAGCTTGTTTTATGACAATAAATACTGAGGTTAGCTTCATAGCTGATGATCGGTGAAATGTGACAGACCATCAGCAGCAAAAAATATTCCCACATAAATGTTGAAAGAGGTGAGGTAACGTAAAATGTAATGATTTGTTCACTTCAAAATGTTTACTTCCATTTTTACTTTCCAAGACATGGAAAAGTAGGGTGTCAATTTTCCTGCACTACCTTATACTACTGGACACAACTTCTAAAGCACCACTACAGAGACTACTATAACACAAAAAGGACAGAGGAAAGCGTACTTCACTCAGAGTCCACTTTCAGCAAAGCTAGCTGGGCACCGCGTTAAAGAAGACACGCCTAGCAACAAATGAAAAAAGTCTTTCAAGGGCTCCGAGGGATTTGCGCACACTGGCTAACATGGCATTTAAATCTACAAGTAAAAGCATCCAAAATCGAAATGCTGGAAGTCATTGACGTCAACAGGTGAACAAAGGAACACAATGGCCATGGTCCTAAGTAATCCTTGAGTCGTTTTCCATTCGAGAAGAATCGCTGAATGTTCGAGATCCATGTAGACTCCCATAGCAATGACCCGTGAACACATTTCTGCATTACAGAGATCCTTGGGATTAGATGTGAAATGCAGGGGGCTATTCATTCTATAAATAATAGAAATAAGGGTGCACAAACCACAACTCTAGCACAGAGCCTCTTCTTTCATTACTCTATTCATCGCTGCTGGATTTTGCATTATAGTTAGAAAATACTGGGCTGGGTGGAGGGCCCTGTCAGGACTGCCTGATTTAAAGTAATCTCAGCATTCCGGAACGTTTGTCCCGCCTATGAGAGAACAAGCGAAACAGCCTCCAGTTCAAATGTCCAGTTTATTTTCCGTAAATATAAGACCGCTTCGACGATGAAGCATCACAGAGCTTTATTGTGCAGACGCTCCGCAGTGGGGCTGGCGACTTGTGGAGCACAGCCAGGTCCGTTATCAAGCCTCGGAATGCACTGATAGGCCAGCTTCTCTGGAAAAGCAATAATTATAACCCTGGTCTTCCAAACCTGAAGATGCAGCGACAAGATCACCCCAGAGGGTAATTTATGGGGGGAGATGGCCTTAGAGCAAGCGGGGTGTAGGATGGAAATGATATTACTAAGAACCACAGAATCCCACAGTCTGGGCACAGCATGAGAGGGAAAAATATAAAAGAATAGCCCACCTTGCTGTGTGCTCCTCAGAGGCTCCTTAATGAAATCCATAACTTACAGATTACTAAAAACCTCTTTTTTTTTTAATTACAGAAAATTCTACGCCGAAAAATATTTTTTCCGAAATGTCTAAAAACATTTACGTCTAACAAAACTTGTTTAACCCACAATTACGCTTACCATTCTCTCCACTCCCTTCAGGCACATGGCTGCATATTTTAATCCCTTGTTCATGGATACAAAAGGAATTGGTCCAGAGATCAGATATTTTTTTTATTCACAAGTCCACCTGCAGAGTGAATCGCTAAATGCTATTCGCAGCCTGTCTCTCTCTGGGGTGACTGACTGATGTTTCTTGATAGTCCGACAGCTGCGCAAACTGTGTGTGATAGCGTGGAGCCGCACGTGGGCAGCGGACGGCGGGACCGGGCGCTGGGCCCCGCCGCCATCGCCTCCGAAGCGACGCTAACCTTCATCCCCGGGCGGCCCTCCCTGGCCAGACTCCCGCCCCCTACCGCGAAGTCCCAGGGCTGCGGCAGCCAATAGGAGGAATTGGGGGGGCAGCCCATCTGCAGAGAGACGCCACTCCCCGCGGATTTCCCAGACTCCCCCCCCC
>JAODKL010000021.1:125409-154644 GCA_026780765.1 Petrocephalus schoutedeni | reverse complement strand
AACATTTAATGGCCCAATTTAAAAGAAAGCAGAATAAGCTTAACCTTGGGCCAGCCTGTGCATTTGCTCCTTTTTAACACTATCCTCCCCAATGTGGGAACATTTCAGCAATAAATTTAGGTGGTGGAGCTAAGAGGGTCATAAATCTCAGAAAATTAATCCAGGCTAAAATATTCACCTCAACAACCAAAATCCAGAATAAAAATATTTTTATTCTTCATGCCGTTATAGCCTTCCTGAGCATTGGCTAGCAAACATAACACCCGCCAGACAGAGTGTGGCCTGTGCCAGTCACAGAGGTCCATTTCTTTCCAAACAGGCCAGGGGACGTGAGGAACCAGCAGCCCATCTTATGTCAGTAGTGGTGGCAGAGACTCTTGTGTCCGTCTCCAGTCTCACGGCGGATTTGCGCTGAAGTGGCCGATTGCCCTGTTACCATGGAGCTCTGCCTGGAATGCAGTGTCCACTTTCAACAAGACAGCACGGCAATAACTCACTCTAGTCATAACAGAGGACTAAGTCTACATTAATCTCATGATCATACACAAAGCTGATTACAATAACAATTCCGCGGAACAGCTTTACGGGACTGTCCAAGCTTAGTAAATTACAGGACGTCAGACTCTGAACTGTTCAGTCTTCTCAAAAATAAACAAACCAGAACCAGTGAAACTTACTTTGAAGAAGGCCAGGACGAATGTGTATCATTTGTAATGCAGGAAAATCAAATCATTTTAAGGGGGGGTTCAATGTTCTAATCCACCCAACGTTCGAGTCCTTTTGGGAAAAAGTCTATATTTCAATTACAAACCACCTATGGGATCTGATGGGCCAGGCCTCCTGAGATGTTGCTGGCCTTCCTGCCCAAGGCCTCTGGAGCTCAGTTTCACTGTAAGCTTACACAAGCTGATGGAACAATTTCCTTCATGCTCACCATAAGTCTTCCTGCTCTCCATTCCCTGCCACTACTGTAGCTGTGTCTGTTTTTCCTAAAACACTCACTTCACCTAGATTTCTTCACACAATTACTAAACCATTCCTTAGATTTAAAGGTTCGCAATGACCTCTCCTTCCTCAGACCTGCAAATTTCCTACATTCCTCATTCTGATGCCTTGACGATTTATTCTTTTTCTGCCGGTCAACTTGGTCCACTTGAAACTTAAGGTAAGATAAAATATAGGCTGTGTGGCCCTGTCCCACACTAGTTTTATGGAACACAAGTTCGCTCACTGACACTTCTATCTTTGCAGGAACTTACAACACAAACAGATATGAAAAAGACACACATTAAACCATTTTTCATTACTAAGAAACATATATGAGGATGTCTTCATAAATCCTTCAAAACAGACACTTTGAGGACATCCCCGCAATAGAGAGCGACAGCCGTGCATGCACACGCTAAGCCTCAGACAAATCTACAAAGTACACTTCACACTCACGGGGCACCGAACTCCATCTTACATTCCATTTCTCAGGAGCACAGCTGCGTTAGTTCAAACACAGACGCACACAGAAACCCATTCATCCTCGCAAACTGTCACACTCACCCCGACACACTCAATACACGCTAGCATGCAACTCATTTTTGCAGCAACTCCCAGTCAATCGCAGCACAATGAGAGGTCAACAGCATATCCATTCATCCTGCACACAGCATACATCCATCTCCCCGTCTTGTAACATCAGTTTGATTGTGCTGGATAGAGATGAGCTCATATATTTGCCTTTACAATGGAAAGCACTGCCAGTCAAGCCGCAACCAGCACCACCATTAACAAGACAGCTACAGCAACATTTACTGATCTATTCAAAGCCAACAAATGACATGACAGCAATAAAAAAATCCCATAATCAATCAGCTGTTTTCACAACATACCAGGATACAGTTCAGTGCACAATTTCTCTCTTTCCAAGAATAATGGAGAAAAAAAAAAATCAAAGGTTTAAAGAAAAGAAAAGTTTTTTTTTACACTTTGTCCTGGACTGAGATGATGAATATTGTCCGCACAAAACTCAAAGTGCAATATAATGCACCAGGGGTGGAATTTAGGATTCTGCATGTAGCAGAGATGGAATTTAGGATTCTGCATGCATCAGGGGTGGAATCTAGGTTTTAAATCTGCATCCTGAACCTGCTCGTATTCCCAGGAGGAGATGCTGATTGGACAGGGGCCCCCAGCAGCAGCTCTGAGGTGACTGCAGCGTTAGAGATGTCAGCGATGCAGAGGCAGTCTTGGGGCCCTTTGCCACTGCTGCCTAGGAGCGCAGCCACAGACAGGCCTGCCGACGCACTTCCCGCGAATCGCACGCTGACCACCGCGAAAGAACGCCGCTCGACGCAGACCCCTGCATCTCTCGGGAATAATGTGCCAATTCCAAGCCCCCTGGAAAACCTCTGTCGAGAGCACCACCACCACACATAGACAGATTTCTCCAACATACACCGTCGAGCACAGACTGAACGTTAATGCATAGTGAACATTTTGACGTGTGACTCAAACGTGCACTATACGTGACCCTGGAGGCACTAGGAGTGTCAGTGGGGTTTCCTGTTCCTCTGGGATATAAACGGCAGGAGGGTTAAGGTGTGAAGGCCACACCGAAAGGGAGCGTAATGGCAGCTAATCGCTCTGCCTAAAGCTGGGATACTACACTACTTTTCCCTGATTAAATTGGCCCAAATTTCATCAGCCACAAAGCGAATGGCCACAGTTGGTCAGAGTGACCTGGAAGGCGTGCTTGAAGGATCAAACAGGAAGTTAGAAAATTATAGAACAGCCTTACTCATCTCTGCTGACACCGAATGTACAGCTCAGCAGATTCTCGTTTCGCATACCCCATCCTGTTCCCCATAAGACACACAGGTAGGCGAGAATAAGTTTGGGGGGTGTCACAGTGCAGGCTCCCCCTAGGGGTATGCAGCACCCCCATAGCTGGGGGCCAGGGGCCTAGCTTAGGGTCCCACCAGCAGCATCAGTCTGCCGACCCCGAGATTTGAACCTGGCGACCTTTAATCGTGGGCACAGCATCCTGCTGGGCCACATGCCGTCCCCAAGCTTACCAGCTGTATCCCAGCACTCTTGCATATTAATGAGCCCATAACGGTGATCTAAGACTCATATCTGTCAGATGGAACCTGCCTTCTGCTACAGCACCTGTGCCCAGATCTCGCACCTGGGATCCCGTGGACTGCTGGGGCGACTGGTGCGTATTCGTGCCTCGCCGCCCCCAGCTGCTTTCTCTGAGGCTGGACACGTCGGCCTGCGGGGAGAAATCAAGTAATAATCCCTGTCCTCGGCCACCCCCCCGAACCCCCAAACCTAAGCAAGATGATACAGGCCCGCAGGTCCCACGTACTTCAGCTCGTCCGGAGAGAGCTGCTGGGTCAGCCCGTTGGACTGCTGGGGCGGGCAGTGTTCCGGGCTGCCGTCCTCCCTGGAGCTGGTTTGGGCCGGCAGCTCCAGGCAGGCCTTAAATCCCTCCCACTGCTGTGCTGCATTGCGGATGGCCTGGCGACGTTTCTCCTGAAAGGACACGGGTTACACGCACACGTGCGGGTCACACTCGAGCACACACACACACGCCGCCACCCTCCACATTATTACCACATTTTGGCCAAGACGCATTCCCCTGGTGACTTTATTGCAAATCACATGGTTAGTGCTGCGTGACCTTATCAGGGCCATAAACTGCACGAGGCATTAAAACTGTAGCATGTTTTCAGTTTAAGCATCCAGTGGTGGAGAGACAGAGGGCAGGAAGCCTGAGCATAACTCACACACCTGCAGAGGCAAACAGGCCCGTCCCACAGTCTGTTCGCACTTGTCCCATAAACCTGAGAGCACTGCAAACATGGCATTATATAGATATCTAGGGTGCTTTAAATACCTACACACCGCGTAGCTCTGGTGATGATGAATACAGTGCCAAAGTATTTGCTCGGAATCATGTCGGCCAATAGCGACGTACTATAACTTCTGTAGCCTCACAGCAATTATTCGTGCAATGCTTAACCGGGGACTTCTCACAGTCACTCAAGCATTAACTGTCACAGAAGCCAGCACATGACTCAATGTGAAATTTTCCACCTGTTTGGCTCGGAACCTACGCCAGGTCATCACTACAGGCCGTAACCACGTGCACGGGCCATCGTGTTTAACCCGGGACGCGTCTCTGAGGGGATAGTGACAGGCTTGAGCAACTTGCCAGAGTTTTTTTCCTGGCCCGCTGAGAGAGAGACCCAAAGCGGATTGCCGGCTGTCATCGAGACGGCACGGCCGGCCGGATGGCATCCACCTCACGCCAGGAAAGATGGTGTGTGGTGTAGAGACGGTCCAACACACTGGGCAGCACTACGCCCCCACATCCTGCTAGGCATCAGTGTGATCCAGTGATGTCAGTAGCTCTGAAACTGACCCCAGAAGCCCAGGCAGGGACAGACATACAGGCCACGCCGGTGTCCAGCGCCCCAGCGTGCCATGGGACACGCCCTCGCATGGGCCGTCTGGCTTCTGTTCTCAGACTCGTACATTTAAAGCACTGGATGAAGGGATCCAGCCCCCTATCAAAGGAAGTCATTACAGCTCATGCTGGAGGCCTCGTTTGGAGGAAAACAGGCCAAGTAGTGGTACATCGAAACTTCGACCGATGCCAATAGCTAATGTATTTTTGTCTAAATTAATTTTATTCTGTGGAAAACAAAAAATCTACAGGATAGATATTATAAACATGTTGCTGGTCGCTACCTTGAGACCTCTTGAACCAACAAAATTCATCACTCCACGATGGAAAACACCTTGCCGTCCGATGATGTCAGACCGAGAAAACAGACCGATATCCATATCTTGATTTTTAATGAATATCGGCTGTTAACAATATATTAACTGATATACTGAGCATCTTTAAGGCAACAGAGAGGTAAAGACACACTTTATTAAACATTATGAAATAAACTGCATCGGGATACAAAACCAAATGCATCTCATTATTGCACTGGTGCTTCTGCAGAGTTGCTCGCAGTCAAACCCACTAATAACACTGTAAATGTCAGGACAGACACACACCAGGCCAAAGGGGAACAATTTCACATAGTTACTCTGGGAAACAAGAGGTCTTTAAAATTAGCATTCCCAAGTAGCCACCTCCACAAAGTCCTCCTGGAGGATGCAGGCTGAGAGAATAGGAGACACAGCTGATGTTTTCCATTGTGTCATAACGCATAACACACCGCAGATAAAATGCTAAGGAGGTGAGTGACCTTCAGGAAGCCGGTGCAAGGGGGCAGTGTGGGAGCTTCCACGCTAACTTGGGGCCGTCCCCCACCGTACCAGGTCCGTCCGTAACAATCGCCCAGACACACAGCCAGGCATCCAACCCCACTAAGCATCCATATTTCAAACATTAGGAAACTCACAATTCACCCGAAAGCCCCAGCGCCACCACCACCTGCAAAGAGAGTAAATTTAAAAAGACCGAGTGGTTTTGGGGGGCTCTTAAATCAGGGAGAAGCTGCAGCCAAGGGAGAGAGATTGCAGTCATTTTTCTACTGGCCTGCATCACTAGTGTGAGCCTTGCAGTAAGCCTCATTCCTCAGGACACATCATAGCAGGAAGCTACCTGATCTTAGAGTAGCAGCACACAATTGTTTAACACACAACCTACACTGCATATTCACTAATGGAGACTTCTAAGCACTTATGTAAGTCGCTCTGGCTAAGGACGTCTGCCAAGTGCTGTCAATGTAAATGTAGGATGGGAGAAGCTTTCTCAGAGTATTTAAAGCTCTCATTTGTGCAGTCATGGCGTGTGTGACCAAATCACGACTACATTATCACAGCCAAGTTTTAACCTGCTAACTGATCACCCAGTTTGCTGGGTGGTTCCTACTGATCAAAGAGCCTGGAATTCTGAAGTGTCGTTGTGATACTTCGTGGTATTTCTCGTAACGAGATACTTCAAAGAGATACATCCGTAGAACCACACCTCCATTTCCTCCTGGAACATTCTGGACGAGGAAGTCAGAAGTGAGGAAATGACAGCGTTTCAGTGAGTGTACCTTGTGCACCGCATGCTTGTGGCTCTCTCTCTTCCGGTCCTCGTCTTTCCGCGGCAGAACGCAGGCCATGCGCCCCTCCTGCAACAGAAAGCCCACGTGTTCAACAGCCCATTTTCTGCATGCATCGTCAGCCCGATCAGCTAAGCACTGACAAGCATCTATCCATCCATTATATAACCACAGCTTCTGTCCTGGGTCACAGGGAATTCAGAGTTTCAATAAATCTAAAATTATCTCTGATTGTCCCCTTGCTCCGTATTAATACAGCCGTACTTGGGTTCGCCGTAATACATTGTCACCTTGAATTTTTCCCCTCGAAACATTCCATCTCCCCAGGTGACCTTTGACCTCACGGCACCGCGGGGAAATGCCGCCACAGAGCCAGCAATTTCACAGCCTGGGAAACGGAGAATCTTGAGCTTGCCTGCCCTCAACGCCTCCTAGCTCCTATTCCATGTCATAAACTGCAGAAAATTATGGGAATTTTCCGTTTTCACCCCATTGCTCTGCATTCCGACACCTCGACAGAGTCCCTACATACCGTCCACATTTTGCAGATACACTAAAGTCACACAGAGACAAATCCGTCCTCATTATCTCATGCCTGGAAAGTCGCACAAGTCTGATAAACTGCCGCATATGTAACTCCCAAATAATCTTCCAAATGACCAAATGAAAGAGTACTGATAATTGATGAAATCATTTTATCCTTCATACCAGACACCGTACATTACACTTAAACAGCACCTGACTGGGCTTGTCAAATCACGAGGTCAGAAGCAGAGTGATAATCTGAACAGGCTGCAGTTTGTGCTTCACACCCAGTGAGATGCAGAGACACTGCAGGCTGGATATCGATCATGGCTCTCTGGGCACCGGCCCTTTCAGCAGCGATGGAGAGATGTCGGCAGGGGCACACCGAGACCCGGACCTCGGCAGGCTCACACCGAGACCCGGACCTCGGCAGGGGCACACCGAGACCCGGACCTCGGCAGGCTCACTCCGAGACCCGGACCTCGGCAGGCTCACACCGAGACCCGGACCTCGGCAGGGGCACTCCGAGACACGGACCTCGGCAGGCTCACACCGAGACCTGGACCTCGGACCCCATATTGCATCGTGAGAATCAGCACGAGTGTCAGACCTTCATCCCGCACTCCCATTAGTATATGACCGCGTTTGGCCGTTTCCGAGCTTCCGTGCGCTTTAAAACAGCACAAACTCCACCCCTTCGCTGTGTATTCTCCTGTGTAGTCACCCAGCTAAGAGCTCAGGCCAGCTGTACATCTCTCCTTGGCCTCTGTGTTCCCCTGTCATGGGCTGAGGCTGTGACAGTATACTCGAGCTAAGCCCGGGCTGAGCTGGATGTCGTGGGGACCAACATGCAGGCGCACGCACGCACACACACACACACACACACAGTCACAGTCTCAGCCGCAGACAAGAGCATGGCCACACCCCAGCCCTGACAGAGGTATAATCACTCGCAGCATGTTATTTTAATATGCCCAGAAGCAGAAAAGAAGGGGTTTGAAGTTAGCTAAGAAAAATGACCAGGATTTTAAAACACAAGCCAGAATGAGCCGCCTCTGTCTGTTAGCACTAAGCAGATAACAGCCCCACCCCCACCCAGTACATGCTCCTGTTTGTACAACAATTCTATGAGTTAATGCCGCTTTATAATCGCAAACCACTCAAATTCAGCTATGCCAGGAACAAGACCGTCGCTCTTCCCCTTTCTGGTAAAGGGATCCCAGTCCTAATCCCCCCCCACCCTGGGGGCACTAGCAGGAGTAGTAATGCACATGTCCCCAAGAATCAATGGCCAGAGATGATTCTGGGGACACACTAAATGAACAAGAATCTCATTCCTTAAACAAAACCAGGGTATTGGCAAGAACAGCTCAGAGAAGGAGAGAGAGAGAGAGAGAGAGAGAGAGAAAAGAAAGGAATGAAAATCACAGCAGGCGACGGTCGCCCTTGATCAGAGCTGACATTGTCTACTGCCCGTATGCTACATTTCCACCCAGCTGAGCACAATACAGCTCTATCTGCTGCAGCCCGGCGTGCTGATGTGGGAACTTCCAGCTTTTGTTCACGCAGACGCAGACGCAGCTGACGGCTAGCGAGGCAACAACGAGCCGCGTATCGCGGCAACAAAGCGGGGTCCGTCCTCCGTCGCTGGGACGTATCTCCCGGATACGGCCGCCGTCGGGCAGCTTGTGACGGACCCTGTGCAGGATGAGATGCAGAGACGAGGCCCCCAGCGCGTTCTGCGGGGTGATGCCGACCCCCGTCCCTCCTACCTGCTGTGGTGCCCGCTGGCGGGGGGGCGACGCGACTCCGTCGGCAGGCAGTGCCAGGCAGGAGGCGAGCGGCGGGCACGTCAGTCCTTCCCAGCCGTGGCAGCTGGCAGCCCACACCATTCCCCTGGCTTGCTCACTTGCTATCCGCCTGCCTGCCTGCCTCTCAGGGAGACACTAGCGCCGGCTCGCGCATGCCCGGCCGCCGAGGCTGCTGCGCACAGGAAGGGGAGGGGGGAGGTGGCGAGCCGCATGCTAATGCGGAGATGCTGACTGCGGGAGCAGCGTATGCTGACGGCCAGCGCCGGGGTGGGGAGCAGCAGTCCAGGGGGAGGAAGCCCACACGTGTGGATGGTGGTGGGGGGGGGGGGGGGGGAGAGAGGAGGGGGAACGGGAGCAGGAGGGTAACCTCCGGCTGAATGCAGCGCAAGGGCGAGCCGGGTCAACGTCACCACATTCAAGGCGCATCGGAACACACACAGGCCCCCGTCTGTGCAAGCTGACGTCCGCATGCTCCCAAGGGTGTGCAGCCCAGCCTCCTTTATTGACCGCAGACACACTGAGGGGAGCGAGCGCCAAATCAATGCATTTATGAATGCTGTGGGTCTCCTGGTTACAGCCTGCCAGGGCAATTAAGGATGGGATGCAATTCCAGCGAAGAAATTCGAGATAAGAGTATTACGCTCAGGGATATGAAGCGATCATTTGAATGGAAACATCTCAAGACCTTTCCTAAATCACCAATACCAGTGTTTCCCAATCCAGTTCTCAGGGGCCCATAGACAGGCCACGTTTTTTACTCCTTCCTGCAGGAGCAAAAATGTAGACTGTCTGGCAAGGAGCTCAGAGGGAGCAAAAACATGGACCAACTATGGGTGCCCAAGGACCTGATTGGGAAACAGGGGATAACAAGTAACAAAAAGGAAAGCAGATTTGCCCTCCAGGAAAGCTCTGCATCTGCGAGTGCCACACCCAAATCAGATTCATAGTAGCTTGGGAACACCTCTAAGCAGCACTGAAGGCAGTCAAACTCAAACACCAACATCCATTCAGACCACCTACAGTCTGAGAGGGTGCGAGTCTCCTCCCACATTCATGTCATTGGCTGATGGGAGTGATGATGATCTGTTTCTACAGAATTACTACACAGCTCCTACCAGCACAGAAGACAAAGATCAGAAGCCACAAGGTTAGAAAATGCAGCCAGATGAATCCTTGACCCACATCGACATGCGAGCTGCCCATATCCCACATTAACTGCAGACCCTTAAACCCACCGCCTCCAGCCAACGACTCTGCAGCTTGAGACGATAGCCTGCATGGCCCACGCTTGTGTGAGCTAGGCCCCAACACCCACTAGTACTCAGGACTACAAGCCAAATCACCCACAAACATCAGTTTACAAAACACACGCCCACGCACCTTTTCTTTCCCTCTCTCTGTCGGGATTGAGACTCTTCTTATATTCAGCCCAGCAGAATGTACATTTAACTGACATGCCTTAGTGAGTGGGCAAGGACAATCGAGTCTAAGCTGATGCGACGCATGCTAACAGCCAGCCAATCAGAGCCAGGCCAGCCCCGTGTTCAGTGGCCCTGCATTCCGCATCCTTCTGCAGAACCACACACCTCCGCCTGCCAGAACTGCCTCACTGTCAATACAGCTGCAGTTCCCGACTGCCAATGTTCATCACAGAGCTCTGAAACTATTAATTTAAAAATTGTGGCACTGGAAACTAGGGGAAGCAGCATCTTTGTTGTGTCTGTGTAGGGATTTTAAATGAGCGCTCTGTGAAAAGGACTGTGACCAATGTTCTGGTTCATACCTCTAAAGGCTGGTTCATGTTTTTTCTATTTTCTACCCAGTATAATCAGAATGATAACAAAAATGGCTAGCAGATTTGAAGAATGATTGAGAGAGTCTGGAAGTACAGGTATTTATAAAAGTTTCCTCACTACAGAGTAATAAAAACTCCCAAATGGCTACAAACTAAAATAAAATATGCTTGTACCACAACACCATGTACCTGCGTATGTTTTTTGCATGGGGCCCAGTCGAAAGGGTAAGATTACATTCTATTTTCATATCTCATTTTATTTCAGTTTATGGAATTGTTTTCATTGTGTTGCCTTAGGTACTGTAAGTACATAGTGCACGGCAAGTTTTAGTAAAATTCTCATTTATTCTCATAACATGCACACCACACTACATAAACACGACTCTTAAGAGCAGCTTTGCTCTATAGCACTACTCCAGGTCTGACATGGTAGTACAAAGTACACGGTATCCTGTCACATTGGTGCTAGAGGTATGAACATCCTGGACTGTGGGCGGTCCAGCACTACAGCGCGCTCACTTTCGCATGATATATGAACCCTAGGTCACTCATTTCTCAAAGAATAAAAAGTCCACATAAACTGAATTCTGAGTTCATCCACCGGGTCCCAGTCACCCCAAGCTCAACTATGAGAAAATCTTCTGTGGTACACATGGAAGGCACTAAAACGGCACCTGTTTTCATTTGAAAAAACGGCCCTCTTCTGTTTACAGTTAGTCTTCTGGGTCTTTACATTTCAGTATGAGAAGCAGAACGTTTTACAGGGGCCTGAAGACATCTGTGCTCGCTACACCCTCGCAGTACGGATCAGAACCAGAGAGAAGTGAAAGAGAGTGAAATAAATTAAAGCTGCATGCTTACTCTGCTTGTGACTGATGAAATACGCCCAGAATGTGGCACAGTGCGCAGAAATGCTACAGTCACTCCGAATGCTGGCCATGTTTCTGGCTGCTGGAACAACACGTTTCCACTAACATTGTCTAATGGGACCATCAATAATAGATGCCTTTTACTAATTAGCGGGCCAGACAGAAAAGTAGGGGCTGTGCGTCATTTAACAGATAGAAAAAGGCATCCTGCTGAAGCCGAGATGCCTGAAGCCTAATCTACATTCAACCAGTTTATCCATTATGCTAAGGACAGCGATGCCGTTTCACCAAACTACAAAACCGCAGCAGGAACCACAAAAGCATAGAGCCCACAGGCTAATTAGACCAGTGCTTCCCAGCCTGGCCCTCAGGGATCCCCGCAGACCCCAGTCTACGTTTTTGCTACCTCCCAGCTCCCTGACAGGGAGCGTCCCTGGGAGGGAGCAAAAACATGGACTGCCCGGGGGGTCCCTGAGGACCGGGTTGGGAAACAACGACTGAGAGGAATGAACCCCCACAAGAGGTTAGAGATGAAGAACAGGTCAAGGGCATTTAAAGATCTACTGAAAATGATCAGATGGAAACATGCAGGTACATGCTCCTAAACGACAAAGCGATCACACCGATAAAGCGATTCAAGTGTCCAACATCTCTGGCAGGGGTAAGGAAACGGCAGGTCTATGTCACTGGGAAAGCCCCAGTCGCCCGACATACAAACACCAACAAATTAGAGCAGCATGTGCAACTTAACAGGTTTATGTACGAAGACATTCCACTTACATTTATGATGCAGATGCTTTTGTCCAAAGTGACAATCAAGTGAGCGTGAGCAGGGGCAGCCAGTGTCCCAGGAACGACCAGGGTAAACGGCCTAGCTCAAGGGCCCAACGACGAAATCACTCTGCAGGCCATGAGATTTGAACTAACGACCTTCTGATCACAGGCGCGGAACCTTAACCTGCAGGATCCACACACAAAATGACTTGCCTTTATATGGCCTCTAAAGGACAAAAAGCACCAGGTGAGCTTCATCCCCAATCAATGAATTAGTAGAGCGCTCAAGTGAAGCTTCTGGTGGTTCCTCTGATCTCTAGACTCTCCAGTTCCCCGGGACGACGCATGTCAATGACATATAGGGCCGACAGAGGTTTAAAGGTAGACAGGAGGCCAAAGGGTCATAAATGCAAAAAGTCCAGGTAGCCAAGGACACAGAGCAGATGTTTAGATTTTCGCCAAGTACAAGAGTGCTGTCCCAATAACCCCAGTGGGACGAAGGTCAGCTAGCACCTGCAGCCTGGAGGCAGCCAACTGGCACCCAATGCACAGCACTTACACAGCTGGGCCTGGCCTCGGCTCAGCACCTGCTGAGTCCAGGACGGCTGGACGCAGCCCCAACCCAGAGCCTCAGAGGTTAAAGTGGAAAAGCGGATGAGCAGAGGAAGTCACATGACTCCACACCCAAGGCAGGCATGCATTTGAAAGCCCAAATCTCGGGGGGCATGGAACAATGTTCTTTCTGCGGCATGGCATACTTGACTTGTCTAATTCATTATATCAACATAATAAATTTACAAAAATGAACCTGCATATCCCTGGGCCAGGTGCTCACAGAATGAGGTCAGATGCCCTCTGTGGGCTATAGTAGGGAAAGACTGGCAAAGCACTTCACTATCACCTATAAACATAAACAGGAAGTGCGGGAGCTGCACAGGACACGCTGCCAGATGGTAATGCCATCTATGCCATGGCTGCCAGATGTTAATGCCATCTATGTCACACTGCCCGATGGTAATGCCATCTATGCCATCGCTGCCCGATGGTAATGCCACCTATGCCATGGCTGCCAGATGGTAATGCCATCTATGCCATCGCTGCCCGATGGTAATGCCATCTATGCCATCGCTGCCCGATGGTAATGCCATCTATGCCATCGCTGCCCGATGGTAATGCCACCTATGCCATCGCTGCCAGATGGTAATGCCACCTATGCCATGGCTGCCAGATGGTAATGCCACCTATGCCATCTCTGCCAAAAGCCATGGGATCATCATCACCATTTTCCAATGGCTTTGAAGAACAAGCAGCTCCCAATAAATACAACTTTGCATTTCACATTTGCTCAGCTTCTATCCCAAAAGATGATCAGGGAAAAAAATTGCATACCCTTGTGTAGTGTTGTACTAATTAATTAATTAGAGCATGAGGGCAATTTAATCCCAATAGATGTCTTTTGCTTTGCCGTTTTCTCCACCCACCTTATTGGATACCGAGAAGAGGACAAAGGACCGCGCATGTTAACAGCAGCTGGCCACTTCCGGGTGTTCACCATACACATGGCATCACCTTTGCGCAGTACAACATGCTGGGGTAACACAGCATACCAACATATTTCCATGTGTTCCAATGTTTGAATCTTGAATCTTGTCTCATATCACAAATTTCACTGAACACATATTTAATTATCGAATAAAAATCCCGAAAATCTTCCATAGCTCAGAATCACGGTGAGCCTGGAGTCTAACCAGACAAAGTGTTGTGTTGGTGGTGAAGAGCAGTATTTTACTGTTCCAGTAGGGGGCCCCGATCTTCAGATGATGGGAGATTGTTGGCATTTTTTTTTTAATTTCCAATACAACAATCATTCAGTGTTTAATTAGGTCAGAAGTATTCATGTGAAATTTACGGCATTTAAAACATATGTGCATTTTAAGTCTGTATCTTAAATATTAATTTGCGCAAATAACAGATAATTGTGTCAAAAATAATAATACATTCAAAAGAAGGTACTTTGCTGCTCCCTGCTGGCCGCATGTATTTATTGAACTCTTAAATCGTGCGGATCACTCATAAATGAAAGTATTGCAGTCCATATAAACATGAAAATGCATAATTATTGTTAGTGTGTAATGATAATATATTATTGCATTTACCATATGTATAGTAAAATATATGCACACACACACACATACATATACACACATATAGTATAGTGGCATATACACACACACACACAAAAACAAATCGATTTATCTGGATGAATGGTCGACTGGGCTCTCTCACCTTACAGCCCCTGAGAGAAAAACCTATATTTATATTCACCTATGGTAAGGGCCACATGCAAAACATTCAAACATCACCTGACGTGATATAATTGGTTTGAAAGATGCCTACAGGGATGTGTGTGTTGTGACACATGGACTGAATCTGAGGGACAGAAAAGTATACTGGTCTGGTACCTGATTAGACTGAGGGACAGAAAAGTATACTGGTCTGGTACCTGATTAGACTGAAAATACAAACAAATGTGTGTACTGGAGCCTGAAAATAATCAACGTTACAAGGAAAAAGGGCCGAGGCTGAAGCGATGCCAAAGCCAGGGCTAGGACTGCAGGTGCATCAGTCACAAAAACCACGGCAGTCATCGCAAGAGGAAGCTCACTGACGGGGAGAATACGACCGCTTACCGGGGTAATTACAGAATACCACAAGAGTGCAGCCTCATTACCACAGAACTGAATCACCGCCTCAATGACGCACTCCCGACAAAAAAAATGCTTCATAAAGCTGAAATTTACAGCAGAGCTGTCATTGAGGAGCCACTTTCATCCAAGACCAGCGCGCAAACACATATATCCTGGTGTAAGGCGCACAAAACCTGCACCCCATAGCAACTAACTAACACAGCCCTAGTTTAAGTCACTTCTCACTCTCATATCTGTATCTTAAAGGGATACCGTCAGATGCCAATTAGCTACCGTAAATAAGAGAAGGATTTGTAACGGCATGGGCCTATAACAGCAAGGAATATGCGGCCATTTTAGAGAAGCAAACATTGGCACCCCCATGTCATAGTATATATGTACTGGTGTATATGTTACACTGTTGGGGTCAAATATCCCCACAATGTGGTAAAAAAAACAGCTATTTGTGCAGACCATATTTGTCAAAAGTCTTGTATTTTGTTTGGTTACTCGTGGTTAAGGTTACGGTAGGGGAAGGGCAGGGGAGTACCTGGGCCCCTTGCTCCGACTGGCACTTTCAGTCTGATTTTACTCGGGGGTCCCTATGGAGTCCTGAAGGTTGTCATTGTTGGGATTTCCCATATAAATGAATGGACAGTCCCCACAGAGATACGAATACAAACGTGTGTGTGAGAGACAAAGTGTGTGTGTGTGTGAAATTCGAAAAACCTAAAGGAAAAACAATATTAGACAAACAAGGAGTCAATTTAAAATACAACAAAAAGTTGTCTTGTATAAAAATAAAACTAGCGTTTTCTTATAGCTAAGGAGCATTTTCTCACATACTAAATTAGTTCTGAACTAATTCGTTGCCACTGGATCAAAGAATTCCGAATCAAAAGAATTTCTTTTTCAATCTTAAAACTAACACACTAAAGATACTGGAAACAAATGACGTTAATCTTACCTTTAAAAAAAGGCGCCAACCTATTGAGTTTGTTACCCCACTTTTCACGTGTAACTATATAATTGTTTTATTCCGGTTCACGCCACACACTGATAGTTACCGTATTTTGAGTTAAAAAAAACCGTTACATTAAATGTTACGGTTTTTATCATCTTTTATTCCAGCAACACACTTAAGCCTCCACCGTGTAAATTGTAAATTGTTGTAGAAACGTGCCGGCATGAAAATACAGAGCTGGCGAATGTCATACTTTTGATTTCCTTTACAAGCATTGTTTTTTTTTCTAACATATCAATGGGACAGTAATCAGAGCATTAATTCAGTGATCACATGAATATAGCGGATATAAGGGAGTGTAAATGCCTTTATATGTAGTGGACGGGAAGGTGCTGGATGACTTATATACACACGGCGTGCGGGGGGAAATGATTCAGTGCCAAGTGCAGGTTTCTTTAGAAGCAGCAGATGGGGAATTACTGAATGAGGATTATACACACATTATACAGTAAAGGGGTGACATTTGCAGCGAAACCCGCCGAATCGGCGGTAATGCATGCACAGGTTCCTTCAGAGGGTGCATTTCCCACCGCTCGGATCAGTCATTACCGTCCGAGCCTCCCCAAGTGCTTCCTTCACGCACTGGCGCAGAAACGGCAGTGTCGGGCCTTTCTCGGGGGACCACGGGGGGGGGAATTACGGCATCCAGCTCCAGCGTCCAGTGCTGGCTCATCAAAGCCAGGGCGATGCTGCGTGCGCCGCCGAGCAGAATGCGGCACGCCGCCGAGGCGGCGCCCTGCGGCGCGGCCGGTGACTCACGCAGCCGGCTGGCCGGGGCGGCGGCGGCGGCGGAGAACCAGCCCCCCTGGCTGGGGCGAATGCGCCAGCGACATGACATTTACCAACTCCAGTGGCCAGGGGCATAGCGGCTCCTCGCAAGGATAAACATCAGAGGTTTACTGAATATTAAAAGTGAAATATGACAAAACAATGCAGCCGCAAAATCACCATAAACTACCCTGGTATTCGACTTCTTCACTGAACGTGTCCTATTGAATCTGATGAGCAGCTTATGATAAACTCGCTGCACTATAAAGCCGCGTGTCATTCGCCCTGCATGTGGGCGCTTGTTATCCAATTTGTAAGCCTAAAGCACTATTGGTGATTGACCCTCCTAATTGGCACGGCGTCCTTCCCTGATTGCCCACAGTTTTTAAATACTTGTAGTAACAATTCAGGGTTCCCGTCAGAAGCGCACACGCGTCAGGTGGCGGTAGTTCTCGTTCCTTGTGACATTATTAGCGCAAACTCAGCGTGCGGGAAATGCACGCCTTGATAAAGGCGTTCCTGCGCTGCCTCTCGCTGCTCCTGCCGGCCCCCTGGCTCCAGCCCGCTTTCTGCTGGTGGGTTGGGGATGAGTGCGGAAAGACGCCATGGCCCAATCCCAGGGCTCGGCTCAAAGCGAGGACTCTCCCCGCACATCGGGAAGCGCAAACGCCAGACGGCAGCCCATCTCCTGCCCACGGCGGCTCTCTCTCCGCGCTCCGCCGGCTGCAGTGGGGCAGGGTCTGGGAGCTGTGGCGAGCCGTGGGGCGCATCTCCGGGCTTCCCTTCGCGCTACGCCGCCACTGGTGCCAGAAGCATCGGCTGCTGCGCGCCGCCGAGACCCGCGGCGCCGGGGAACTGGTGACTGCGGCGGCGACAGATCCGATTGTCAACATCACTGAAGGGGAGGACGCCAGCATCCGGGAGGAGGGACGCTCGCCTCCCGGCATGAGCGCTGCCATGGCATTGTCTGCCCACCTTGACGCAACAGCCGACTCAACTCGGCTGGCGTTAGCCGAGGAGATCATGGTGGACCAACGGCAACAGGAGATCGGGACCCAGGTGACCATAACCGTGGCCATCCAGGAAGCAGAAGACGAGGAGCCCGCTACGGAGATGCCTTCAAACTCTCTGAATTTCTACGGCGGTAGTTGTAGTGAAGACGACACTGGAAGGCAGGAAAAATCAAGGTAAGTAAACTATTAATAATAGTTTTATTAATCATTATTTCTAAACGTATTTAGTGGCTGTTACTGTAACGTTCCTCAGTATTATGGAGGTGAGATGACCTCGTCACATCCCCAGCGCGTCCTTGCATTGTTAACAGGCATTGTTACCTCCTGACTGACGCAGGTCAGTTCCAGCAGCGTGGCAATCCGGCCAAGGCGCCTTTACACTGACCTGTTGCTGATGTGACCCGGCGTCATGCTTTCCCCCCCTTTTATTCTTTGATTACTCCGTGGGAACATGGTTAACGATCTTATTGTTTGGTTCTTCGTTAAAGTCGACTTTGCTAGATTTTTGGTAAGGGTTTTCAGTTTCTATTGTGGATTTCGGGTAAAATGAAACGTTCCCTAATTTGCTCCTGGAAATCCTACCTTCACCAGCTTTCTTATGTGAGCACCTTTTAAGAGTGCAATCAGTTATGATCGTGCATAGGTGCAGGGCATCAGGCATTCCATGATGAAAAGGCACCCTTAGGGAACCAATGAACCACACACAAGGGGTTTTTATAGGCGTGATGATTTATGCTGTTTGTGAAGTTCTGATGGTCAGGACTGCAGTGAGATTCTTGTTGCTGCTTGCAGCCAAATCACTGTGGTATTCCAATGGGGCAAAGCAGCAACCTGATCTCTCAGGCCCTGTACTTTCCACCAAACCAGCATCTTTAGAGTTGATGGGTAGCTGCAAATTTCATTGACTAACACATTAGAAGGTTCTTCATATTAGAAATGACAGACTTTAGTCCAGGTGCATTGGGCATGATTAACAAAACTACAATGGGTAAAACCCCCTTTTTTTTTTTTTTTTTTTGCACTCAGCGGAGCAGGCACAAGTGGTGGAGAAGCTGAGGAGGACAGCTGGCAGCCACCAGACCCAGAGCTCGCTCAGAAGCTGGTGGCCCAGATCGAGTACTACCTGTCTGACGAGAACCTGGAGCACGATGCCTTCCTGCTCAAGCACATCCGGCGTAACAAGATGGGCTACGTCAGCATCAAGCTACTGACATCCTTCAAGAAGGTACCCAGTGTCTGCATAAAAAGAGCTGGTTAAGTCATTATTTTGACCATGGGTTTCAAACTCCAACCACCCCCCCCCACTGCCCCTGCACACTTTGGGGACCCCCTGATTTAGACTACAATACCAAGGTACAGAATTGAATGCGTTAATGGACATCAGTGCATTTCTATAGTCCAGTTTTCTCTAGCTCTGCCAGGGTTTTATATGCCTGCACCCAATGGTGTATGGATGCAAAATCACTGCTTGTCATGGTACTGAAGCAAAGCTATTTTGGTACAGTAGAAAAGCTAGAGACCCACTGCGGTGGAAGCTAAAGCAGATCCAGTGTACTTCTTCTACAGAGTAGCTTTTTAATGATGTTAGTTCTGGAATGAGCACTTGAATGACCATATTCGAACCTTGGGTTCTCTGAGCGTTGCTACCTATTTCCAGGTGAAGCACTTGACTCGAGACTGGCGGACGACTGCCTACGCACTGCGCCAGTCCGCTGTGCTGGAGCTGAACGAGGAGGGGCGCAAGGTGCGCCGGCGGTCTGTTGTCCCAGTGTTTGCCAGCGAGTCTCTGCCGAGTCGCATGCTGCTACTAAGCGAGCTACAGCGTTGGCCAGAGCTGGGCCTGGCCTTACAGGGCCGCTCGGGCAATGGCGATGGATCAGGGGCTGGTCCCACCCAGCAGAAACATCTCATGGAGCTCCTGCTCAAGGCCTTTGGGACATACGGCTCCATAACTTCTGTGCGGGTACTGAAGCCCGGTAAAGATCTTCCCGTGGACCTGAAGAAGTTGAGTGGCCGCTACACACAGCTCAGCACTGAGGAGTGTGCCATTGTGGAGTTTGAGGAGGTGGAGGCCGCGATTAAAGCCAGCGAAGCCATGGGTTGTGGTGACGGGGTCGCTGGCCCACTTGGTGTGAAGGTCATCATGATTGGCACCAAGCCACCCAAGAAGAAGCTGCCCAAGGACAGACCACAGGAGACCAATGGGACCTCAAAGACCCGCTCGTTGAATAGCCGTGTGCGGGAGCTGCAGTACCAGGCGGAGGACTCTGCTTGTAGCTCCTCTGAAACGGAGAGCAATCCCACCTCCCCTCGCTTCAGCCGCAAGGTCCAGACCAAGAATAAATTGAGCCCCCCAGCAGTGGGTACCTGCTACCACCAAAACAACCACCTAAGCCCAGTAGTGTCCCCATGGTCCAGCCCCTGGCCAAGCCCCCGTGCCAGCCCAAGTTCCCTACGCAAGTCTCCACACCCTTGCAAGTCACCCCTGGCCATTGAGGGCCGACTGAGCCCCGAGCCTGGCCGGCGCTGGGCGGACTACTCCTCTGACAGCAGCCTGACTCCCTCGGGTAGCCCCTGGGTTCAGCGGCGACGCCAAGTCTCCTCCCAGGAGAGCAGCCCAGTGGGCAGCCCCATGCTCGCGCGCAAGATCCAGAACGCAGACGGACTGCCCTTGGGTGTCGTAAGGCTGCCCCGTGGGCCGGATGGAACTCGTGGCTTCCACTCTGCAACCATAGAGGAGAGGGGCAAGGCTGCAGGAACGCAAACGTGAACTGGAGTGCCCAGCACATCAACCACCGACTTCCAGAATGACCGTTCCCTCCTTAAGCGACTGCGTTTTTGGTACTAGCCAGTTTATGCTTAATTTTTGTTTATATGGCTGGTGTGACTCCATGTAAGCTGCTGTGCTACTCCAGAAGAAGCGAGCGCCGATTTCCATGAAATCGTACAAAGGTCTCAAGTTCAAAATTCAAGTGATTGGACTTCTTCCATTGGCGTTTTAGAGATCGTGATGGGTGGAGTGCTGAATAGCTTTTTAAAGCTGCTGGAGGACAGACTCATTGTGAGCGGATCCTGTCAGACTTGTACATGTGTATGTTAAATGTAGACCAGTAGCTCACTGTGCTAAGGGCCTGTGGTATTATCACTGTGGCCTTCTGTGTTTGTGAATATTCCCTGAATAATGACCATGCATCCTCTTTTGGTAACTATGCAGTTGTAGGTCAGTGATTTAATTTGTTTTGGCAGTACAGTAATGGAAAGTGAATTTTGGCAGGAGGGGGTCTTGGGTGGTGAGTGCAGTGGTGGGCAGGGTCAGTGGTGCTTGAATGGTAAATGTTTACCCTTGTGCAAAATAAACAAATGGCAAATCACTTGTGGTAATGTTTCTTCTGAATGATGTGCCTTGGGCGGACAAGGCCGTATTCATGTCATAATGGAACCAATAGGGTAAGGAAATGGACATTCCTGCTCAAACTGTAAGTGGTATGATCAGCACTTGAAATGGGTCGATGCCTATATCACATGACTGGGACCTGCATCACAAAACTGGATTTCTTAGCTGGATAAATTTGTCAGATTTACGGTTACCAAATGCAGGCAAGTCCATTTAAACTGAGGTCCCTCAAACCTGACTGCTTTATCCAGTTATGCAAGCTGTCCTGTGTTTGAGATGCAGGTCCCAGCACTGAACAGCGTGCTGACAGCCCCCCCCTTTAAGCACTGCGTAACCGAACAACTAGCTTCTGCTTCCTGAACTAACTTTAAACTACGCTGCAGGTTGCTGCTCACTCGGTACATATCCCAAAAGCACAGCTTGCATACTTGGCACCATGCAGCAGTGCCGTTCCAGCTATATGAAGCTGCTGATGGGAAGAGCCAGGTCAAGTTGGTTTTGATGTTGCTATTAAGGACTGAGCTACTCAAATGGATGCACTACCTTCATGTATTTCTTCAGTACCGTTCGTCTACAGGAAGCTCCACAGCTTCTAGAATAACACTAAAAAATTAGAAAACCAGCTGAATACTTCAGCAGACACCTTTCAAGCGTCACAAAAAATGGATTCACAGCTGAAGATGGTAATTGGGGATGAGCCTGCAGCCCCTGGGGCTGGCAAGTTTATTTATTAAATCAGGTGTTGTGAGCCACTATGCTCTAATTACATTGTAAAGATTTTTTTTTCCATTATTGTGATAGGCTCAAGTCTGATTTTCCCAGTGTAACATAAGCAGTGACAAGTGACTAAATGTATAAAAGTCATTTCGATTAACACCCTTGAGCCGTGGCCCAAGGAAAATGCTGCTTCCCTGTTAGCATGCCTGAAGGGCCGTGGGGTCCTGAGGAAGGTAGGTGGAGGACCGAAAGGCCTCAGGCCGGAGCGTCGCCCACGTCTGCTGCAGCCGCTGCTTGACGCCATCTGTGGCAAAGCTACAGCCAATGGCCTGCTGCGAGAGCTCCCACGCGGCCCTCCGGCTGAGTCCGAACGTGGCCGCCGCTAGCTGGTACTCCATAGAGAGGCTGGTGCTGAACACTCCTTTGTCATCCGTCTAGAGGGACGGGTGTCGGTTAAATTGTTTTACAGGTGCTATTAGGAGAAACTGAAATGGATCGACGGCTCGGCAACTCACGCAGAGCACACAAGGGTGTCCCAGCTGGTACCAGTATGGGAAGTGATGTTTCTCATAGGACTCCACAGTCTGACCCTTGACATTGGATGTTAAGCACAGCTCTGCAAAGGAGATGTAAGGGGATAGAAAGGATCTGAGGACTGTGGTTAATATACTGAATGTGGTAGACCTTTAATTTGAAGAGTTGCGGTGGGCTTGAGAGAGGCTTATATACTCAGTGACTTGCAAGCGGCCCGATATTCCAAACAGCATGCAGACAGGGTTAGGTTCACTTTCTGATTGGCTAAGCATTACAGCAGCTATGATGCATGATCTAAGTAATTGCCAGTGTGGTGCGATTATCAGGGCCAAAAAGAGCGGCTCCAGCATCTAAGAAACAACTCCCTCCTATTTTGACATAATGCAGCATTTAGAGTTTACAACAGCTCTGGGAAAAACTGGGACCTATCAGTTTCTGCCTGGCTCTTCCTAATAGTAGCCATTGAGTGTAAATCTCAGGTTCTACAGATGGTACCTTTGAAATTAAAAGCCTCCATATTTCAGCATCTCATAAGCAAAATATATAGCTATCGTTTCAAAGAAGATTCGCAGTGTAACATTCACATTTATTGAAAGAAATCATCAGAGTCTGTCTAATGATCCAGTGTAAATAGACAGTGTGAGCAATAGTGGCCATTTCTTACCCAAAGGAATATTTTTCTCTCTGACTCTGTCCACCAGAGTCTGAGACCCACCCGCTTCTGGGTGCAGGAAAGTTCCATGACCAATTCTGTCAGGGGGGAGAGTCAGCAGGGCCGCCGACTCCTCCTGCTGGGACGGGACCTGGAACGGAAATGAAGTTCAACTGAAATTATCATCAGCTCAAGACTGGATGTCTTTAATGTACATTTTTAAATGTGTAATTTTTTATAATATAGCATTGGTGGGAAAACACACAGTTTCACTGGACATGTAAAATGATTAAGATATTCTGTCCTGTTCCATAGTGGTATAAGACTTTTGGGAAACGGACCCTCAAACAGTTAAGTTACTAAGAATAAGTCCAGATAGAACAGAAAAAGGCAAATGTCTAACTTTATGTGTTCATCATAATAGGCATTATGCTTAAGGTGCATAGATGATTGTGTGTTCTAGGTGCTTAATGTGTTACTTTGGGGGGGGGGCACACGTGGCACTATGAAAAGCAAGTGGTCAGGCCTTGTTGTAGGAAGAGCTTGCCATCCTGGGCTGATGGGGCTTCGAATACCTCAGACATGTGCAGAGCCAGCTTCAGCCCACAGTTTCTGGCCTTCTGCAAGGCAGGCAGGAAGTCTTTGCCATGTCCCACCTTCAGGAGGAATAAAAGGCCCGTAAAATCACACGAGGAGCACACCAGTCATTGTTAAAGCAAAATGAATGCCAACTAAAATGAGAAAACTGGGACAGGATCAACTGACATTTGGGTCCCCACTGAGGTCCAAGCCGACGACCAAGCCGTCGCTGGCCAGCATGTAATCCTCCGCGAGCTTGACAGTCTCCATAGCAACCTCAGGTCCATTCCTTCGATCTACTGCCACCAGGAACCTGCATGAGCAATTGGACATGTACTCACCTTCCTGTATGCGAAAACATCTGTCAGAGGAAACAGCTGGCGTCTTACCTGACCTCCGTGTCTACGTCCTCCTCCTTACACTGCTTAATGGCTTCAATGACAGTTTCCACATACCTTCTCTTGGTTAGACCTTACAGAACAAAGAGAAGCTTCTTTGCGATGTGAAAAGTGTAGGATGCCACAGATGATAATAATAAGAAACAGATAATCTAAGTAAGAGGTGGTATGTGGCTCTACAGATTAGGCCACTGAAGGTTGCTGGTTGCAAACTGGGATCAGACCTACAGGGCCAGAACTGGAGAACTACCTTAAATTTAACTATAACAGGACAGTGTTGTAGGTTTTAAAGCAATACTCTTTATATACTCTTTACTTGAGCCTCAAGCAAAATACATGGATCCCTCCCCCCTCCCCAAGTCCAGGCAGGTAAATGCACAAGACTCCCACTACGATCTCTTTGATAGATGCCTGAAAATATTCTGAAAAATATTCACAAAGAAAATGAAATTTATTGGATCTTTGTGCGGGGATGTTTCTTTCCAAGGATTTTGGTTTCTGTTAAAACATATCATCTGTGTTTCATAACTACTTATCCAGTGGACCATCTCTGTGAGGCTGGAGTCCATACCAAGAAGCAAGGGTCACCAGGATGGGGACCCCCTTGGTTGGATGGCCATGTCTCCTTCATCACAATCACACAGGTTTTATGCAGATATTGGGGGTAATATTTAAAATCCATTTCATGCGGTTTAGCACTCTGAACTACTGAAGGCCAAAACGGCACCTCATGAACCACTTGTGGTGCTTTTGGCCCCCATCAGTTGGTGCTCTTGGCTTGTTTTGGGGCACATTTTCGAGCCTGTTTTCGAGCAGATAGCCCCATCTAGTGGGCCCAAAAATACAACAAATGGTTCACAGAGCATCATTTGGCCATCACTACACTCATGGCGTTGTAGCCCGCTTGAATCTACTTGTATGGGGGCATACCAGCGTCTGCATTGGCCCGCGGCGTGCTCCTCAGCTCCAGGTACTTCACACCATCTTCCGCAAACTCGCGAACAACCGATTTGGTAACCTAAGAACACGGACATCCCTCCTTAAAACCTGCACATTTATCACGTTTCTCAAGGTACAGGATATATCATAGGCATAGTAAAAACATTTAAGTAAGACAGCTCTTCCTTAAAAAAAAAGTTTCCATACCATGAAGAGGTCTTCTTCTGTGTCAATCAGTCTATGAATTACTTTAAAAAGTTGAAAGCACCTGTAAAACAGGTCGTCTTTACAGCTCTGCTGGCGAGACATAAAACGTAACAAAGGCAATCTTTGACATTTCAATCATATGCCCGCAATCAAGTAAACGCCGAGATAAAAAATACACAGTAAGTATTACGGCTCGGGTTTGTAGGGGTGTTGTTCCCTAATGCCTTGGGTACCCACTCGTCCAGTGTCCGCTGCTGGCCCTTCATGATAGCAGTCATACTGTGATCAATGTTCAGATGCGGTTTGCGGGCTATAAGGCGCTCCATAGTGGCGACGCTCACAGAACCATTGAGGTGAGCGTGGAGTTCCTAGGGAGACAGCAGCGAAGCAGACAGCACCATCCGTCAGAGAGAGAAAAGCACCTCCATTCCAATAACTCATCACTCATTCTGGAAAGAAACAATGATTTCGATCGACTGAAGTTGGCCAACAGGGAAACAAAGACATGCCTTTTACCAATAATATTTTTATTTTCCCAGTTACGGTTTTTGTACTTTTACATACAGTACTACACTTCAGATGTTAATTCAAGGACGGATCAATGGCGAGAAATTACCACTTTCGGGAGCTGACGATAAAACAGTTCTACGTCATCCTCCATCCTCATATTTTACGCCTGTTAAGCGGCTGTGCGTCTTGGCGGTGATGACCGTCTAATAACAGTATAATAACGCCCCACTTCCGAAAGCGGTCTCTCTCGTAAGCGTTTCGGCCTGGACTCGCTGGTTGCAACGTCGAAATAATTCCCCGGACTGTCGGACACACGCGCGAAAGTTCCCCCTTTTTGCGTGACGCGCTCTTAAAACGGCGAGAAACCAAAGTCGTAATCAAATGGCTCATATGTTTTAATATATCTCTGGTGGTACATTATCTAAACCTATTATACACTTGAAAAGCATTGTCTCTCTGATTTACATTGTTATTGTTCGTGTTATAAGCAATAAATAATTAAACAAGTCGTAATCAAGAGTGCAATATTATTTTCCCGTCCATTTTCATATACTTTTTTTAAACATTCTGAGAAGTAAAAATGGAGATTCAATTGTAAGACGTTTAAAAAGATTTCACTATAGTACTTTATTAGTGAGAATATTTAATGTAACGTAATAACGAGACGAAATTTTGGATATCTTTTTTACAGTCCAACCAGTGGTATAAATTGCTTTACAAAGCTATTGCGCAAGTAACAGTCATTTCAGATTATCGATGGATAGTTGAAAGTGAGGAAGGACTAGTTTCTATTAATCTATCGATATAAGGTGCATTCACAGCCTCCCTTTGACGAAAGATTGTTCCTTATTATAATAACCATAATTGGCAAAAATCAGCAAATCAACAACAAATCTGCAATGACAGAACCGCATCAGCAAGACTGAAATGATTTTAAATTTGGATACATATGCCCGCGAGCATGGCCAAGATAAGTGGATGCAGGGATGGGTGCATATTAACATATTCTTTGCGAATGGACCATGCTACGTGAAATTTAACAGATTCTAAGGAGTCGCAAATAGCTGGTAGCTCTTACCATAAGGGGGCAGTATTTGTATATGTGATGGGACCTTATTTCTCTGTCCTGTGATTTTACTTAAACCAGACAGCATGTCATGCAGACGGCCACTAGGGGACACTTTCCCAGGTTTGCAGCCTAAACTCTGTTCTGCACGTTTAGAATAGAATAGAACTAGACTGACTACCAAAGATAGGTGCTCCCCTGAGATAGCAGTCTACTCGGACTGTCTGGGAATCCACTTCATCTCATAAAGTTAGTCAGCAGTGGAGTCAGACGGGCCAGGTAGGTGGGACTGGACCCAGGCTTCTGGGAAAGACCAGGCTGGTGGCACTCGCTCTGCTTGCTTTGAGTAGAGATCACAGGGTCACATACTCCACAGAGAAAGCAATTTCTTTGTTTTTGGTTATATTGGCCTCGCAGACTAGCAAAGGAGGACTCTGGGTTTAATATTCTATTATATTCTGCCATGCGATTTCACCGAGAGCAATAAATCTCATCCTGGGATTCTCATTTCTGCTTTTAATATGCCTGAATGACTTTCATGATTCCTCTTTGACTATAGCTCAAGGGGCTATGAATTTCACTTTCTTCCCAAGGCAATAACATCATAAGCCAAAAGGTTTCCAACTCCCTTATAAGTTCACAATTATAAATTTATCAGGCCGTATGGCTGCTTGATGAAATCTAAGGGTTGGCTCTAGTTTCTACCTATAGCTCAATGGAGGTTGTGAAATAGAGGTTCTGGACCAGTGCTCTAAATGTTGATGGGTATCCAGAATCCTAGCGAAAGAGACAGCAGCTACAGCACACTTTTTTTTGCCCATAATTCCATTCACTCCACTGCTGTCACATTCCACTGTGGCTCGGTTGCTATTTATCCCCGTTTCATCTGGCAGTCAGCGCAGACGCGTCTGCGTGTTTTGCTGCCAAGGCAGTGACTCAGTGTGGCGGGGGACGCGCGCCACTGTGAAAACAGCTTACAAACAGACAAGCCTCCTCCCCGCGGGCTGAAGCAGCACATATGTCAAGCGGCAAAGGGCTGAGTGAAAGTGTTCCTAAAGCTGGCTGTCAGAGGCGGGGGGGCCGAGGCCCTTTGGCTGGCCGCCGCTGTCTGCCTCCCCATCCCTACAGAGAGCCCCCCCTCACTCCAGGCTGAGGTTTTATTAGCTCCGGCTCCACATGACCTCATCTGGAAGATGGCCCTGGTGGAGAAGGAATCAGGAGCCAGATGTGGGTTTAAGCTCTGGATGAACTATGTGCCAATGCATGTGTGTGGTATGCAGGGGCCCGCCATATGGTTCCCATTCCCAGGCGCACAGTTCATTTCTCAGTGTTATTCTATGCTGGAAACAAATGAAAACTATTATCTTTCTAACGGGGCGCTGTTTGAATAGTGGCCCGCTCCTCAGCCTGCGGTAATGGGGATTTGTGCCACGGCACACCGGCCAGATTAAAGCCCCCTGAGATCTAGCTGCAGCCCACACAGGCCTTTGATTGAGTAAGTACCCAGAATCCCATTCAGGCTGTTGTTAGCCCCTCGGCAGGTTTAGGCCCGCGGCGAGGCGCCCCCACTCCAGTGGCCCTTCAGTTTGAGATACTCCTCTCAGGAGAGCTACAAAACACAAGCAAAGTTAAAAGATTTATAAGCGACATGAGTAGCTAAGGGTTTTGAAGGAAGCTTGTCCAGTGTAGGTCTGCGAAACAAACTATTTCCATCCAGAAAGGCCAAGGCCAGCATGGCCAAGGTCTATTTCTGCATTTGGATTTTATTTTTACATAAATGTGGTGTCATGGCAATTGTGGTGGCACAGTAATTCCACTACCAGCAAAAAATGAGTCTATGTATCCACCACACTAACCAATATAGTTTGCCACACAGCAAATTCAGAGCAAGTCACACCAGTGGCTCGAGAGACATTAACGAAGGCTTTTAGCTTCTTACCTGTGATCTTTTATTGGTATCTTAAACTCAGATGCCTTATAATGATCTCATTCTGCAGACGTGGGCCATGTGTGTATGGGAAGCAGATGGTGCAGCCACTTTAAGGGGTTTAATTGAATTTGAGTTCTAATGTGGTGACCTCATCTGCACAACCCATCCTCCACTCTCAATAGTGGTAGAACCAATTAGTGCATAGGTATCAAATTTTAGCATAACACTACTAGGTCTGGTGCTCTGAGCATAGTGTGGTTAACAATGGGCTTCCCTGGTTGTTCTGCAGGACCAAACTGGGAGCTGGAATGAGTTGTTTTGAGAAAACGGTGGTAAAGGAACGGGTTTAATGGCGCTTAGCCAAGATTTCTGACATTGTCACTCCCAGCCCATATGAAATCGTTGCTATTTAGCTTTGCTGAAGGTTTAGTGTGCTTCTACAAATTGTTTTGTGATGAAAACTATATTTTATAGTTTTGAAGCAGGAAAATGGGATCAGTCTCTGGTAAGGTAGGATCCTGTTCTCCATCTACCGCGCCATTCTTCTTGGTTAAATATCGCCCTATTCTTCACTTCCCTGGCTCATCTCTACCAGTCAAATATTAGCCAGTGCTTCACATCTTTGGACCATCTTTAGTCATTTAAGAGCCTCCCCTTCATCTTTTGCCATGCTCAGCGGGGGTGCCATAATCGTGTCTCCCCGCTCCACGCCTGGCCTCCACCTTCCGCTGCTCTGGCTGTGCAGTCCCACGAGTAAATCTTGTCAGGCTGAAGCGAATCCAAGCCCCTGACCTCCTGGCCTGCCCCCACGTTAACCCCTGCCACTCCTCTCGACACCAAAACGATCCTATTCACTTTCATTAAGACAGCATGACATCCTCAATGGCAGATTATTTGGGACATATAATGTAGATGCAGCGGAGCTGTCCTGAATTTTTCACTGGCAGTTGTCACGGGGGGGGGGGGGGGGGGGGG
>JAODKL010000021.1:105944-125309 GCA_026780765.1 Petrocephalus schoutedeni | reverse complement strand
GGGTTGGACAGAGGGGTTCCATTTTCTTTTTCTTGGGGGGGGGGGGCAATGCACTGCTTAGGAATGCATTTAAGGTTCGATTATTCAGTATTAATGTGCAAAAATGTGAAGTTATGTATGCAAAAAAATGTGGAAAAAAACTGATAGTGTGCCAATACCAGTGAATAAGTAATAACAGTCATAAACAATATTGGTAATAAAAGACGAGATCACTCTTCGAGTTTTGGCAACAACAGGACCTCATTAATACATTAATGCAAGTCTCTCGGCTGAACCTCTGAGCCACAATTTTCTACAGGCTATTACCCAACCTTTTTGTTTACCACTCTTGTTTTGTGAGTGCAGTACAGCCCTTTTCGGGTCCTAGCCATAATTGAAGGACGAAAGAAAAAATTAAAAGGTTGCTTAGAAACACTGGTGCCAAGACAAACATCAACAGAAGGAGGCGAGGCCGGGCTGCCCTACAGCTAACATGAACTGAGGGCACGGAGAATTAGGAGTGATAGTCCAGACTGTCTGTAATGGTTAACTTTGGGATAAGGGGTGACAATTTAAATTTTTTTTTGGGGGGGGGGTGGGCAAGCATTTACTAAACATTACAGATACTGCAGAGCACTTAATACGGCAATGGGAATCTCTCCATCCACGTGATTGGAGCCCCGAGACCATGTCTCCCAGGCATGCTGCATACCCTGGTTTCTCAGGCCGTGGGCCGCGGACCGGCGCCGGTCTGTGACGAGGTTACTGCCGGTCAGTCCACAGAGCCTGCTTCTGCACCAGTCAAAATTCAGCCAGATCATTTCTGCTTTCAGGGCTTCTGTCACTGCGCCCCTCGTCCGGCCCCCCTTAGCTTCGATCGCAATGGACTGGTAGGTGGCGTGACATTTTTTAGATGTTAACCAATCAGCTACCCCCCTTTGCCATTTGCCACTTGATTGACATACAGGGCAGCCAGTTGCTGATGCTTAAAACTTTGTTACATTAGGTTACCATAACAATACTCGGATCCCTTCTCTTCTAACTCGTCACCACGCAGAAAACGGGAATGTATTGTGAGCTAATACAAAACTCCAGTGAGCAAAGTGACCCAGCTAGCCTTCCGATTTACATCTACTAAAAAGGGGACATAAAAATGGGGGGGAGCCGGACCAAGTAAGGAACCATAAAAGTATTGAATTGTATTGTGCTATAAGGGTTCATGCAGTGATGCAAGGTTCGCCAACATGTACTGTATATGTATATAAAGTATACTCAGTATATATAAAACATATATTTAACATGTTTAATGAAGGTAGATCATTTTGACTTGGTCTAGAATGTTAAGGGTTCCCGTCCGCAAGCGGTTGCCCCCTGGGTCTTATGCACTCCGAACCATTCATTCGCATACACACATTACGAGAGCTGTCAATAAGTTACGGCATGTTCAAAGCAAGCAAGTCCTGATTCTCTTTGGGAAGTGACCTTCTGACGAGACAGACTCACATGATCCACTCAAAATCCCGACATCTCGTACAAACCCGAAACCAGTCTCTCATCTGCCAAACTATGCTAACTGAGGAGGCTATGAAACCATCGAAATAACGCTGGCATTTGGAAACATCCATCCAGGTGCACACGGGAGTGGGTGTGGGGGGGTGGGGGGGGGGGTGCGTGCACTGGGGGCGTAGGCCTATGCAGGGCCTTGCAGCCCCAAAGCCTGACATGACTGGACCCCAGGACAAAGAGGTTTGAGAAACGCTGCTGTATACTACTCAGGAGGACGACCTTGGATCTGGGTGGAATCAGCAGGCTTAGAGTATCCCCCCATTCACTCTTTTTGCAGTTTCTGGCTGCGCATGGGAAAGCTCTCTCAGGTACCACAGCCAGGCAGGGTAAAGCACTGCGAGATGGGAGGTAAACAACAGAGCCTCTGTGCTATTATCTTCCTGGGCCCCCATCACGGGCCCCCGCCCCTCAAGATTTTAATTGGCCTCGGTTTCACCATAATTCCATGAAGAGGGCCTGAACATCCCCTCTCCGGTTCCCTCTACTTTGGGTATGTTGATACAATTAATGAGGCCAAGATATCTGAGTTGAGAGGCAAAGTTATATGCGGCTTGGGGGGGGGGGGGGGGGGGGGGGGGGGGGGTTGGGTAATCCTGGAAGAAGCAGAAAGGTCCTGCTCAACCCCCACTGACACAGACCACAGTCACTCAGTCTGGGGACATTCTGTAAGCATGAATAGGACATTGTACTAGGAGAAGCTTAACCCAGAGCTCTCCTGCACTGGTTTCATCTGTAGCTGGTTTCAGGAAGAAATAAAACATTTGACAAAATGAATAAAAAAAGGGTTCTTGCACAGTGCGGGTACTGTACACCCCCTCTGCCCATATTTCAGGGTCCTCTGCTGATGTTTTTTTTGATATTGTTCCCAGAAGCTGAGTGGAGGTCCCGGGGTCCATACGAGCAATCTGAGATGTTTAATTCAGCCAAAGAAAGCTAAATCAACCCGCGTCAGTATGCCTGACAGCCCCATACAGGCTCCAGCTAGATATAACTGGGGTGACTAAGCATGGATGTGTTCATCTGAGCGTAACTATGGAAAGCAACAATAAAAAAAATAAACTTCTGCAAACAGTTAGCTGGATACCCTGCAACTTGGAAAACGTTTGATTTTGCTGACTGTAGTCTTTTTGAAAAGTCTTCAAGGCTGTACCATACTGAGAGTTAAATTACAGCAAAGCGTTTCAAAAAAGTCAGGACGATTCTAACGAGCAATGCACAAAGCCAAATAAAAACATGTGGTACTGTTTACCACCCCCGTGTGTTCACACACATTAAGGCGAAACAATACCGAGGGAAGTCAGTGCAAAAGGTAAAGCGAGCAGACCAACACTCTGTTTCCCAGTTCTGCATATACTCGCAGTGAGAAAACACGTTAGGGGTTTGTGGGCAACTGGGAATAGAGTTTCTTTTCCACACTAAACCACAGACTGGCAGAAATTTACTCTTGTCAACTTCAGCTCCAGGAAGCCTCTCCCTCATAGTATTAAACGGATGGATTACCTAAACCAGTAATAAAACTCAAAAATTTATTTGTTTCCAAACCAGTTTAGACCAGTAAACCCTATCAGTATAACTGGTACAGCATAGCTAATATTTCTAAATGAAATCCACAGATAAATCTTTGGGTACATAATAAAAACCACTTCAGCTCTCCAACAACTCGTTTGCTTTAAAACAAACTGCAATTTTATAATATTAATACATAAAACTAAATGGTTGGTATCCATAAACAAAATAGGCCTAAACTACTATTTCACCAGATGCAATAATAATACGATGATGTTTTCCTTTTTACAAATAATGGAAAAAGTGACAACTAATCACTTCTTTGATGGTGTTTTTTCCATTAACCATGCACATTAATCTTTCAGAATTGTTTAAAACATAAATCTAGGACGCTAGCTAGCTTAACCGTTCTCTTTTGCCAGTTGGTGCTATAACATAAATAAAGAAAAGAACTTCCCAAATCACATCACTAATACCGCGGTATATAAAACAGGGCTGGTGTTGCCAGGCCATGTGGAACAGCTAAAATCATGCGCTGTAACTCATCAACGGGTCGGAAAACAGTGAGGAACGGCAAACTGCAGTCATTTTTAGAGCACTGGTGCTCAAATAGTAGCATAAAGGGAGATTTTGTTGTGGGAATCCCCTCCAGGCATCTGTTCTCAAAAAGCCCACATCTTAAATCGCATGGATGTTGTTCCAGCAATCCATCCTGGAGCCGTTTTCTCCCCGGGGTTGGGCTCCATACAGCTGTGTGCCTCCTCCATTTACCAGTGAAGGGGGGCATATTTATAGAGCATGTGAAATATGCTTCGCCAGCATGTTGAGGAGCCTTATCGGGTCACACAGAAATGGCGCAAATGCCACGAAAAGGGGCCTTTTGCTGCCTGTGCTGTTGAGCTGCCATCATGGTGTTCTGTCATCAACAGGGCTTGTTAGACCAGAAGATGGGAAATTGTGAATCACACATCATGTGCTGTTTAACATTTTTTTTTTTTTAATTGCCAAAGTCATGTGTCATGGGACCTTTTCCGGCAATGTTTTAAGAACTACTGCAAAACTGTACAGGTAAACCATCAGGAGCTGATTGGGGTTTGAAACATAGGCCTAGCTTAATTTGTTCTGTACCAAACAACAAAGAAGTATATATATGGAGTTACTGGTTGTTTAGCTAGTTTAGCCTCTTAGCCATATTCAAAGGCAGCACTTCCAAGTGACGCTATCTGTTAGGTCTTCATCGTTGTCGCCCTCGAAAGAAGATGCATTAATTGTAATACTTTGAAATTAAAATGATCGCTGCAGCTGATATTGGTACTTAGAAGCAAAACGACAAACGCACGATAAATCCTGCGGAATGTCAATATGCACTTTATGGTATAAATAAATAAGTGTAGGCTACATTACAAATGTCACCAATGTTTATGTTGGGCAATGCCATGCATGTTCTGTGTTTGGCAAAGTCAGCCACGCTCATAAGAAGTAGAAGTTGTATATTTAAAATAGCTTTCAATATGTAAAATAGCCTGCAGTTAAAATTGCGTTCTATGTTTGAAATGATACGCAGTTCGACGCAAACATTTTGCTAAACAATTAGGGTAAATCGTGGTCGTTTCTGCCCTCCCCGATGAAAAGGCAGAGACGGGGGGGGGGCAGCGGGTCAATTGTGAAAGAAGCCAGGAGAGACGGAGTCAGGTCGGCTGCTGCTGCCCCTTCAGTCAATTTAACTACTTGATCCCAGAACCTCGGCTGTTCTCCCGCGATTCACCCCGAATATCTGAAGTGAGATGCTTACAATGGACGGGCGCTGGAGTGCGGAGAGGAGGGTCAACAGGAACGGGAAAGGCGCCCGTGTTTATCTAAAGTCTTAATAAAGTCCCGGAGACAGCATAAACGCGGCGTATATAAAAGAGCAAGGCGTGCAATGAAGCAACGTGCGCAGTCATTTATAAGTATATGTTCCAATATGAACAAGAGTTACATTCAATTCAAATAACTAATTTTCCTTGATGCAGTGTAATAGAAAGTTGCCCGATGTACTGAATATGCTAAAAACCCATTTTCAACACGGCATGACAACATGCTTCACCGCACGCACACACACACACACACACACGCACACACACACACACAGGAATATCCTCGTTTCAAATGGTAATCCATTTCCCAAATATTTCCCATCAAATAGCCTTTACACAAGTGTAACAAGCCGTTCTCCGTGTACGTTTCCCGTATTGCGCTACCAGCACTTTCAAAACTGCCTGGAGCAGCAGAATATTAACATCACCAAATGCAACAGAGTAAGGCGAGAAGGCAGCCGGGCAGCGCCGGAGAGAGGCTCCCCCGAATCGGACTGCGTGTCCTCTCTCTCCGGCTTCGTCCCGTAGTCCTCATCCTCGTAGACATCGTCCATCTCCCCGTAGGACGTGGGGACGCCGTTATCCCCGATGGAGCAGAGCCTCCGCATGTTCTCCTTCACCACCTCGCAGAAGGGTCTCTCCACGCCGTCGCACACGCAGCGGTTCAGCAGCATCCCGCTGGGAATCAAGAGCATCTGCTGGATGGTGCTCCTGCACCTGGCCGTGCATCTCCGGCCGTTGAACAACTGGCCGCAGTTGGACAGGTAGGCAGTCAGCTTGGAGTTGCAGCCGGGCTCCTCCTCGCAGCGCTGGCGGGCTTCGGTGCACCCCGTCCCCGATGCGTCTCCCGGATGCCTTCTCGGAAGGCACGGCTCGATCGCCCGTTTCGCCCTCCTACACTGTACATCTTGGCCGCAGTCACATGTCTCCAGTTCTGGCCCGTTGCGAGTCTGGTTCAGTCTCACCAAGGCGCTGATGCAGTGGCTGGGACACTGGCGCCGGTTCAGCCTGATGTTGGCTTCACACGCCGCCAGGTACTGGCTGTAGGCGAGCTCGCAGTCCTTCTCCTGCTGACAGCGAAGAAGCGCCTGCCAGCAGACATAATGGGCATCGAGCGCCACCAGCGCCCAGCCGAGGAGCGCCAGGGCGCCGAACCCAGTCCTCATGTTCCTCCGGCCCGATGCAGCCCCGCTACTTCACGGAACGGCCAACTTTCACTTTAGAAATCCGCGCGTCCGCGGCTTCTCCGATAAACTTGGCGACATGCCGCATTGATGTTCAAAGTACGAGCAAAAAAAAAAAAAAGTAATAATAATAATAAAACCTAAAAAGAAGCAAGTCCGCTTAGAGTGGGGGGCCACTTGGTACCGCCGAAGGGGCGCCTGTTGCAGCAGCGTAGCTCCCCGGTCAGGATGTGGCAAAGCCCCGCAGCGCTGTGCGGGATTCCCACCCCATCCGAACGCTGCCGCTCCCGGGCAAGAAAAGGAGCGCGGGGATGAACTTCATCTTTAAAAAGGAAACGAGAAAGAAAGAAAACTTCCCAGTCTATCCGGCATTGACCACGTCACCGCTGCCTGTCATGAGTAGAAAACGCCGATTTGTTTCGGTTTTATGGGTTCCGGACTGTGCATTTTCTCACCGCGGCACGTCCGTCTCCCTCCATTCTGCCCTTCATCTCCCGCGACTTTCTCCGCCGCTACCTGCGCCTTTGTCCCTCGCACGGTTACGCTTCACGCCTCGTTAAGCCTCTTGCTGTCACCCCCCCCCTCTCCCCAGCCCACCTCCCTTGGAAAAAAAAGAAGGGATAAGTTTTTCCTCCCCCTCTCATTTATAGGGGTGCCCGAGGATTGGCCGACATTGAGGAGTCAGACGTGGGATTCATTTCTATAGCAACTGCGGGAGTTTTTTTTTTGGCAATCTGCATGTCACGGAGGATAAAATGTTCATATTTTATATATTTTTATAGATCTCGCAGCCTGTGTGGTCTCCTTAAAATCCCCCCTTTCTGTCAGATAAGATGCTGCTGCCAGAGGAACGCCGGCGGCCCGTGGACCCCGACTAGGAGGCAGCAGACGGCGTTATACGCAGCCCGGGGCTCACATGTGGAGCCCCTCCGCTCCAAAGCAAAGCAAATGTGTTTCTGTTTAGCGATAAATCCGGGCGCAGAACCCAAGGCAAAACGTCTTACGGGGAGGTAATTGCAAAAATAAAATTGGGGAAAAAAAGGAGCGCTGCCCCACGACCCCGCCTGCCCCCTTTGCACTTTACCCTCTCGCTCACTCCCCCCATGCTGTTGGGCTTTTAAGCTCTGATTGATAGGACTGAATGGGAGAGAATAGTATTTTCTGGCCCGTTACACCCCTTTGTGTCAGATTGGCCATGCTTTGGCCCAGTGTCTTTCGAACCCAAAGATTGTTCACGCCTTGCGACCAGTGTATAGAGGAGGGCTTCAGCATCAATGTATTTTACAGCGCTTTCCTTTCATGCCGCACTTGAAAACTGCCAATAGAAACAGGCCCTCTTCCATTGATATGGAAACTACCCTGATCCCTCTAACCAGCGAAATTGATCGAAAAAAAACACACACACACGCAACGACACTTAGTGCGTCTGCCTGTTTGCAAAAGTAAAATTCAGACCTTAACCCTCCCGTGAAACAGGGGACAGAATCTCACTCTGCCAACTATGTCACATTTAACAACACTGAAGTACCAGACAGTCAGTGACTCCCGGATTCTTTACTCCTACTGTGATACTGTATGTAATGCGCCTACACCGCGGAACTACTGTGGTGCCGCCACCTGGTGTTCATGTTGAATATAACATAAAAATGTAGAATCGAAAACGTGAAATAATTTTAAATGCTTAATGTTTTTATAGTCCATTGAAAATCATGGAAGCATGAAAACAACTGTTAAATATGGGTTGTGAATACGACCAACAAATTGAAAATCCCTCTCAACTGTCTCCCTTCTTAGTTCTAGCCCCCACGACAACGTCTATTCAGGGTACAGGCTAGAGGTAGATAATTTTCCTAACACAAAATGATCAAGTGAAGGTAGGTCGATATGCAGGCGACACAAGCAGAACACACAGAAGCCTGTCAGATGACATATGAATTCATTTTATATTTTGTAAATCAGGCTGAATACACAAAGTGGTCTAAATGTGATACCTTTCAAACGCAGCTAAAATCCTCTCTTATCCACCTCATGTGAGTGGTATATGTGCAGCCTTTTCTCCATAGCAGGCCAGGTGACAATTCAGGGGAGCAGGCCAGTTAAAAAACAAGTCGCAGGTAAAAGCCCCCAGTAAAGGCCCGCCGTGGGGCACTCGGTCCCACGCTCAGCCATAGAGTTTATAAAGACGAGAAGCTCAGACACATTATGCCGGTGTTTAGGACATGGCCGTCTACTAAACGGGTAAATAGCATCATGATATTCGTTACAGGATTTACGTGGGGGAGTGGAGCAGTGCAGGCTTGTGTGTGGCTGGGGTTACATGATGGAGCACTTCTCTGCACACTGTTTTAGGTCCTCCAGGCCGGCCTGCGCCTTGCCCCTCAGCTCGTCCAGGTCCATGTTCTGGATGCTGCTCAACTGGCCGATGATGGACTGCTTCTGTTCCTCCTCCCGGTTGTCCTCGGCGATCATTCGGGCCAGATCCGTGGGCAGCTGCACTCCTCCACCCTCCTGGATCTGGGCCACGTCCAAATCGTTCTAGGAGGAAGGAACCGGAGATGCAGTGAGCAACTAACCAAATATATGATCAATACAGGTCAAGGTAGCATGTGTTGGGGACAAAGGAAATTCAGAGACATGCTTTCTTTTTTTTGGTAGCGTTTAACCCCTATCCCGTGTTTGGGGTCAATCTGACCCCAGAGCATCATTAAACTGTAGGCAAATTTCACATGGGGAAATTATCACGGGAAAAGGGTTAAATGAGGAGAGAGTGACTTTAACTCAGCTCTGACAGGAAGCTAAATATCAGTGGAGCTCAGCGGAATTAAATAATTTAAACACTTTTCCTACATTTGTTTTGCAGCAAACACGACGTGAACTGTATGCACTGCACTTGCAGGGAAAATTAAAACGATGCAGAACAGCGATGAACGCGTCATTTACCTGCGTCAGCCTGTATTTGTCTCGGAAGTGAGTCCTGACAGCGGCACGTTCTGCTTTCTTCTGCGCAAAGCTGGCTTCCCGCTCTCTCCTGGGCACAGATATTACTCACAAGTTCTGCAAGTTATTTTAGTCACACTGCATATTTAGTCACACTGCACATCTGCATATTAAACACAATGATATATGTCGAGAAACTGAATGTGGAATCGTGAGTAATCCTTTGAAGATATGTCACTAATAAGAAATGTGCTTTGCGAGGAAGACTTTCTTACGCATAGCTTCCTAGAATTTAACCTCTTTTGATTAATATCTTGCTGCACAAATTGAAATACCAGATGCAGTCCAGGAAGATCCACTGTTACCACCCCCAAACAACTGTAAAGTGTGCCTTTTTATATATATATATATTTATATATATATATATATATATATATTATATGCCTATATAATAACAGACACTTACGAAAGGTCATGTTTATACATAATCACAGAATCGAGGACTAAGTGCGTTCTGCCCACTGATCTTACACGTTCATACTTAAGTGCACAAACAGTACACAGCCAGCAGAGGGCAGTCAGGGACAACTACTGTACATGTATTGATCCTGAAATTGAGATGTTTATCCTTGAATTGATGGGTATTCGAATAGGATGTATAAATATTGCATGAATTGAAAATGATCTTTACATTTTGCTGACTGGGCAGTGGTTACTCCACTCCGTTTTGTGCAATCACGATAAGAGGTGTGCAGGGTTACCAGTCGTCTCTGGGTATTTTATCCTATTGGCAGTTACAGCTTGTCCGTATAACAGGCCTCCCTCAGAAACCTGGGTATCTAGTTCGAGTCCAATCTCACGCTAAAGTTTTTGTGCAGTAATAAGATTCGGCTAGTCAACACACGCTAGCATGACTGAAAACCAGGCCCGGCTTGGCCCCCCCAATCACAAGGCTGGCCCACCCAGCCAAGAGAGGGAAGTGTATTTTTTTTATATGTAATTGCCCCTGGCCCACCCTGTTACCGAGAGCTGGAGCCGAGCCTGCTTGTGATATACAGTAAACCTCACCCCGGAACTGTTGCGGGAGTTAGGTCACACTCCACAGGTTTCTCTCTTATTTCTCAGAACTGAACCGTTTAAATGCACCCGACCCATGATGCAGCAGCTATAAATCCCCCCGTCAACCGTCCCGGGTCCCTCGGCCGGGGCCAGTGGGGTTTCGCCACAATAGATATTGCCAAGGAGGATTTATATTAACTTACAAAAAATTAAAAAGTTTAAAATGTCTGGACGCTGAAGAAAGTGCGGTACTGAAGAACGGCCGGCGCCGTTTCCTCCAGCATCCATTTCCATTGACCTACTCTTTGCGCACATCTTATATCGATTTCACCTCATCTTATTGCAGGGACTTATGTGGGCGCATTGCCTTAAAATGGAATTAAAACACTAAAATGAATAGTTAAATAACTGCGACCAGAAGAGGCTATTAAAAAAGAAAAAATGCTCATGGTCGCAACGAATATAACGTTTCAGCAGAAGCTTATTTTCGTAAACAGAAGGTGTTGGTGCGCCAGCAATAACGGAGCACTTCCCTCACTCTGGTTTTGCAGTAGTGATCTTTTACTAAGAACGAATAACACGGCGTAGTATAGGCTACAACCACTAACACTGATTCCAAAAATCTATACTCCTGGAAACAATCAAAATCACTTAGCTGGATAAAAAATAAAAATAAAATGCTCGGGAGTGATCTTTAGAGTTGCGCTTTAAAGGATTTTTTTAAATCAGAAATTGGTATATTTTTCGTACCTTAATTATAGTTATCTGAAACGCACATTTTATTGTAATCGACTGCAGAGAAGATATAATACTAATATTCGCAAGATGTGTCCGTTCTCGTAACTACAAATCTGACAGTAGAAAGGAGCGGAGTCCGCATCCGCATCCGCGTATCGTATCGTGATAGTTATGGTATAGAGCACAAAGCACTAAGCAGACATTTCTCTGCTTAGTCCGGCGTCTCCAAGCGGCCGCACACCCGCCCCGTGTGTAAGAGTGTCCGGATCAGGGCAATCGCAGCCCGCACTTACCTCTCATCCACTGCCTGCTGTGGGATCTCCTCGCACACCTCCTCCGCCATCCCCTCGGCTGCACCCTCCGCCTTTCCCCCTTCCACTTTCTCTTCTCCGGTTAGAGTTTTCAGCGGCCCCCCCACCACGTGTTTTATTAGAAAGGACATTTTATAATGGCTTTTATAATTCTGCTTTTCCAAGAGCCTCCTCCAGTTACTTTTCGGCAGCGAAGGTCGAAAGTTATAAATCCACTGTATTTGACCACTTTTCGTGGGATGAAAATCTTTGCGTTCTGTCGCTTATTAAACGCAATTAACCATTAATTAGCCATTAATGAGAAGAACGTGAACATGGGTATTATTGTGCACCCAATGCTGCCTGGCAGACGGTGAGGAGATGAGCGCTTCAGCACCGTCTCTAGCGGACAGCTCCTCTCGGACGGGGGGGGGGGGGCTTCATTGAATGAGGGATGAAAAAAGCACATTTGAGTGAACATTTTACCCCCCTTTCTTTCAATTTGGACTCTATCCAGGCGCGTATCCAGAGTTCCCAACTTTGGTCAGCTGGCGAGATTTTACACATGCACACGCATGTAGGTGACAGGTTTATCAACTCGTCTGTAGATTTTGCAAAGTACCCCAAAGCTTTTGAGGTAGCTAATTTTAGGTTTATAATGGAATAGAAGACTTGTCATAAGATTTCGTGCGTGACACACTGAACGTGAGAGTGTCACGCCAGATGCATGAGAGTGTCACGGCGTCCTGCTTTTGAAAGGCAGACTTGGGACCGAGGAAGGCGATATTTACGCTGTGGACAGTCCATCGTATAATCGTGTCGAAGAGAAAGCAAAATGGTCCAAACGAGCGTTCGCTAGGCTTTTAAAGAGGCAAAAGCAGTTTATAGTAACTGCTGCAATGTTCAACACTATATTTGGTTTCATTCCCAACGACAAAGAGCGTCATCACAGACGTTTAATGTGCACAAATGTGGATGCTCTTAAAGTGGAAGGCTGCCTGGACCTCTAAACAAACACACTGAATTTTGGCGGTGCATTGGACTGGGAGAAGTTCCCTAGGGGGACACGGATACCGATATTTAACCAGCAATGGACACTGTGGCCCAAATACACCATTACCATGAAGGCCCTCTCCGAATCCTGACATGGAGGCACTGAGCGCCAATCAAAGCCCGTGTGGTGCCCTTGGCGGGCATCGCCACCGACACTGGGCACACTACGTCCCCAGGGTCAAAAGCAGTAGTAATATTGTCCCCCCTCTCAGGTGGCAGGGGTGGGAGACGACGGCCCTGGCTGTTCAAGGTTACTCATACAGAAAGAGACGAGGTGCCTGAATGAAAATCAGCAGCCTGATATGAAATGTTACTCTGACAATAAGACATTCACGGCCACATAAAGCAAGTTAGGTGCTAGGAATATAGAAGGGCAAAAACAGACCAACAGAACATAAGGCAAGGACAATGAATGAAACAGCAGCTGATCTTACAGCAGGGAATGTGAGTTACAGGAGAAGCAGCCGAAATGGTCTATAGCAGCATTATTTCCAGCTTATCTTTTTATCAGTCATATCATTCACGGTTATCTTTGAATTCTTCCGGGGAAAAGCCCAGTTACCACACCATAAGCATGCTGTCAAAAGCATAAATACACTGATTCACATGCATGCAAATATCTCCAGTGCATCATGCACAAACTGGCCTGCATGCGCATTACGGAAGCAAAAATGCACGCATTAATACTTCAATGTGCACAGAGACAAACACGCAGGTAGCTCCGGGAACAGGTGAATAGCTGGTCTAATAGGCCATTACAGGACGAGAAGTGAGAGCAAAGCTGGCGGATGCGGACCGCAGGCAGCGGCCTGGCACAGCTCGCGACAAGCGGCAGGCCTATCTATGACTCCTGCCATGATGGAGAAGCACAGTGAATTAGAGTCTACAAAAACATCTCAAGAGTCCCTGGTTTTAAGCCTGTGCTCTTGCCAGAGAAAGGCCCAATTATGGTGGGGGAATCAAAGAGCACCAGGTAATGTTGATGGCCAACAAATGGTGCTCTAATGGACCCCAGAGGAAGACTGATGGGAACAGTTACTCTTCAGTCTGTCAACCATGCCTTCCTGCTCATACGGGCTCTGATACGGAGCATGTCAGCCATCATGTCAGACACGGTGCACTGTTTTCTGCCATCGTGTTTTTACTTTGAATCCTTTACCATTGTGCAGAAATTGATATCTTGTTGCTTGAATAAGAGAGCCTCATTGGCAATATGTGGTACCCTTAATTACTGCCTCCTCCCTCACTCCATAATTGATGCACTTCAGGAACAACCTCCCAAGGAGCAAGACCAAAACCAGGGAACATTTCTGCTGACATTTGTTAAAGAACGCAAGAGACAACGCAAGAGCAAGTCCATTTGCTTCGCAAGTGAGACCATACAGAAGTAGATATCTTCCTTTTGTGACATCACAAGAGAAACTGCCCACTTTCGCCCCATCCTGCCCCCCACATTCATGTCACATCCAAGCTTGACATGTGGGCTGATGGCTCGTCTTTTGCTATAGGCTGGAGGTGAACTTCTCACCAGGACCATGGCAGACTAAATCCCTCTGAATGGAGTTTGCTCTGGGTCACAGGGGGAATGAGGCAGAGTTGGGCAATGGCCATAGCTTTGGTCTCAGACATCATTGATTGGATCTGCATGGGAGCTGGGAGAAGGAGCCTGCCAATGCCTGGAACAGGTAAAATGCTCCCTGAAAACAGACCTCTGATTTGATAAGATTCCCACATATTCCAGTGAAATCACAAATGTTCCAGCAAACCAATCACTCAAGCCTTAGCGCATAGGAATGACCTTAAGAAACAATTCTCATTGACCAAGTCATTCATCTGGGATTTGGAGGAGATGCTGACCAAAAGTCATCAGGATTAACACCACGAAGTGTTTCTGTCACATCTTTTCTCAACTGTACATTTGTGGACTCAGAAACAAGCATAAAGAACAACAGATTTGGACTACTGATGCCCAGAAAACATTTGGGTTTTGCACTTTATCAAGCATTCATTAATTCAACCCATATTCTTTCAGTTAAGTAGTGAAGCAAAACAGTGGAATTAAAGCATACGCCTACAGACGGGTGATCGCTGAATACCACAATGTTCTGAGTTTCTTCTGGACCCAATTAGGAGGTGATGAGTAATCTCATCATCTGCTGGGAGGTGGAGAGAGCATACATACCTTGCGACCCACAGAAGATCAGGAGAGGCCATGTCAACACTCTAGTCTTGACACACAGCCTTAGTCAAAAATGTACATATACTGTACCTTACCTGCCTCTGGGTCACACAACCACATTTCATAGCCACACTGGAAGTTTGGAAATGTTTTGTTTCTCATTCACCCATAAGACCGATATCTGTTGACTGTTGATGTTTTGACAGACATTCTGCTATGATACCTACCTGCACTATACCAGACAGCTCAGAATGAACAGTATTTATAAAATTACACGGGGGGGGCTTGTCCTGACAACAGGAGAAGGACACAGGGAGATGGCACCTAATTATACTGCCTGAACAGAACAGTTTGTGGCCAGAGTTATTGGTACAGGAATACAGAATGGGACAGAGAAGGGTGTGGGCCCATGTTGACACAAAGCCAGCGGGAGACGGTTACTGAAATTACAGCCGACATGGCACCCCCTAGTGGTGGGCAGTGGATGATGCCCAGCAGGCAAAACATCACAAGGGAACGGAAACTATAGCCTGACAACTGGGGCAGAAAATACATTTCCTCCAATTCGGGAAACCTTGAAAATCCCCAAAGTCAAATGTACCATTTCAAGCTATGTCATGGCCCCAGGCCCCAATCGGGTTATTTAGAGAGTGACATAATGACATCACAGCAGGTGAGGGTGCAGCTTCTGGCTGCTTCCTGACCAACCCTCTCTGCAACTCCAGCTATGAGGGGGAAACTAGAGAGGAAAACATGAGAAAATCATCAGCGACCTCAGGCTCCTCTTGGCACAGTGGACAAACAGACCGAAGAATAATGTAACCGCAAAGCGTTTCATTCGATCCCTTATTTCAGCACAGAGACACTGATGTCCAGGCCAGTGCCCCCAGAGCCTTCAGGCTCTCTGACATGCTTCTGTGTGGCTCCTCATTCCGGTGTAAATGACAGACCCTCCAGATGACACTAGGTGCTACACGCAGCAACACTGACATCAATCACCCGGCACAGAAAATGGTGGCCCTGCATGGAAGTGCATAATGTTCACACCCTTAGCCCTGCATAGCTCAGATGCACAAGCACCACCACAAGTGGAGACATGGGCAGGAGAAATGGCTAATTTTTTACAGTGAGAGGCCTGTGCAGACCAGGAGACAACATGATCCAGGTGCATGAAAGCAGGCCCGTCGCCACCGGGTCACAAAACTGCTGAGCACGGACCAAGAAAACAGCACCATCAGACATATTACAGTCATTTAAGACATTTACAGTCTTAATGAGGCATACGAGTTTGGACCTGAGACTAATGCCTATTTGGAATCATGTGGACGGCTAGCTTCCCAAGCTAATGAGTGCCCGTCATAAGGCAGCTGACAGGGACATACACATAAAATGCTTTCTGGAAGCTCTCTGAAGGTGCCTCAACCTGTAAGAACTGAGACTTGGTTAGGATTATTGAATGTTAATTTGAAACGTATGCAGTCTCCTTAAATCCTCACCGTGTCTCACTGGCTCATGTATTTTTAGATTACAGGGCTCGATTTCCATATGACTGAAATACAAATGCCAATCGAGGAAAGGGCATTTCTGGGGGGGATGGGGGGGTATGACTGCAGAGCCTGGGCTGTTTGGGCTGTGTCGTCCTTTGTCCCAGAGAGCCGTCAGCAGACCGAGCCGGCTCCGTGCAGGAGAGCGGAGCCACGGGTCGACTTCACAGCAACACCTCACCTTTGTCTTCTCTCATTTTTAGCTGCATTTTACACTTCCATCACCATTCCCAAAGTTTCCAAAGCACAAACACATCTTACCCTTCTGCAGGGCAACTCCCCTGATCAGTATTATTAGTGTAATTAGTGTAATTTCTTTCATGTATGCAGTCTTCCACCTCCCTCTAGTGTACATATACAGTAATACAGCTATAATTTTCCATTCGAAATATGTACAACCTAAAAATTTGGAGAAGTGTAAGAATACTATATAGTACTAATAATGCGTCACTGAAGCCCCCTTTATGAATGCTGAAAATGAACAAGCTGTGATGCACCAATCAGACGCAGCAAGTGCTGGGAGTTACTGCAGCAGGCCAGCACAGGCTGGTTGGCCCCCTTCATCTTGGGTTTGAAAAAATTCACAAAAGGTTCTTCACTCCAGCGTTCAATAAGAAACTAGCACCATGTGATAAAACATAGGACGCTGGCCCAATCAAACAAGAACTATTGAAATCTCAGAGCTTTCAGAAAAAAGATTAGACCAGTGTTTCTCAATCTGGTCCTCGGGGAACTCCCAAACGGTTCATGTTTTTGCAGTCTCTGATCTCCCTTCCCTATCGGGAGCGGGGACGCAGTGAAAATGTGCACCGTCTGGAGAACCCTGAGGACCGGGTGGAGAAAGACTGGATTAGACAGTCGGAAAAACAAGAGCCAAAGGCCAGTTAAAACAGAAACCCAAGATGCCAACACACTCCTGGGAAAGGAGGACACTGATACTCTGCCTCGGCAGCCAGGGCATTTTGTGGTTGTAATTAGACAATGAAAATACCTAACATCATGCAAATACCATAAAACCCCCTGCATTCTCAACCCGGCACTGATGTATAGATGAGGAGATGCAGACTACACAAACCCCATTAACCAAGATTTAGTCATTTGGAGCTTCTGAGAAAAGTACCCACATTTAAAATTAATTATGTTAATTAATTAATGACCCAGCACCACCACTGGCAGTGGAGGCAAACCAGGCAAAGCTGCGAGGAGAAATGAGCTTCGGGTTGGAAAGAAAGTGACATGGTATCCAGTGTAATCCCAAAAACGGGCCCCCTGTATCCCAGGGCCCATGCTGTCCTAACCACTGACAAAATTATCCTCGCACACCGTAAGTATGCTGCACCACCATGGCAATGTTTCAGTCACACCACTGCATCGCGGCAAAAAAAGCCTTATGAAGGACACCGCTCCACAGGATGGTGTGAATCTCTGATGGTTGACAAGCACATAAACAGCACATGTGCTCCTTTATGTTATTTACACTTTCAGGGCCATGTAAAGCACAGAAAGTAGCATGGAAGTGCTTTGACACTAAGGGTTATTAAAAGTCTTCCCTGTTAAACTGAGACTTGGCAGTTTAGTCAGGAGGAATCTCTCTCATCCAGAAGAAACAGTCCTGGAGTCAAGCATCACACAGAGACACTTTCAATGTTTCTGTATTTTTTTCCCCCCCCGTTTGTTTGTCATTTTCTCTAGACTGGTCAGACGGAATGATTTATTCATTATCATGGCAGCATAATAAACAATGAACATTGATAGCACAGACAGTAATTCAAGGCCTCACCGCATGCACAGCTCTCTATGTGTTCACAGGTACACTTGGAACATTTTACTCCAGCTGCTTTAGCAATCCTTTTGGGCGGTTTTTTTTTTCCCCCCCAATCTTATTCTTGTCGTCCATTAAATAGATTTGCGTTACAAAACAAACCCACGTATTGGGAATCTACAGTTATGGGATTGGTCCTCCCCCACCACACTGCCGGATTCCTGCAGGAATGGGGCGGTGGGACTATTCTGCACGTGGAATGGGCGCTCCATTTCGGGATTGGTTTCCATTTTGATAAATGTGATTATAGAGAAGCCTGTCTCACAAGCGAGAAGAGGGTAAAAAGCAGATAAACAAAAACAAAAAAACCAACATTGTTTAAAAAAAGGAATAAAAACAGTCTGTGGCGGGAGGGGGGCACGGCCAAGGGGGGAGCGGAGACTGGTCTGGAGGCACTTGAGCACTCGGTGAAGGCCTCACCCTCCCTGTGCATGTCTGGGGGGAAGCGCACTGCCAGGACCGGCCCCACACAAGGAAGGGGGGGGGGGGATGGGGGGGGTCCAGGAGTGACAAGGTATAAAAGAAAAGGCCAGCCTTACCCTCATCCTTGCCTTAGGGTGAGAGACAGAGAGAGAAGGTGAAGAAAGAGGGGAACGGAGTGGGGAGGATGGCCCGAGATGCGCTACACAACAATGACGGGGGGCGGGGGGATCTTTCACTTAAAAGGGGAGAACATGAGGTTTGGGGGAGTCGACAGTCCCGGAGCGCTGGTATGGATCCCAGGAGCGGACCCCCCCCAGGGAGGCAGGCCTCCTCACCATCCTCCTCCTGTGTCGCCCCCCCAGGCCCATAACTCTTCCTCACAGGTAGAGCTCCTTGGACATGATGTGCTGCAGCTTCTCCCGCAGCAGCCGGAAGCTGGGTCGCTCCACCGTGTTCAGGGTCCAGCACTGCTTCATCACGTCGTAGACGACCGGCGGACAGCCGTCCGGGGCGTCCATCTTGTAGCCCTTCTCCACCCGAGGCACCACCTCCTTCAGAGGCTGCAGGAGGGGGGACACCAGCAGCAGTCACTCCCCCGCCTCGCCAAATCGCGTCATGTTACAAACAGCAGGCCGTGCTGGCACCCGGCGGGGAACCGGCACCAGGCAATGTCTGACATCTACCCCTCCTGAGGGGTTTCAACCCCCCCCCCCCCAGGCTGCACCACACAGCCACTACAATTAAACTCATCCCTAAACAATGCAATTTAAAATCAGCAAAGCTATCGCTAAGCATCCTGCCAACGGCTCCCATCAGCTGCACGCCGTTGCTGCGATCCCAATGACTATTTAACAGACCAATGAAGATGAAGCAACTGTGACAAGCTTAGGGATCATCTGATTACTGGAGCAAGGCTGCCCTCTTCTGGAAGGATGGTGAAAAATTCAGAGGCAGGGAAACAGAAGCAAAAACCGAGGGTGTTGGGTAGGTATACTCACAATTCTGGGGTAAGGCACACGCCCAAAGGAATAGATTTCCCATAGCAGAATGCCATAGCTCCACACATCCGACTTGGTGGAGAATTTCTGTTTGTAGAGGAGTTATAAGGTAAAGTGAAATATAAAGCCTGGACAAACACTGATGCTTGGTTATACACACACACACACACACACACCAGCAGCCCATACCTTCTCTCTGAGGGCCTCGGGCGATGTCCACTTGACAGGCAG
>JAODKL010000021.1:85251-96826 GCA_026780765.1 Petrocephalus schoutedeni | reverse complement strand
GTGTGCAAAAAGGTGCAGAGCCTTCCGAAAGTTTCAATGTGCCTGGACACTTCTTCATGGAGAAACAACAGCAACATTCAGCAACAGCAACATCAAGAAAAATTCAGATATGCAAACGTTGTGCCATTTAGAGGCCAAAACGCCAGGTAGAGATGTATATCAGCTCCCTCCGAGAGAACACAATACTTCAGAGCACACACAAAAAATTTAAATAAAAATCAAAGCACTCACACAATACTGAGCAGTAGCAATTCAGCCTAGGCAGGGCACACGGTCTACATCTATCCAATCTATCCAGATGGAGTGGCAGTGCTCACCTGGACCTCAGACATGCTGATGGGGCTGGGGGTAGCAGGTGTCCTCTCTCGAGTGTCACAGGTGAGCTCGTACCATCAGAGCCAAGGAGCAGGAAGGGATAAGGCAGGTGGGGCCCGCACTGGGAAAAGGGCGCCTGCGGGAAAACAAGAGCAGAGGTTGGCTCATTTACTGACGCTACCATGCTAACAGGCACAGTGTATGGGCAGCAAGCCCTGGGCCTGAAATCCTTTGGAAGGTGAACTAAACCTGGACAATTCCCAGCAGACTCCATACCAGACACTGCCAACAACCACACCACCGCCACAATCTCATATCCTGCGACCAGAGAAACACCATGTCGTTACATGAGAACATTCTGCACAGCGCCACATGCAAAATCTCCCCTCCAGAACAGTGGGCCGATTTCGTTAAACGGTGCGGATACCATCTGGTACAGAGCAGTTGTGACATTTTGTTGTGGTTTCAGTGGAGACTTGTCCAGGGGGACCCAGAGTCGTCGGCTTAAAATGAAGTGCGTCGCATTTTCAGCCTGCAGCCTGATGCAGTCTCATCGCCCACCCATGTGACGTCATTCGTGCAGTAAGCCCAGGAGACGTGCTGTGGCTGCAGCCGTGGCACTCAGATGTATTTAGGGGCCCACGCGACATGCGGTGTTATGGCCGGACACGGGAGTGTGATGCTCGCTCTAAATGCTGCGGTGGCTCGGGGGCAATGTCCCAGCAGGAGGACAATGTGAATTGCAGCCCCACAAGCATCATGCCATATCCGAAAACGTATTATTGGGAAGTAACTTTTTTTTATTTAAAAAAAAAAAAAAAAAGGCAGGAAGCAGCTGACGCAGATTTTCCAACACCACAGACAGGAAGCAGGCCAGAGGAAGAGTAATGTCTCTATAAACCCCCTTCAGATTGAGTCCGGCCACATGAAGGCCACGCAGCCTCATCGTCAGCGATAACATCGATGTCACAGTTTTCATTCTGACACAGGGGAGGGTCTTGTCCCCATTCTGGAAGGGAAGGTAGCAACGACACAGCAGACAAGCCGCCAAGCGGAGCGGGGTGGCAGGCAGGCAGAAAGCAGCCAGCTGCAGAAGTGGCATCCGTAAGCCAGTGTGTGTAAGCCAGCGTGCAAACAGGAAGCCGTCTAATGGCAGACTGCTGCAGAGCAGTATGCAAACTATCAGGGCCCGATTTAGCAGCACTGGTATGGCCTGAGGTCATGCAACTCCGTCTCTGCCACGCACCACTTACGAGCAGCGCGTGGGCGGGTGGGAGGAAGCAAAGGTGCCTCTGCAAAAGAACGTCAGAAAAGAGGAACCGGCTACTGTCCCTTCCTACCTCCACCTCAGCAATGGCAACAAGCCCTGGACCACAAGGTGCACAACAGGAAGGAGAAGGGCCTTCTGGCTGAACCTCATTTACTACACACACACACACACACACACCAAGAAGGACAGACAGAATGGCTGACAAACAGCCTTCACCCAAAGTAACGCCCTCCCTCACTTCGTGCCACCCAGCTTATAAGCTCGACGCCGTCAGTGAGCAGCAGTGGGCTCCATCCTCCACGAACAGCTTCTTAGCAGACATGTGAAATGAGTGAGACTCTGGCTCCCAAACCACAGATCCGGCACATTCACTACACTGCAGAACTGTGCGTTTACATATTCGCATCAGCAAAATCCAATAAATATAAAACAGTGAGTTAAATAACTATTTATTTAGCTCACAACTAATGTTTTTATTAGGTGTCATTATGCTTCCAGACCACAGGAGGACATGTCTTTTATCACGCGTTTGCTAGAAACTAAGCTGTTGTGCACAAAGCAAGCTCCGAGCTTGGTTTTGTGTCCGTTTGTGAAGGTAAGATGTGGTTCTGGGCTTGACTAACTATTCGGGGAATAAAACGGAGCCATCCATTCGTTTAAACGTTAACATGTTTGGTAATCAGCCGAATGGAAGTTTATTTGGTTCATTTAAGAGATTCTGACAAAATGTTCTGTGGTTTTCAAAAATTGTATATTTGTCTCCTCAAATCAAAATAAGCACTATGGGAATGTTAATTAGCAGAGCAGTTCTTCTGGGGCAAATATGTATAACTAAGCCAGTAACTAGTTAAATAGTTATAAATTTTGTTGCATTTGCCCATCTTTGTTTACACTGAAATGTTTAATTTGCGACTATTGTGCGGAAAGGCAGGCTCTGTGTGTGTCTGAACTCATTCTTGTGTGTGGGATAGTGAGGTAGAATCTGCAATACCAGGGCAAAGTTCATTTGTTTTTTTTTATTTTTATTTGCTTTGCTATTTTTTTTCCTTTATGTAAGAACACCCTTTTAAGATATAGGCCTACAAGCAAATCTTTAGTGTTATTTTCTTGTTTAAGTCACACACACCTCCAGATTGTATATAACATGATCGAACTCTTCCAGCCCATCGTACTCCCCACCGGATCAGAACACCTGGCGTCAGACTGTCACCACGGTTACACATGGTACATTGGGGCCAGCACCTCCACCACCACTCCACATCACAAACAGACTAAAATAACGCAGAGTGATGGGACAGTCCCAGGCCGAGGCTGCCCTGTCCACTGGAATTAGACACCAAAGCAGAGCATGGCCAGGGTTACATTAATATATCATTTTTAGTAGTGACCCTATACCTTTATTATTTAGAAATATGTCCAACAATTTTATATGTAAACCATGTCCAGTTCTTCACTGCTGTCAGCAGCCAATTTTCCGTATGTCTCTCGACCAAGTCTCACTTGAGGCGTGACCGACGATGCGTCGTATGGTATCACACTGCATCACAATAGGGGCACATCATGTTGAAATTGTACCTGCTTTGTGTGTGCCTTTAATGTCTAATCAGATTGCTGGCAACGCATCAAGATGTGCATCACTAAGGCGATGCGATAGACGCGCACATCCCTAGTGTGCAATACAGCCATACAGCGCAATTTAATCAAATATTGAAATTTGCAAAGTGACAAAAGTCTAATTCTAAATTTTTGCTGTTGCGTTTTGAAATTGGGTTAATGTCAACTACACGCATGCGTAAGCATCCCCGCCATCCATTTAGCAGAGCCTGTCTGCCAACCACCCCCGGACACTCAGCCAATGCCAGCAGGTCACACACATTCACAACAAGGAAATGACAGTGTTCAATTAAAAGGCCACAATCGGAGACATCAGGATGCAAACACAAGCCAGCATTATGACTAGAATGTGTAAGTCACACACATACAGATTACAGGCCTAAACACGGCCAGCCAGCGAAGAAAAACAGGAAGTGACACTGGGAACAAATGTGCTCTAAGTGGCCAGGTCAGAGACTAACGGGAGTATCTGGTCTGCATCACACGTTTAAAGCTCTTAAACACATTTCAGCATGCCATAAACAACGAGCATACTCGTATACAAGGCTCCCCAGCACAAGCAACATGGACTCCCATCAGAAACACATTTCCACCACTTTTTCACTGCTGATCTTCTAATGGGTGAGATTAGAGCTGAAGGATGCGAGTGCTGCCGTCATTGTTAATTCTCTACAGCCGGTGCTACTCGCGAAGCTCAGGATTAGCATGGTTTCAATCCCGATCGTAACCGAGGCTCCCGTTAACACGGAGATGATCTGATCTAGACGTTTGTGCCTCTTTCAGCTTGGCATGGCAGCGGCAGAAGAGGGAGCCTTCAGGCTCGAGCTCCGAATCACAGTTGGCCCGGTATCTTTCCTCAAGGCTCCTTAGCAGGCTCCCAGGAGACGAGTGCCGCCGCGTAGCAGCCAGTGAGGCACATGCGTCCCCATCACAAGACAATGTGGAAGGGCTATAGCACAAGAACCAACAGGGGTTTCCAAGTTTACCCTAAGGGTAAACAAACATCCACCACCTACCACTCCGCTATTCGATAAGAGACTGCATCGAGCTATGGCTGCCACGGGAACCTAACGACGGGCATGGGGACAGCTCCAATAGAGCAGACAGAATGATGCACGTATACATATTCGGGTGAGATGCAGACACAGGCCGCCAAGAGAAGTCTCTTCCTCAGCGGGCTTTTGCAGGTCTCAAGCCTGCCACCACGAAAGGTGGAGGCAGCTAATCTGACTGCTACGATCTAAAAATACACTGGAGATGACACGAGGCAGGGTGCAGGAGAGAGAGGATTCCCGAGGGACGCTGGGGGGAACCGGCAGAGCTGCCCAATGGGGGCCTCGCGAGCGCCAGTTGCCGAGTTCACATGAAGGGGGAATCGAGAGATCGCTGATGAAACACTGAGTAACGCTGAGCACTGAGCAGAGGGAGGCATGGGGTGGTTCCAGGACACCGGCACTCCAAGACAAAAAAATAAAAATAAAAAAAAAAGATAAGAAAAACAATCCATGCCCAAAATGACCGCTAGACCATCACTAATCTGGTGGGTGGAGCAGAGAATGGACCCACTGCCCCTACCATTGACATGTGATGGCAACCCCAGGTCAAATTCCCTGGGAAGAGAGGCACGTGCAGGAGAATGATCTGTAGTTACACTGGAGGTAACGGGAGCCTGTCTGTGAGGGCGCACTGGCCGTAACTCGACTAGCACCCCAATACCCCTATGAACATTCCCGCTTACATGAGGACAGGACTGCCAACGATACGCACGTTATGGAGTTCTGTCTGCCGGCCTGATGAGTGGAGTTTGGGGAGTGCCTCAGCACGCTAGCTGCGGGAGGATGACATCACCGCACAGGGAAGCGACTCCATGACCTAACATGTCATGCGTGATGCAGAGAACACACAACAGTGACAAAAACCGTAGACCGGCCAGATTTCCGGCAAGCGTCGAGCCGACACACCACACACTCGGCTGAGCTTACTGATGTTCAATGAGACCCGATAATAAAAACCTCAAAAACAAGCACTGGAGCTTTTGGACTTGTATGTAACCAGAGGACTCGTGAATTTCATTCTCAGGCGAGGTTTTTAATAGGATTCCAGCTGCCTGACTGCTGCACTGGGACTTTGGGAGGATGAGGACATACCACTGCCGCTTGCTGGGCCTGAGCCCCTTTTCAGATTGCGGACAAAGCGCATCCTTTGTGCAGCCGCTCAACGCGCGGTGACCCCGCGACCCTGCCGTGCCTCGCTGGCCGGCACCACGCCCCACGCCGCCGCTGGGACCTACTTCATGGGAGAACCCCAAGCCCCCACCAGAGGAGAGCAGAAGGGGTATATGACACAAAAGAGAGTGTTTGGAGATAATCTCTCAGCCTGTGGAAGGAGCTGAAAGCTGACTGGGGGGGAGAGAGACGATTAGCTCCTCATACTAAGGCTCATTTCCATATACACAAAAGGGGGAGTTGATGGGATCCCGCCAATCAGCAATGGCCACACCTGCTCCACCACGCAGTACTCACAGCTCACCTCTGTAACAGTGATTCTAAGCAGGGATGCAGCCCTTAAGGTGCAGGCACACTGGGAGCCTTGGTGAATATTGTGTACATGACCAACCCCACATTTACATCCAGAAGCCTGGGGAGAGACAGGGACGACCTTGGGAACTTCCGCTTCATGCGAGCGGGAACATGCATCCCATGGGGAGGTGAGGAGCTGATGAAGGTGGAGAGGGCAGACGCTGCTACCACATCTGATACGGGGGTCGATCGAAAAGAAGCTCTTGTTGAGGTCTGAGAAAGTCACGCACTGACGCCTCCCCATGTTCAGCTCCCAGTGCTGAGCACCAGCCAAGTTTCGACGTGCACTCATACAGCTCTGACATCCCACCGAGCATGAGGGAGGCAAAAGCGGGTTGGTGTGTGGCAACCAAAGTCAAGGGCTGCACTACTTGCTTTTAAACTGGCAATAATCCAGTTACAAACTGAAGTTCACTCGTGTGACTGGCAGTCGTCGATACATTAACAGGCTTTGAAGAGAAAAGGCCCTCATGTGGGTACGGCGTAGCCTCAGAGCTAGACACGCCAAGAAGTGCACGACAGCAGCCCACCTCTACAGCCACATTATATTGGCAAAACTACTGCAACACCCCTCCAAATCACTGAATTCATGTGTTCCAATCACTCCCACGGCCACAGGTGTATGAAAATCAAGCACCTACGCATGTAAACTGCTTCTACAGACATTTGTGAAAGAATTGGTCGCTCTCAGGAGCTTCAAGCATGGTACTGGGAATGGATGCCACCAGTGCAATAAGTCCATTCGTGAAATTTCCTCACTACTAAATATTCCACGGTCAACTATTAGCGGTATTATAACAGAGTGGAAGCAATTGGGAACAACAGCAACTCAGCCATGAAGTGGCAGGCCCTGTAAAATCACAGAGTGGGGACAGTGCATGCTGAGGAGCAGAGTGTGCAGAAGGTGCAAACTTTCTGCAGTCAATAGCTAAAGAACTCCAAACTTTGTGTGGCCATCAGATGATCAGTGCGTAGAGAACTGCACGGAATGGGTTTCCATGGCCGAGCAGCTGTATCCAAGCTTTACATCGCCATGTGCAATGCAAGGCTTCGGATACAGTGGTGTAAAGCACACTGCCACTGGACTCTAGAGCACTGGATACATGTCCTTTGGAGTGACGAATCAAGCTTCTTCGGCAATCTGATGGACGAGACTGGGTTTGGCCAGGAGAACGGTACTTGCCTGACTGCACTGTCCTAAGTGTAAAGTTTGGTGGAGGAGGAATTATAGTGTGGGGTTATTTTTCAGGGGTCGGGCTTCGCCTCTTAGTTCCAGTGAAAAGAACTCTTACATAGAAGACATACAAAGAAATTTTGTACAAATTCATGCTCCCAACATTGTGGAAACAGTTTGGGGATGGCCCCTTCCTGTTCCAACATGACTGCACACCAGTGTACAAAGCAAGGTCTATAAAGACATGGATGAGTGTGTTTGGTGTGGAGGAACTTGACTGGCCTGCACAAAGCCCTGACCTCATCCCCATCAAACACCTTCGGGATTAGAATTAGAGCAGAGACTGCGAGCCAGGCCTTCCCGTCCAACATCAGTGCCCGACTTCAAAAACGTTCCCCAGGAAGAATGGTCAGAATTCCCATGAACACACTCCTAAACCTCGTGGAAAGCCTTCCCAGAAGAGTTGAAGCTGCTAGTGCTGCAAAGGGTGGGCCAACTCCATACCCAAGCCTATGTATTAAGAATGAGACGTCATTAAAAGTTCATTCGTGGCAGGCATCCCAATACTTGATGACCAATATATAATATGGCAATATAATGTATATTAAGGTGGAAAACCTGAAAGGACAAATAAATGACAAGGATTTTTTTTTATTATTTGCTAACCCTGGGTTTTGTATTCAATTCTACTGCTGTTTCAGCACTTGCTCATGAGGATGGCAGCCCATTTGAACCCCCACAAATGCATTCGACCTTCATACACAGCAGAGAAACACCAGGCGCGGAGTCTTGCGCTTTCACCATGTGTCAACAATGTCTCTCTGAGCAGGAGCAAAATATCCCCAAAAAGCATATGGTGCATATAAAAGAACAGTGTTTACAACAAGGACGAGCCTGAAGCAAGCCCCAAAGGACACGCAGATTTGCACCTGTTTTTACATGCGATACTAACATTTCAGAGCACATTGAGAAACCCCAGTGTCTAGTTGCGCAACTCTTTAAGAAGCCATTTCTGCATTTTGGAGTCTACTATTCTGAAAGGTCACATCTTTGCTCCTGGACGTCTCAGCAGGTGACTGGGCTGGGGTGCACAGACAACGTGTGCAAAGGTACCGATAGTTGCATTTGTGAGAGTGCTGCAGGGCCTGAAAGACACGGACCTGCAATAACAGTGAGAAGATGGTGTTGCATCAACTATCCTGACCAGGTCCTTCCACTCTTGCTGGTTGCTTTGCATCCAGATATTTTATACACAGGCTCTCCCAGAGGCCTGCACACCTACCAATGTGTCCTTTTCGCTTTAGGAAACGGCACAAAATAACCAGAAGACTGGAGGCTTCAGCAGAGAAAGCCAAGCTGAAAGACAGTCCTGCTATTGATCTTTACTGCAGGCCCTGCTGGCACTAGAAGAAATATCAGGATGTCCACAAACAGAATGACACAGACCAGGACAACCTGGGCCTAAGGTAGCACAGCAGTTACTGGCCTTTGAATCAAGAGGTTCGCTGGTTTAGGTAAGTTAAGGTAATAACTTCATAAATCATGCTGCAGTCACGCTAGAAACACTAAAATCGGTAACAATGTAAGCTTTAAAGAAAAGGGCCTGGGTAAGCAAAGGTAGTCATATAAAGCGACTGGGGACTCGCCAGCCAGCACTGCCCAGGATGCTTTGCTGGGTTACAGGATAGGTGTAGTGACGAGGGAGCCACAGGGCCCATTATCCTAAGGAACCACACAAGCACTGAGACGCCTGGTTCTGCCAGCTCCCCTACCAGCCCCCTCCTCCAGAACAGTACCATACGCTTGAACACCCAAGCCAAACTGTCAAAGGCCCAGCGTGGTAGATGCAAGATTTGGTGTGTGGGGTCAAGTCTTGCGAACAGACTCAACAGAATGTGGCAAATAAGCAAGCGGATGGAAATAAAGACTCTCAACCTCCAAAAAGACGGTCACACTCTCACTCTGAGAATTTTCTCTCTCGGATGAATTCTGCTCAGCATTCTGGGAATGGGCTTGGAGTTCTGAGAGCGAAACAGGTATAGCTGCATTCTCCTTCAGGTTGCCAGATGCCCTGTCTTTGTGTCAGGGAGTGTGCAGACACAGAGATAGATACTTTTTTTTTTTTAAATTGCCATCAGCTGAGCTGCTGAGCAAGACAGGACAGGCCCTGAGAATTCCTACCCGAAGCTTTGGGTGAGATCTGAGCCGGCCCTCCTCCTCATCCCAGAGAGACAGCCGCGTGAACATGCGACGTGAAAAATACCCCGCGGGTTGTTCCATTGCCCAGGTCCAAATGCAAAACAACTGCACCAGTACAATTCAAAAGATATTTTGTATAAAATCTCAGCTTAACAGCAAAGCACGATAACAATAAGAGCAGCAACATGGAAGCGAAACATTACGGGCAGGGTCCTGCCTCTGGGGCTCTCATCCTGGGCGTTTTGGCTTCAGGAGCCATCATGAATTACAGCTCTCCCTCAAGGACACCTCGATCGCACTATACATCTAAATGATTAATCACGGATCTAACATGGCCATTACAGGCCTCTGCATCTGACATTCTGGAGCACCACGGGAGGGAAGTGAGCAGGTCTCAGACAGCTCCCCTGGATAAAGGAGGGACTGGCTAGTGACAACCTATTCAAATAGTCTCCAATACATTGTGCTGTATACCTCATCTGATTAAAAGCATTATTGATACACAACACTCTACTCGAACACTTTTGATATTCAAATAAATTAAATTAGCTCAGCTTTCATGACAATGTGCAATTGGAAACACGCAAGACATTTTTATGAAATATTTGAGTGTTCATTCTGATTATTCATACATAAACAATGGCAGAGCCTATAATTTAAATACTTGATGGCAGACAATTTAACAGTACCAGTTCAACCTTTCCATTAAACATGGAAAACATGCTGGAGTAGGCCAGCATGTTAATATCGACACCACGTGTAATGCACATGCAACTGACATGCTACAAGGGTGGCAACAGTGAGCTGGGTTGAGATCAAGCCTGCACAGTATATCATTTCAGCAATAATCACACTGACTTTGTTGGCACCACTTTGTATCTGTTGACAACTCATGACAGCACCAACTTATGAGACAAATATTGCAATATCAATCACAGAAATGTCACACGTTGCATTGTGATATCGTGCAGTCCTAGAGGTGACCATCAAAAATGTGTCATTTTTACTCTGCCACAGGAAATAAAACTTTGCCTTTCAAATTGTTCAGCACTTTTCGTGCATGAGTTACGGCAATCGTTCATTTTAGTTCTTGCTGGCTAGACTCACAGACAGCGAAGTTCATCTGTAGGGCTGCACGATATCACATGGCAATGTACTCGCGATGATATGCTGCATGTGCAATAATCACAACGGCTTCAGATAATGCGCAAAACTTTTGGCTGGCTGCCAGCTTTTTTGGTAGTATACTGACATTTACTTAGGCCAACGATTTGGTAAGCAGATTAGTAGTATGCCTGAAATATTAGGCATCTGTAAGAATTCAGCATATCACTGTTTAACAGAATGTGGAACTTTAAACTGCAAAAAGTTTAAAGTCCCAGACGTCCTTTTACCTCGTTTATCCACAGCCTCCTCTTTTAAAAGATGTGGGTGCTGAGCTGTCCCTTTCTTAACCACCACTTCAGTGCTTATCACTTCCATGATAGCAATACGCATCTCATTAATATAAGCTGCTTACCAAATTGTGGACGCAAATATAAATGGCCACATGGTACCAAAAAGCTGGCCTCCAAACAAATGTTTCGCCCGTCATCCAAAGCCCTGGTAATTATTGCGCATGTGCAGTATAATCGCAAGTACTTCACGATGTGATGTCGCGCAGCTCTACTCATTTGTGAGAAATTTAACAAAAATGAGTGAAGAGAAAAGTGAACAAGAACTGGGTCACCAAAAAATATTAATCTTGGAAATATTTTGGATTCCAGAGAGACTAAACTACTGGTAGTCCTATTTGCCTATGGTTTAATAAGAGTTTGGGTGTTTGTTCAACTCTTATTTTATAAATATCACAATATTTATCGCAAATATCACAATGTGAAATAAAATTTCCCCAATATCGTGCACCCCTAACGCCAAGAGCTTGGGGTCGATGGCTACTCCTAAAGAGTCCCAGGAAATGCCCTGTACAGTAATACGTTTTCCAGTAGGAGCTCTGAATGCCTGGGAAAAATGTGTTATGCTCTGACGCATCCACTGAAAGCTTGGCTGGAGTTAGGATCCAAAATAAGAAATTACACAGTCATCTCAGCAACCAGAAACAACAAGAACGGGACTACTTGCAGAGGAAAGCTGGTAGTGAGAGTGATCGCACATTTTCTTCCATCTGTGTTTATGACAGTCAGTCTAGTGAGTATCTCTAGACGAAAGCTTCTTCAGTCCTTGCATGCCACATTGGATCATGGACCAAGTGCTGGGTGACTGGAGATTCTGGGCTTCTCTGATTCATGACATAACGAGATGCGATGCCCTACAGCAGGGGTAGCCAATCTTATCCGCAAAGGGCCACTGTGTATGCGGGTTTTCGCTGCAACTCTCTAATTAGGTTACTAATTAGAGGACTGATTGGCCGAAGAGTCCTCACAC
>JAODKL010000021.1:52534-85151 GCA_026780765.1 Petrocephalus schoutedeni | reverse complement strand
GACTGATTGGCCGAAGAGTCCTCACACCTGGGTTTGAACAGCTGACCTACAGGTTATCCCAAAAACCAGCATACACATCGGCCCTTTGCGGGTAAGATTGGCTACCCCTGCCCTACAGAGATCCAAACACTGGTCACCCATCTCCATTTCATTTTTAATTTCTCTTTTCAGGAAGACAAAGGAGTTCCCTTTTCTGTTAACCAAGGATATATCAATACCACAGACTGGAGTAGAGACACTCGCTTGCATGTGGTTATTGTGCGAGGTCTTAAAAATAATGGGCTATTTTAACCTAAAAATATTGGGATAAACGATAATACCATTCCCCATGCAGAACCAAACAGGGGACCATTTTTATGCCCAAAAAAAAGTGAAAAGACAATCCGCTAAAAAGTTAAGATTAGCCGTGATGGAACGGCAGATTCATCGATTTAAAACCTCTAAAGCAGTGGTTCACAAACTTTTTACAGTGCATGCCACCTCAAAGTATTATGCTATCCATGTACCATTATTACATTGTGTCTGATCGATACAGGGAAACAGCTTCGGTTATCATTCAATATTTTCTCTCTCCATATTAGTGTTTGCTGCATGTTTGATTGTTGCAGATTGTTGCTGTTGGTGGCAATTGTCATACACTTATGTTTAGTCTTTAGATGTTTAATTAGTGTTATATGAACCCGATTACATACCTCCTCTTGATAGCTTTGCAGAGAACAGTTTGCAGGCCACTTTGCTTTGGATTTCTTTGTTAATTTGAAGTATTTCCAAATAACAGATAATCGCTGATATGCCATTATGTGGTGTCAGTTATAGGCACATGGTTACAAGGATAAGCAAGAAGACATGAGCATGATAGCAGACCTGATACCAAGACTAGTATTGGTATCAGTGCATTCCTAGTGTTAACCCAAAACCTTCACAGCACAGTAAAACTGTATGGAGAAACAGCATTATTAATAAAACCCTTTCTGTACCCATCCCTGTGCAACACAGTCATTTTTGAAGTTTCTCTTCAGTGGTTCTCATACAATTAACAAGTAATCACAATATGACTGCCAGACAACACCAGGCTGTTGCATCCTTGGCTCTGATGAACCAAACCAGTTCCATACCACCTCTTCCGGCCCTGACGCTTTTCTGCCACATATGCCGACAGAAAGGCCATTTTCAGTCAAGAGGACTAGTGATTTGCATACCTGGAGTAGGATGGCTGCGGACTATTCATAGCATTTTAGCAAAAGCACAAACAGGATGCACAGGCTCACAGTAACATCTTTGCCGTTTCTGGTTTTGCATGGGGTGTAGAGTAGGCCAGTGATATTAACACAAAGAGCTGGGGGGGAGGTTAGCTGCCTGGCTGCACGTCATGGATCATCAAGCATGCATCCAACCTAAATTTGACCCTGTCTTGGTAGACTTGGCACAGAGAAATTGGCTACTTCATGCTCATTCCCATCAGCCCCACCCCTCCTCTGCAGTGCTGTCAAGCTGTCGTCCACATTCACACCAGCTACTCCTCCCCACACCACTTCCTGGTTCAAAGCAACGTAAGACCATATACATTATAAGTTGGTCCACAGACTAAAAAACTGAGTGGGCAAACTATCAGACCGGCCATACAGCTGTAGCCTGCAGGCAAGTCTACTCTCTGGTTCAGGGGTCTCCAACTCCTGGGATTATCCTGAGAATAGGCGTGGCTCATTAGAAGCCAGGTAGGACAGAAAACCTCTTGGGTAGTAGATCACCAGGACTGGAGTTGGAGTTGGAGACCCCAGCTCCGGTTCCATCAAGAAAGGAAGGGGAAGCTGTCAAAGGAACACCATCCAAGCAAGAGAACAGATAACACCTCAAGAGGCAGGCGACCAGTGAACAAAAAACAAATAAAAAAAAATAGAAGTACATCCAGAAAAGCAATACACTTTAAAAGGAGAGGATTATCCTTCATAAAATCTGAACTGACAAAAAAGCAAGCCCGTGTCAAGCGAGCAACAGTGAGGAAATAGAGTCTGACAGTGTCAGCCATCTTTGTCAAAATCACCCAGAGCTATCGAAATGAAGGGGGGGGGGGGACATGCATTTCCTGCGAGTGATGACGGGCGTTTGAAGCAGCAGGAGCGGCCGCCATAAAGGTGGCGAGCTGGAGAGCAGCACTTCCTGTTCATGTCACATGCTCCCACCCCCTCACTCTAGGGACCCGAACCCCTAGCACAGCTCAGCACCTAGACTCACAAGAAGTGAGGCCAAGATGTGGTTCTTGAAACGGTGCTTTTATTTCCCATGCTGTCTGTGAATGACATTCGCGTGCTCAACACGGGGCCACCAACAGATTGCTTGCTTTACAAGACTGGGACAACCTCCCGCAAAAAAAGACAACAACGCACTTCCTGCAGCATTACATCATCTTATCACTTAGTTACCTAGCAACCACTGTCTTTGGGGTGACTTCAGAGGGGGCGAAACAACATTTTCTTCTTTTCCCATTCAGGCTGTAATACTTTTGCCTGAATTTGTATTTTAAAAACACTGCAGACCATGCAATGCTGAAATTAATGACAGCTTGCATACCTTAAGTATCGTAGCAATACTGCAGGTTTGTGATACAGACCATTTATCATGCAGCAAAGCACTATAGTCATACACAATCAAGTCATCTAAAGAAGCTGAATATTCATCAAGGTCATCAGAGCACTAAGGCCTAGCATTTGAACATGACCCAGCGAACAGAAGAGACCACATGTGGTTCCTGGGTAGGCCAGTTTGTACTCTGCAGGATAAATACACAAGTGATGCCCAGCTCATTCGAGGCTCCTGTCTGTCTTAACCCAGAGCAGGCTCCTCACTCACCCCCTTCTTCCTCCAGAGCTGTCCTTTGCCCTAGACCATCTTCAAAGCAGCTGAATTTTCACTGGAGGCTTCCTCTGGCCTTCAATAAGCACAGCCTCCCCACACTGAGAGTTTCCCACCAAGCAGATGGTGGAGTCACCCACACCTCGGCCAACTTGGCCCAAACAGGCCCAGGTGTTTGGGCTGGGAAGACCCAAAGCTGAGTCTCTTAAGAACGCAGCTGGACTGGAGTCACAGATTCACTTGGGCTCTGGCGTGAGAAGGGAAGGAGTACGTGTCCCACTGGTGCTGACCTGCCCCAGGCCAGTGTTAAGGGAAACACCCAATCCCCAAACCACAGTAGCAGACAGGACAGCATGTGATGCCCAAGATCCACAATAACACAAAGCAGAAACTTCAGTTCTCACGCTTCCTTGAAACGTAACAAATACTTAGAAAAACATGAGCAGAAGCTACAGCAGTGTTGGGAAGCACTTTTCCACACCAACTCCACTTCTAAACGGGGATTGAGAGAAAGGGCCACAAACGGGAGTTTAACGTGGAGCTCAAACTCAAAATCAGATTGAAATAGAGCAGCGGGGTCGAGACAACGGCAGCATTGTGGCTGAACAAGTGAAGTATTCACAGCACAACGTCTCCGTCGAGAACCAGAGGCATACGGCGCTTCCGTCAGCAAAGCATGGTGGCTGAAACGCAAGGCAAGCGTGTGGCTCAGACCTTGTTAGGAGTGAAACAAGCGGCCTCATTAAAAACAAGGCGGGCCGTAATACACTGGCAGTGCAGCCAGACAGACAGACAGACTCGCAGGTGCACGGTGCAAATATGTGAACCCACGCCCCGCTGGCACTACCCGTTAATGATGAATATGTCTCTAGACAGGAGCTTATGATTTCAGAGGCTCAGACTGCCCAAGACCCTCGATAAAGCCCCGCCCACTACTGCAGGGACCAGGGAGCGAAGGTCAGGCAGGAAAGAATACAAAACAGTCAAATGGCTAATAGCAACACTGTGCTAATGAAGCCGATTGTGGTGGAAGGCGGTACCAGAGGGAGGCAGGGAAGATGCAATAACTTACAGGCTGACAGGCCCCAAGCATGAGAAGAAAAGTAGCAAAAGCGGCTGGAATGCAGGGAAGTGGGGAGGGGGTGGGCTATCCAGGGCTCCTGTGGGAGCTTCATTACCTGATTAGAGACCAAAGAGGTGAGCAAAAGAGATGAGGCGGCCTATAAGGGGGGATGCTAGACTCCTCCCAGGGGACTGTGGGTGCACTCTAAGTGGAGTGTGCTGCGGTGCCTACACCGTCTGCACACAACCACTTATCCATTAACATCTGGGAGCCCCCACTGGAGTCCATTAGAGATTGCAATCCCCCCCACCCTCCATCTGTAATACCACACCAGCACTGTCTCACATTTACAGTGCGCACACCTTCCTATTCAGGCAGGTAAGCCAAGGGCAGTATCACAGGCTGAAAAAATGGCATAGAAAACAATTCGAAGAAAGGGAAATCCCAAGGCTGTGCGACAAGAGCACCTGCAGCCCTACTAAGAAGCGGCCATTTTCCTGCTGACCGCACTCCTTGTTTGACTCCTAACCCAGACAGCTGAGAGCAGGCACACAGTTCCTCATGCACCTTTACCTATAGCATTGATCCCACTGTCAATATACAGACTTTGCCGTGTTGTAACAATCGGTATCAGGGCTCAAAGAGGCAGTATTTATTATTTTAGTACATTACCTGCAGAAAAGTAAGAGGTAAGAATAGCTGATTAATCAGCCAATAATTAATTAATAACTGGGTGTCAGACCTGAGCTATTCGGGAATTTTTGAAAAGCACCATACATAAAACCGTGCTGCATGTTAAAGATGTTCACCAAGGGTTCCACACCGAGTACAAGCGGCAACAGACTCATATCACACACGAGTTGAGCACATCTCATATCAGCAAGAGAGGGAACCCCTTTGCAGGAGAGGACAAAAAGACAGAATGGAAAAGTTTGTGTGGTGCAGCAGAGAGAAAATTGACACTTTGAAATGTGGCAACCACACTCATCTGCAGCAAAACCAGGTTTTTTTTTTTTTTTTTTAAGGGAGGCGGGGCAAAGCCAGGCATTCAAAAATTGAGTGGAAGGAACCGCTGCCTTATTGTCTGTAAGCCACAATGTATAGCTTATTTCTTAATCATGGACATATCGACCATGCTCTAATTTAAAAATCACTTAGGAGAGCACTTAACTACTGGGGTTCTATAAAAGGCACATCTCAAACTGTATTAGGAAGCTAGAGGGGATACAGGTCTTGTTCATCTCTCTCCAGCCCGGTCTAGCTTGGGCTGCAGGAGGAAGTGACCTTATGTGGCCACAGCTTGTAATTCATCTTCCCCTCATTAATTCAAATCAGCTACACAAAACACAGAACTTTACTTATTTGAATAACTGGACACGGGAACCATTTCTCCACGTCGCAGCCAAGTAACTCAAATAGCGGGAAATTCAGGGCCCCACATCTGCAGATATGGGCCACACTGTGGCGAGACGGAGGACAGGCCCAACCGAGGCCTCATATGAAAGAGGAAGTCTCTGAAACACGAGTAATAACAGAATAACTATAAGCAAATGGCAGCACAAAATGAAAACTGAATCCCTGATCTGCACATCGATGGTGAGGTCAGCTGGAAGGCACCATGAGCTGCAGTGCTGTCTGGCCCTAATGCAGGCTGGGTGAATATTAACTTGACCAAAACAAAACAAACAGGCCAGGCTCATCTAACGCCTAATCACAAACAGCCAGGACTGCCTGACTTCCTCCTTCACCTTTGAACCCAACAATCTAGCTACAGCCACACACCAGCTCCTCGCCATTTGGTGGATAAGATACACGGTTAAGAAAACTTGTGTATAGGCAGAGAGTGAGAGGGAGGGAGAAAAAGAGCGTCCCGTTTGCCGTTCCTGCTGAGCGCAGGCTGGTCCAGCTGCGCTCTCCGCATCAGCACCCCTCGTGCCGTGCTATCTCCAAACAGCTGCCTGTTGTTCCTCCTGCTGAGCACGTGTGGCCCACTTCTCCATTCAGAACGTCATGCTCCATTGGGTTTCCCAAACCACCATGGGGAGACGACGTCCTCGGTGGACTGCCCAGGTGAATCAGTGGCAGCCGTGGTACGACCAAGACTGATCGGCTGGGTCTCTCAAATTCATTGCCTTTTGCAGCTAGGGGGCCTTTATAAGGTCACATGCAAAGAGGTTCTCCAAAAAAAGTAATGCATACCTAATGCAAATTAGACTCCACCTCACTATGAATAAGCTGGCAGCAGCAATTTGTGAAAGCTCAAGTATTTTAATTACTGAAAACTAAGGGCATGCAATGCTGCTTGCACAAAAGGAACTGCAACATTAGTGGTCCATAAACACTGGACTCCGTCTAACAAGGAATATTCTTCATTTAATCCACATTGCCTCTTTTGGAGCCCACTTCGTGCCACCACTAAGAAATTAAGATTTAATCTGTGACAGATCATTTTATTTGTCTGAATCAGTCATCAACTACCGGGTGAGAGACAAAACCACACTAAATATTCAGAACACCACACACACACACACAGACACACACACACACACAATACCAATAGCCTATTCCCACCCATCTTCAACAGCTTCATCCTGCTGGAGCAAAACCAAACATGCAGCAGCCCATATAAGCACTGGGCAGTACCGCCGTGTGTACAGAAAGCCCCCTTCTCTTCTGGACCGTGGCACACGTGTGCTGGCAAGAACTCAGTGACACGACTTGGGAAGCAGCCTGTTTCTCCAGCCGCCGTTCAGATGGACCTCCGCCACTTCACTGGGCTCCATACATCAGCAACAATGCTCTCATTCTGCACGGCGGGTGAGGGGCGGCAGGCCAGGGGCTATCCTGAGGGCTCGGACAGCTGCTACTCTGACACACAGAGGGCAGAAGCAGACTGTGCCACCCCACTCCAGCGGGCAGACCCGAGAATCCACACCCCTCCCTCTGCCATCCAGACTGGCTCCATCCTGGCCATAGCTAAGGCAAACCATCCTGTGACATCACCATACAAGAACAACCCCATCTCATCCAAGCTGACCTGATGACCATGGGGAAAATCTGCTGGCTACCCACAGCACTCTCAACACACTGCAATATGTACATTAAACAAGAGTCTTCCTTTTAAGGCTACTGGAAATATAAAAATAGAACAAATCATTGTCAGAAGGCTGCCCTAATTGCAAGACCACAGATTCCTTAACTGCAGCTGCAATTAAAAGATGTTCCTGCTAAGATGCACTGCTCAGTGAGGTAGAAGTGAAGTCAAATCAGACGCTCTGCTGAGTAAAACTGCAAGATCAAGGCACTGCCGCAGATCATTTTAGTCTAGGAATAATGTAGCAATCATTTCACATGCTTCATGTATGACAGAAGCAAACCTGTTTTCTCCTAAAAGCTTACTCAAACACTAACCCTTAATTCATTTGCAGGTACCCTCAAACCCCAATAAAAAAATGCTGAAAACATGACCACTTCATTCAGATGCTCCAAGCCAACACCTGGTAAGCCATGAGACCTCATTCTGTAGGCTGCACACCCTCAGTGGCTGGCTTTAGGTTTGACCAAATCTCCGTCAGTGTGGAGGTTTCTTTTCTATGGCTAGATGGCTCTCAGGGTCAGAAAACCAGTGGTGAAACAGTAGATATAAACATGTAACTGTAACTAACTCAATTTGCAGTGGCAGCCGCGTGAAGAGAGAATGCCAGTGAAATGTCAAGTTTTACGACTTCCTCTTCATCTCCAGCTTTGAGAGAACAGAAAAAAAGAGTCTCTAAGCCGAACAAAGCCAGAAATGACTTATCAAGCTAAAAGACCCGGCTGCCTACCATGTATTACATATCAAACCTGACGATTTAATTAACTGATGGCACCATGCTGCACATATACACACGCATATCGAATACCAGCTTCTCATACTGCAGACAGTACTGCAATAAATTGTAAGGCACTGATAACATCACATGAAATATTAATAATAATAATTATTATTATTATTATAATAAACAGAGCTATCCAAATCGTGTATGAATACTCGGAACGGCCTGCAGGACACGCGAAAGGCACGGAACGCGGCTACGTTATCCGTCTTTCCCCCGAGAGACACACCTTTCAAACGGGGGGGAAACACCCGGGTCTCGGCGGCTCCGTGCCGTCTTCCAGGGGGGAGAAGGCGGCTGAGCGTTACGGGGACACAGCCTGCGGATACATTACCTGCGCTTACACCGGAGGCGGGACGCAGACAGACACACACACACCCGCGCTGGCAGCGGCTCTAAGCAGCAGTGTCACACCCGCACGCCCGGCACCGAAGCCCGGGGCGGCCGCCCGCCTGTCAGGGGGAAGTCACCCACAGAAAGGGCCGCCTGCCGCGGCAGCCCGCACAACTTCAGGTAGCGAGGCGAGTTCGCAGGGAGGCGGTGACCGGGAGCCGCGGCGCACACAAAGGCGAGCGGAGCCCGCGGCCGTACCTCGGCGGCCGAAAGCAGGAAACGGGACGTCGCGGCCGCTCTTCCGCGGCGGTTACTCCATCCGACGGCCGAGCCTCACGGCGACGTCTCGGCGGCTGCTGAAGGTGCGGAGCGCCGCCCGCCTCTCCCTCGGACGGCCGGGGAAAAAAAACGCCCTCAGCGGCGGCGGGGAAGCAGCCCGGGACGCCGCGGCTGGCGGCGGCTACGCGCGTCGAGCTGGGCGCCCGTCTTCCGTCTGCCCGTTTTTTCTCCGGTCTCTCTCTCCTCCCGCGTCGGTGCACTCAGCGCATTTCCAGGCGGCTCGGTCACCGAAGGTGTGCAGCGGGCAGCGCCGACGAAGAGAGGGGGAAAACGGAACGGAAAAAAAGAAAACGCCGCAAATGCGCAGACGGCCGGACGGCTGCGGCGCCGCTTCTCGCTGGCAGACGGCGCCGGACAGTTACGCGAAGGCGGGCCAGTGCATGTGCGGCGGCGGCCGGACGCTTCCCGAACGCTTCGCCCCCGCTGATTGTCTTAAATTCACGCAGGCCCTACAAGAGGAAATTCCCCCCCCCCTCTTCTCCGTTTCGATCGGGGGACCGCACTGCGCATGCGCGCCGTCATGGCAGCCGGGAAGGCGTGCGCCGTATGGGGATGCAAGGTCCGAGCGCCCCCTTTTGGGGATGAGAATATACTACAACGGGGATGCGACGTGGGTGTTTTTGGTTTGGGTTAACCTTGGGTAATCTTTACCAGCCTTTCTTCACTTGTGTGGAGGCAGTCGATGTAAGTCTTTTTTTCTGAAAAGAGCGACTGTAAACATATTGTAGCTGGTTGATTTCTGCATATTTTACGCCTTCCCTAGATATGTTAATTATCTGTATCTTGGTGGGGGGGTTGTTTAGTTTTAGTGATAAATCCCCGGCTTTATTGAAATTTTCACAAAATAAGAAATCTTATACTCCTCCCACTAAAATGATAAACATTGGAATTCGCTAGGAATCGGTGACACGCAAATATTGAAAACAAGATAAGCACGCAATTCCATGCGAAAGTAAAACCATTCGCCGATAGACTCGAGATGTCATAGACCCCCATGGTACTGATTTTTAGTTATAAAAACTCCGATCTCAGAATGGCTGTGGTTATCGGTGTTTATGGGTGTGCTTGGTCTGCACCAATGTTTAGGTAGGTGGTATGTGTGAAAGTGACATCCACCTGAATGCCAGGACTCAAGGTTTCCCCGCAGAACATTGGCAAGAGCCCTCTGTCAGTTTATGTTCCCACAGTACATCCTGGTACCATCTCTTCCACAGGTAAATAACGCACACATGATGTAACAGAAAATGTGACTTATTAGACCAGGCCACCTTCTTCCATTGCTCCATGATCCAGTTTTGATGCACTTGCCCATTGTAGGCTCTTTCAGCAATGAACAGGGGTCAGAACGGGCAATCTGACTGGTCTGTGGCTAAGCAGCCCCATACACAGCAAGCTGTGATGCACTGTGTTCTGACACGGTGCTATCAAAGCCAGCATTCACTTTTAATAGTGGTAGTGGTTAATAATAAACCGCGGACTTGCCTTAAGTTGTTTAGGGTCTGATGGGGCCAATTCTCACTTGTATACAATTCATACAATTACAGGTCATATGCATATTTATCATAATCCACTCTGGCCAACAGTCTGACTGTTATTCTTACGTAAGGCATGTTGGACTGCATATCACCACAGGTGACCATCAGCATGCCTGGGGTGAGAGCTTCTACACCCACATCGATCGGACCCTGAAGTCACAATTCCAGGCATGAGAGGTTAGACACTAGCAAGGAATGCAATATCAACTCTCAGGAACAGAACACCTTTATTTGGATTGGATCTCAAAACTCCACCACAGGCTCCATAATGTTCAGCAACACATATTGGGACCCCCCCCCCCAAACACACATTTATTCACAAACAGTTCACATGCTTCTTCCATCTGACAGAAAGGCCTGGAGCAAACAGCATCCCTCACACCATCACCGAGTTCACGAGGGACCCCCAAATTACACAAAAATAAAAGTAAAATGAATCATAATCACCCTTCAGTGAAAACTGTAATAAAATTGGCACAGCTGAATATTACCAAACCCTGGAGTACCACTTTTTTACTGCATGAACACCATGAAGTCTCCACTTTCACAGAATATTAAACAAGGAGTGTAGTTTGTTTTTTCCAGTGCCTTCTCCATTAAACTCACGGTCAGTGACATTTGTGGTTGGTTGGCTTTCCTTACCCCTAATCACATTCAGTGCTGCAAAGGAAGCACCTATCAAAAGGATCTTGTGCAGAATCCACAGTTGCTGCCCTCTCACCAGTGCATGACCAACTGAGACCTTGAAAGACCAGCCTTGCTGATAAACCTGTTTAAGACTGGAGTGTTAAAAGTAATAAATGCTTCTAAGGCCACAGAGCCATGACACCATTACTTAAGTCCACAATAATTAGGCCCTGAGAACAAGATAGTAATGAAATGTCTATAGCTTCGAAATGCTAAACTTGCATTCTTTAATCCAAAGTCTCAGTGGGAAAACTGTAGAAGCCCATTTCTCTTCAGTGTCAGTAGTGTCAGAGCTTGGGTGGATTGGGATGAGGCTCGTAGGCCAGGCAGACAAATGCACCGGTCCATTAGCATACAGGTCTTGTGAAAAAGTAAAAATTGGTGATTTCCCCTACAAAAACTCCAGGCAATGTCATTGAGGGGGCAAATAAAGAGGACTGGGGGGTGGTCTCCCAACAGCTGCAAACAGCTTTGCTCCAAAGTGACAAACCAGCCCTACGGGCCACAAATCAGAACTGAACAAACATGAGATCCAGAACAGGAAAGACAAACAGCTCCACGTGGACAGAGTCACAAAGTATGTACCCAAAAAAGCAAATGATCCCAAGGCAAACATTCCAGTACAGCCAGAGAGGGAGACAAACACACAAGATGGCTAAACTTCTGACAAACATAAGCGTCAATAAGTAAACCAAAAGGAACACAGATGGAAAGTGACAGATGTATGTGCAAACCACTGTAGTAATGAAACATGTTATTTTTAAATTAATGGAGCAGAATTTTTCCAGAGGAAGCAGTCCATAGCTTTCCCTGAGTAGACAAGAATCATGTGTTTGAAAAAGGAAACAATTATACAAACATAAAAAAATAATAGTAAAAAAAGAGTATAACTACATAGTATTAAATAAAAAATGGCACCTCCCCCCAATTTCACATTTAGCTTGGTAGAGTACTGCTGTCTATCGCCAGACTCAACGTTGCTTTATGTTAGCCATGGGAGAAAAATCTTCCAAAATGTGGAAGACAGACATCAGATGAGTGAGACACAGGGTGGGCGCAGTCATTACGAGGCAGACATCAGATGAGTGAGACACAGGGTGGGCGCAGTCATTACGAGGCAGACATCAGATGAGTGAGACAGAGGCTGGGCGCAGTCATTACGAGGCAGACATCAGATGAGTGAGACAGAGGCTGGGCGCAGTCATTACGTGGCAGACACATGAGTGAGACAGAGGCTGGGCGCAGTCATTACGAGGCAGACACATGAGTGAGACAGAGGCTGGGCGCAGTCATTACGAGGCAGACAGATGAGTGAGACAGGCTGGGCGCAGTCATTACGAGGCAGACAGATGAGTGAGACAGGCTGGGCGCAGTCATTACGAGGCAGACAGATGAGTGAGACACAGGCTGGGCGCAGTCATTGTCTCGGGTTTCAGCTCAAAGTCTGACTGTAGCAGAAGATCAAAACCGAAAACCTTACAAAATCAGACATTTCTTCCTTTTAAAGCCAAAATGACTATCAATTATTTCCTAATATAAACCTAAAAATAATGCAACCACATGTTTTGTGTAGAACCATCAGCAGAACATCCTCTTTCCACTAGTTTCCACATGGCTCTCCAGTGGCTTTTTGGACTGGTTTCACACAACAGGGAACTCAAGTCAACGCTGGCTCCACCTCGAAAGGACCATGCCTTTTTCATTCAGTCAAATAACCTAAGCATCTCCAGACTTAGAAATCATTCTCTGCAAATGCATAACTTTTTTGTTCAGGTTGTAAATGGGGGTGGGCGGACTCTCTTGACCTCTAATCTACTGAATGGCAAAAACCCATTAGATCTTCTTTTACCCCATTAACACAAAGCGTCGTGGAGTATATTTGGTGCAATCCAGACTCACAGTCGTACTCTAGGGAGTGTCAGTGACGTGTATGAGCGAAGGTCCGGAGCCCAGTGGAGTCAGGGGTGCTGCTATGAAGAGTGCAGGGGAATAACAAACTTGCAGCCAAACGGGGAGTGATAGCTGATGCCCACTTCCTGGAATATCTGCTGAGGCAGGCCGACGTCACACAGGTAAACCCGGCCTGCCCCCTCAGCCAGAGGTAGAGGCAAGCCTAAACAGAGGGACCATTTGGCCTCCACCGCTTGGTCTTGCCCACTTACTGGCGGATCAATACTCAGCACAGGAGCTCGGTTCTGGTTGGCCCAGTCGGCAGCAGCCCGGTACCATGGCTGGTCTCGGAGGAAGGCATTTTCGTGACAGTCGAGGCAGTTGACGACCAGGTCCACTGGGCTCTCCGGCAGCTCTGTGAGGGAAGCACACACTCAGAGCTCCGTTTTGACGACAGACACATGTACTCGCATAGTACTAATCACACCTCTAGAGGGCGACAATTTACAATCAAACCAAGCTTGCCACTTGTCTGCTGCAACACCACCACCAAGCACAACATCCTCAGGTGAACCAGGTAGCAAGAACGTGTCTAGTCTTGGTAAATATTTGGTAGAAAGCAGCAATTATACACCGTTCCAGGGCAGGTGAGATGCGTTTTCAAGCGGTACCTTTGATGCTGGACACTTGTTTGCCTCCCGTCTTGTTGAAAAGGGTCAACTCATTCGTGATAGTCTCCATCATCTTCACAAAGTTGGGCAGGAAGAGGATGACCTCTACCTCGTGGTTGGCCAGGTGGCGTCCACAGCTGATGCCCTGGGCACCCTGCACGTGGGGGCCACACAACAGGGCCACCGTAGGGCGCTGGTGCACGTTCTTGGGGGTCAACCTGCAGGGAACAAAGAGCCCTTCTCAATACTGACCTACAGAAACATTCCAACCGTTTCCAGACTTTCCATTAGCATGTCACGGTCTCTCCAAAGAGTGTGAACCCCCCCCACATAACTCAATCCCTGGATGAACGTAGTTTCATAGCTAGCAGATTACAAGCTACAAGCACTAAATTCCCAGTCTTAGCCCCCTACTGAAAGGTATATTAGAGAATGAGAATGAATTAACACAGAGGATTTGATACAACACAAAGGGCGCCCCTGGCATACCAAATACTGAAGTAGCTAGAACCCCCCCGATCAGTTGGCAATGGTTGAGTTTAAATCTGGTCCGTCACTCCATAGTGGTCCCGGTAGTGATTCTAATTTACCCAGTTGTTTTAGACTGATGAGCTGGGAGCCAATCAGCATTAGCCACGGAGTCTGACACCCATACCACCATAGCACATGATATCCGCTGCCCCACCCTTCGGCCGGCCGCTCCCTCACCGGTTGGGCCCACCCAGCAGCGTCAGCGCCATCTGGCTGGCGCACACGCCAGTCATCTCCAAGCGGCGCTCCAACGTGAGGCCGCTCCGCTCCGCTGCGGACAGCAGGCGCTTGTGCAAGTCGTAGGTCACGCTGGGCACCACCAACCCCGAATCTAAAGCCAAGAGGGACAGAGACAGACACACGCAGGAGCTTTAATCTGCACCACAGGGATCCATGCAGCAGACAGCATGTTTGGGGTGTTCAATCGCTACGGTTCAACGGGTTAATATAGGACAACGCACAAAGCAGTTCACACACCGTAAGGTTTGTGACTGGCTGCTTGCGGTCACATGTGCCAGGTGTCACCTGACACGCTGTGGCATGCTCACGTGACCGCAAGCACCCAATCACATGTGCCAGGTGTAACCTGACATGCTGTGGCACGCTCATGTGACACAAACCAAATGTCAGCTGACTTCCAGACGCCCCCATTGAGGTGCCGTGCGTGAGAAAAGCCCACGATTAATCTTTGTTCAAAAACCCGCTCCGGAGATAACAGAGAAGGAGACAAACTGCTGTCAGTCATGCCACCGGCAACAGATGTGTGTGGGGGGGGGGGGGGGGGCTAGTTTCCTTGCTATAATTGTAGCTGGAAAGTTTCTAGGCGGATTGCCACAGGTACCCCTTACAAAGCCATGCCCCCCCACGAGGAAGGCTGGAGTGATAAAGACACCTAAGCATGAGAAGGGCCGATCACAGCAGGGACGGCCGTATCTAATCAGTCCCGGCACACAGGGGCCGCCAGGGCATTTCACAAGACACCGTGCCAGTTCCTGAGGAGACAGACCCCATGCTTTATTATTTTATTACCATAAACTCATTTTGCCCTCTGTCAATCAGCTATAAATTATGCAGGCGGATCCTAAATGGAACCAAACTTTGGCAAAGGACACTGATTTTGTTTCATATCCAAATAGATGCACGCGTATACGCATTAAACGTAAGGGTCTCCAGGAACGCTTGACTGATGAGACAGCAGAACGTACTTGGTAAACCACCAAATTGCTGGATTTAATCTGTATCGCACTCAGAGACGAAGGCACTGCGGAAGCAGCGAAGAGCTCGCCGTCTGCCGTAGGCAAGGACAGCCCACCCTTGCGGTGAGGACCAGATGGACCAAAAAAACCACAGGTTCAGGTCCAATGAAGGAAACTTCTGTTGTACTCTTGTGCAGGTACGCTGCATTTAGCATACCCAAGGAAAGCTTAATCTTAAGGCCATATTAGTCTCCGTGTGCTTCTGGGAAGCAGCAGAAAGAGAGGGGTTCAAATCCCCTGTTGTGGTACTAGAGAGAGGATGTAAAATGAATCCCTTCAGCTGTGTCAAATCAAAAAGAAGGAGCTTCGGAATTATAGCATATAATTATGGCATGAACCAAGCAAACGGCACTGTGCACCAAAGGGGATGTTTACCGGTGCAGTACTCCACCCCCCCTGGCTGGGGCACGGCTATCTGCCGGTAGACGACGGGCTTTCCCTCCAGGATGTTCTCGTCGTGGCGATAGCGGGAGGGCGTCCGCTCGCCAGGTCCTCCGCGGGAACGCGGCCCGCCACCACGCCGCTCCGACGTGTCGATCTGGGAGAAGATGGCCGCTTTGTCAAACAGCGCCAGGTTGCCCTCGAAATCGAAGTCGGTGCCCAGGCCCTCATCCACGCCGTCGCCAAAGCACTCGCTGTCTTTGTTCTTCGCTGGACCGCCGCCGCTCTTGGTCCCGTTCCTCTTGGGCGGGGCCTGACTCGGGCCCCTGCAACTCGAGGACCCTAAAAAGAAAGCCGGGGGGAGGGGGGGGGGGCATTTAGTCTGCCTAAAGACAACATGGAATATCAGCACAAAATATGAATGCTGATCCCTGCCTAAGGGCAAGAGTTTCTCTCCAAACAACAATTTCCCTTTGAGCAAGCGTGCAGATCTTTAGCGGTAAAGGCAAATGAACACCCCATTAATCTTTCAGCATGCCAACCTTCTGTCAGAGCTCCGGCAGATTTGCTGTACTGTTTTCTTTCCCAGCATGCACCTGACACACACAGTTTACAAGTAAAAGGATTCTGAATCCAGCCCTCATAAAAGAAGCGCACGTTGCCCTGGGAAAACGGCAGGAAGCCCCACCTGTCGGTTTTGCTAACAAACCTCATCAAAACGCTGACAGCGCTGGGGCAGAGTGGAAAGTTACTGATCAGCGGATGGGGGGAAAAGGCCACACTTATGTTTGCTTTGCCTGCCCGCACTTACTGGCATGTATGTAAACCGTGCTGTTCGATCTGGAAATCCATGGCGACAAATTATTATTCGAGTCCCATTTTTGTACTTATTTCATGTATATTTCGTATACACAGAGCTGAATCAGACCATTTTTGAATATTCAGAGGTGACTGAACATGCGAAAATGTAGAAACGCACTGAAAAACTGGTGCCTAGATGTGAGGAGAGGAATGAGGTCAAATCTAAGCGGGAAAGTAGATACTGAGCAATGTGACAGCAAGGTATGCCGGCATCCAATCAGAGCAGAGAGAGTGTGAGCAGGGTGGCGGTAGAGACACCACCGAGGCCATCGCCAAACAGCTACAGCAACGCTCTGCGTAGCCAGCGTGCAGGTGAGGGACTGAGCTCCCCTCTCAGAGGTTACAGCCTAACAGAGGACACTTCAGCACATCCAACAGCTTACGCAAATAGAATCGCAAAACCGCTACTCCATAAACACTGGACTTTTTCTGACAAAGACGTGTCCACTAGCAGTATCAGAGTTGTAGTACAATCCAGGTTGCCTCTTTCTGCCACAACATTAAGTAGGTACCAGCAGATAAAAATTTAAAATAAGCCCAGGCTAGATTTACCAAGTCAGAATATTGATTTGATTATTCAAATGATACCAAATAAAGGTACAAAAATCCATTATCTCTAATGGTTTTTGAGATATGGGTATTGGGGTGGTTTTCAAGTTTTATTTTAGTACCCAATATAATGTGATTTTCGTAGGGTGGTGGAATATTGAGAGTGAAACTGGGCAATACTCTGGTCAAACAGCAGAAAATCAAGGCATAGGTTGGCTAAGGGTAAGAAATATCCTTCATGTTCAGCATTTAGGATAAGTCTTGAATGTTCCTCCAGTCAACGTGCTTACCTGCTGGTCCCTGCTCAAAGATGTAAATTATCAATCTGTGACAGATCATTTCCTTTGTGTGAACTGGTCTCAGTTTCCAAAGAAGACACAAAAACTATATTCTATATTCAGAACAAAACACCCCACACATACACAAACATTTGTATTCTGTGATAGTCAAAATGAACCTAATCTATGACTAATAATCCTCTATAATTCTATCCTCTTAGTGAGGACCGTCCATTCATTTCTATGGGAAAAACCCTAATCCCAATCACAACACTTTTATGGTCCTTTGGTCCACACAAGTATAGCAAAGCCTGCACACACGGGCATGCATGCACGCACACACAGGACATGAAAAGATTTCCCCAGAAGTAAGGAGATTTCAGGCTTTACCACACTTTGGGGACATTTTGGTCCTCAAATGTTATCTATGCAAACACACACACACACACACACACACACACACACACATCCAGATGCAAAAAAGTTTTCCATTTTCCAATCTTGCAACAACTTAGTAAAGTTTTTCATGCCACAATAATAATCCTACCCACTCTTTAGTGATACCATCAGAACCTGGAAAAGTACTGTAATCGGTCTGGACTGGGATTCCCTTGTATATCCAACAAATGGCGAATACGTATTTTTATTACATTTTTTTTATATATAATTTCGCAGCATTGTGCACGTATCAAATGCATTGCCGAATGACTTCACAACTCAAAGAAAACAGCTCAAAGCATTCGCTCAATAAAACATAATTTACAAGATTTGCTCTAAACCATAATCATACAAGTGCGTCAAAGAAATAAACAATGAAGTACTTTCTGAAGTGTGGTTTGTGTTTGTGGGTAAGGGCAGGAAAAATGACAACGGCGTATAAATGTGGCATGTCATGACTGCGCAACACCAAATGTTTGCGGCTGGGAATGAATGGTTCGTCTATCTTACATCCTTCAGGAAAGAAAATACTTAAATTACTGAATTGAGGCCATAGCATGTTATAGCATAACAGACCACACTTCTTGCCCCATCAGTGTCCTTAAAATTATGGAGTCTTGACTAATAGTCAGTTAGCAGCATGCCGGGAAAACACAGCTGCCTGAGTGTTCCCAGCTAACAGCAGGAACAGCGGCATTCCAGACCCAGACAGTAGGGGGGGATTAAATGAGGACAGGAAAGGCTTGAGATTATGTAAACATGCCCTGGAATAACCTCTTTAGACTGACATTGGCAAGGGAGAAGGGCAAGACTACCACTCCGAGTCACACACAGATGTCATAAAGGTAGAGTTGGGCAGCAGTGTGCCACGTCAGGACAAGCCTCGTTTAAGCCCACTCTGAAGAGTAACGTCCCCACCCCCCACCTAGCTGTTCCAGGGCTGCAGCTGGCCAACATGAACAGTCCAGCAAAACACAGAATGCAGGAAACACATCAGATGAATGGTTTACTGGTATATCCTGACACTCAGATTAACCATACAGGGCAACCAGCATTATGCACCCCCCCCGCCCGCCCCATTCACGATTGACTCAAGATAATATGATTTAAGGCCTAATCCAGTTGTATATCGTTCTGGCACGTATGCCGTCTCCCAGGGGTAATTAATACCCATAACTGTGCCCTGCTGCCTCACACCATTTCCCACACGGTCTGAGAGAATGGTGTTTGTGATGGTGGGCAGCCACAATAACGGCTCGCGGCAATCTACCTGGGCGGAGCAGTACTCACAGGAGTTGCGTCTCTGCCGGGAGCCCTTGGCCTGCCCCACGGCCTCGCCGAGACGCTCCCCGTAGCTCTTGGAGCACTGCGGCTGTGGCGGCGAGCTCCTCCCCTCCAGCGATCTCAGTTCAGTTTTACGCGGCACTGCCACTGGGGCACTGCTGCCCCCACTGACCAGCCCCTGGCTACCCACAGACGTGGGGCCAGAGTCAGCCACACCGACCTGGGCAAGCCTGCTGCCTTGGTTACCATTTCGGATATCCAGAATCTTAAGGTCCTTGATGTCTATGGCGCTGTTTGACAAAAGCATGGCAACACAAGTGACAAAACTAAGTTTTACTGCAGAATATCTGCATAGCAGACAGATTGTTTACAACACTGCATGATAGATACCTAAACAATGAGTGGCATCCTGAGGAGCCATTATATACCTTACGCGAGTTACCTTAAGCAAAATTATATACCTTAAGCTAGTGCAAGTTAGAAGAAACCACAGGGGATTCTGCAATCCATTCACACTAAATTGATCTGATAAACATTTAGATGCGTTTATTCAATTCACCTGAAAGTGACTTCAGGAACCAGACACTTGATGCCATTGTGGAAAGGATGTCTCAGTGAGATAGTCTGACTAGCCTGGTCCACCGCAGACACTTCCCCCTGGTACACACCGAGTGTAGGTCCACAGTTGATCGACACCAAACTTCCTAGCCAGTCAGCCATATTAGTAGTTACACCTACAGAGAAATCATAAGACATTTGGTTTGGTAACGGCGGGGGAAAAATCCGTCTGTGAAGATACACCATGGGGTCTCTGCCACGACAGTTTGTACCTCGCAGCTAAACAACGCAAGGAACGCAAACCTGAAACCAACTTCCAGTTTGCGAGCGACACCGCGCCACATCTTAATATGCTCATCCATAATAGTTGACTTATCTTACGATTCAGTTATTCCTTTAATTTGCATTTTTGATACACATGGAGGTAGGACTGAAGTCTACAGTTAACATATATGCATTTTAGCCCGCTAGAAATCAAGACTAGTGTATCAGAACTCATAAATATAAAATATAATGAACCTGCAACCGAAGGTCTCTGAAACGGAATCAGCTCTAAATCGAATATTTCGGCCCCTTTTCCAAAACACGGTCCAATTAATAACTTTCCTAGAGAAGTACGCCCGTACTTTTATCGCAGTACAACGCTTGACTTCCTGAAAGCCGGTCCGTGTCTTACCTCATTTCCGGCGTTACGTGATGACGTCGTTCGCAAGCGAGCGTCGGGGGGAAAAAATTTCGCCCTGCTGCTTGTGCCATGGAGAACAGCGCGAGTCGCTGTTTTAATGTGTAGATTTCCGTGATCAAACGGCTGGCATGATTGGGGAAAACACTTCACGTCTAGAGTCTGTTATCTTTTAACGAGCTGTCTTTACAGGACAGTGTTTGTATATATACAATATAATATGTGATATATATATAATGTGCTTATGTATATGTGTATCGAATCCCGGGACCGGCAGACCGGTCTGCTGCTGGTGATGTCAGCGCCTTCGCTCTTACCTGTACATATGTATGGCTGTGTCCAAATGAAAGGGCTGCATTCAAAGGCCGAATGATGTCAAGGGCGTCCCATTTCGAAAAGCTACTTCACATGCAGCCTCAAAATGCGTTGCGTGAACCTTCCTAGGACGCAGCCTACAAAGGCTACATAGACGGCGTCTGCAACCCCTGAATTCGGACACAGCCTGTATCTCATAGGAAAGCAAGATGGGATATACAAAAAAGAAGCAATCCAATGTAACTGTACCTACTATATTTGTACAAATGGCAAATAAAGGAACATATCTAAGTCCCCTTAACTCCTTTGAACTAACAACTAAAGTGTAGATACTGTACTCTTAAGTGGCCTGCAGTAGATATACTGCAAGTGTAGATATACTGTACTATGCCTCATAACATTTAGAATATAATTAAGAAATACAGTCCTAAGATCTGTGACCTATAATATATTACGAGGTTCCTGGCCAGACAGAGCTTTGCAGTAATATTTTTGCATCATATATGCGATTATATTATTACTGAGTAGGTACTTTTATTCAAAGTAATGCACATGTGAGCCATATAACAAGCCTGCTTCTGTCAAGGCAAGTACAGCTTACAAGAATCTAGTAAGTAATACAGTATATTGCAAGTAGACAAAATCAGAGCAAACCAACAGCAAGCAATGAAAGGCACCTCAATGGAACAAGTCAACAGTAGACAGTGAGGGAGCGAGGGCCAGTTGTTGTGAGGTGCTCTGTAGGCCATATGTAGTTCATTCCACCATTGAAGGACCTTGCATGGAGTGTAACGGAGATTTGTTTTTGTGGAGGGAAGGAATCACCAGGTGCTGATATCTTAGTCCTAATGAGTTAATGGCCCCTGCAAGTTCTTCGCTGGTGCAAGTTAGAGAGCCCTGCCCTCTGTGACATCCAGAAGGACATACCTGGGAGGAAGTCCCAATGAGAGAGAGAGTGGACAGGAGGACCTTGCATCGGAGGCAGCTCCAGCAGGATGAGGACTTACCATATAGCTCTTACCTTTTCCACCAATTAAGAGTGTCTATGTAAATGTGTGCAACACAAATGCATCTGCAATAGTTTAAATGAAGAGCACTTTCAAACAAGTGTCAGTGTTTTATAAAATATTTACTGTTTCTTATATTATTTAAGTACAAAATACATTTTTGTAGTCAAAATGTACTAAAATGTATATACATCCACAATAAAAACAAATCACATTTTGCATTAAATTTCAGACATATCAAAATGCCTTCAGTATTACTAATATACACTAATATCTCTGGAACAGCTTATGAGGCAGAAAAATGTATTAATATATACAGTGTTGAACCAAAAACATTATGTGTCACACTGCAAAGCCTGGAGATTTGAATCCCAGACTTGCTTTGCAATCAAAGTTTGCATGTTAGGTGAAACGATGTCTTTAATGTGTATGTGTCCCGTGATGGACTGGTATGACAATCACTGTATTTCCCTAGTTTTTGCTGATTACTAAAGTACACCACATATTGTCTCCTTTTCAGTCACTGCACATGTTAATCAGTCACTGGCAAAAACAAACATTTCCCCTAAAATCTACTGATTAACAACATGGAAAAACATTTGTGTATGTCTGTCAAAAATCAGGAGTACAATAGTGCCCCGGTATACGTCATTTCGGCATATATCAAACTTTCGACAAACGTCAAATTTACGTCACTTGTCTGTAGTAATTTAAATTATTTTAAGTAAATAATAAACAATTTACTTAAATTAACAAGGTCCATTTATGCTGATATGGACAATAGCAGATGACTGGAGGAGCTTGACGAAAGTTATGTCAATTACGTAATTTATTTTGATGAAACACAGTACGAAATATTTAAAGTAGTTACCGGAAAATGGATGGATGGACTTTTATTGCAGTAATTTCTATTTTGTTTTTCTGAATACTAGGTGGACATTGACCTTTAAGACTGCAAAGTGAACACTGACTTTTATAATGAATTAAAGTTGCACCTTCATCAATGGAAATGACTACGTCTGTCCATTAGTTCTCTGGCATTTTTAAAGCATTATTTTTGGGTCACGTCAAAAATCGGCTCTCAGAATCAATTAATGACGTAAGGCGGGGTATGACTGTACCTCTTAGACACTCAACCAATCATATTCAGAGTAAAGAGAGAAACAGGGAAAACTGGACACGTCCTCATATTATTGGACGTATATTTACAATTGTACTGTGGGTGGGGCATTAGCACTTAGCCAGCCCCTACTCCCGCAGGCTGGCGCCCAGCTGGCATCGCTTATGCTTCATGGTCAGGCCGTACTCAGGGGTCATGTCCAGGGGATGCCCGGGCACTTTGTGGAACTGCAGCCTCTGCAGCAGGATGGCCAGGAAGAGGAAGACTTCAATGCGCCCGATAGTCTCGCCAATGCAGCGACGTTTGCCCATACCGAACAACTGAACCTTCTCGGCCATCACTCTGTTGATCTCTGTTCCATCTGGACTCAGGAAGCGTTCTGGGTAGAAGGAGGAGGGCTCTTTCCATATTGCACTAAAAAACAAAAGGAGAAACCAGCACATATAATGTCACCAGAAGACTTGGTATGAATGGTGCAGTGGTCAAGGAATAGTGCTCATGCCCAGGGGGGTGCCACGGTGGTGCAGTGGTTAGCACTGTTGCCTCACTCCTCTGAGACCAGCGTTCAAGCCACCGCCATGGCTCCATGTGTGTAGAGTTTACATGTGCTCCCTGTGTCATCATGAGGTATACTCTGGTCTCCCCTCCACTGACCATTCAAAAACATGCTGAGGTGAATTGGAGTTACCAAATTGCCCATGTGAGTGTGCCCTGGGATGGGTTGGTGATCCATCCTGGGTTGTTCCCTGCCTTGTACCGGTAGGCTGCAGACCCCCCCCCAAATTATCAAATCACTGTATTCAGGTCTATAATCCACCAATCACACGTCCTCTAAAACCATTTATCTTGGTCAGAGTCATAGATCAACGGGTTAAACATGATGGATATATAGTAGGTAGAACTTACGGGTCGTGGTTGACCTGCCATTGATTGATGAAGACGCATGTGTCCTTAGGGATAAAGAACCCATTGAGCGCTGTGTCTTTAGTTGTGCTATTAAGAGAACAGTAGTATGTTACTTAAGATAACTTAATTGTCCGGAGATTAATTAGCATCTGAGATTTTGCATCCTTCTAGTACAGTTACAGTTACTTAGTGATTCAATTGAGGGAAACCTCTTTCAGCTTTTCAGGAACCAAAAACTAGTAAGCCCCACTCCACTACTCTCCTACACCTCTAATCCTCTAACCCCTAAAGATTCCTTGATTGATGTGACCATGGAGACAAAGTTGGACTACGAGAATGTGGCCCTGACTCACCAGTGGGGGATGGTGAAGGGCAGGAAGGAGGTGTGTCGGAACAGCTCGATAATGAAGGCCTCCAGAAGCGGTAGCTTGGGTTTGTCTGTGAGACGCGGGCTACGATTCATTCCAACATGCTCCCCTGCAGAGACGAGAATGCACATGTGCTTACGGAGTCGCCGAGAGGCAGCAAGTAACCGCTGTGCCAGCAAGAAAGACTGACTTAGGGAGGAAACTAATTCAATGATGTAGAAAGTTAAATACCCTAATTAAGAGATATGACTCACTCAGCTCTTGATGCAGCTTCTCTTGGAATTCAGGGTAAGCAACCAAGTACACAACAGCCCATGACAATGCCGTACTTATGGTATCAAATCCTTAAGGAAGATGCAATAAGGAAATTAGTTCTGACCAATGACATACTCTGGTAAGAATAAAGCACTTATGTATGTCAGACATATTGCCATGTGTATATGAGGCTGACATTTAGCACATCCGTCTTCACAGTTGGAAAAATACAGCTCTACTCACCTGCCCCGAAGAGGTCATTGACAATGCCAACAATCTTTTCATCAGAAACTTGGATGTTTGAGTTTTCATCCAACTTCCTGTCCTCACAGTGACTGATGAGGGAATCTGTGATGTCACGGATATTCTTCTAAAAGATAAAAATATCCATGAACAATAATCAGTAATTGGAAATAATAATCAGTATTTGGATTATTCCAAAACACATAACAGGGGTTTTTCCAAACAGACCTTGTTGAAGGTGCTGTAATGCTCTCTGACGATCTTCTGCACAAAGCTGGTGAAGCGATCATTGATGTCCCGGAAAGCTTTCATAGTGTGATTAGGCAAGAACCGCAAGAAAGGGATAAAGTCAGCCAGGTTCCCGTTGCCCAACACACGTCCAACCTCATCACTCATGTTCACCAAGCTCAACAGTTCTTGGTCGTCATGGTTGTACCGCCGGCCAAAGCACATGCCACAGATCACATTGGTGACCGAAATCACAAGATAGCGGAATGGGTCAAAGTGGCCTTCAGCTTCCATCACTGAGCTGAGCTGCTTCACCAGGTACTCCCCCTCCTTACAGATGTGCTCTTCTAGCATACAGGAGTAACCGGCGCTGCTGCCCTTAACGATGGAAAAGGAACGCAAGGCACTGGTGGCCAGTTTGCGACGGGCGTACCAGACTCCTGATAAATCAGTGCTGAATGCCAAACTCTTTCCATCAAGTAGGAGACGGAAACTGTGCAAGTCTGGCCGGCCGGCAAAATCCTCCCCTTGCCTGATGAGAGCTTGTCGCAAAGTTTTGATCCCACTAAGGACCACCACAGGACGCATGCCAATGTGAAGCTGGTAGACAGAACCATAGCGCTGGGCCATAGCAGTTAGGCTAAGGTGAGGATTCCTCCCGACCTCCAGCACATTCCCAATTATGGGGACCGGCTTGGGTCCCGGCAGCTGCTGAAGCCCTTCTGGGATTTTTGGGCGCAGTAATCGAAAGATCAGGAACGCAATGCACATCGTTGCCATGGCCACCAGACTTTCTGTCACTGAGATGGAACCCACCATTGATAGACTCATTAGTGCCATTTTTATATAAGAGGCTTGGAGTATCACTCCTAAAAAAGAAAAAAAAAACAGAAGGGAGAACACTGAAGTAAAGTTATAAACAAATGTTTAAAAACACTCCCCTTTCTTTTCAAGTCCTGACTGGGGTTTCTGAATCAAAGGCGATAATTACGTTTCGGGGCAACTGACAACCTGAAGGAGGGGTTGTATTCAGACTGACAAAGAAACACAGTTTAGGGGGTTTTAGATGTGACTTTAGACAAGTCGCTAAGTTAATGCGGAGATTTCGTGATGTTGCCAGGTTTTCCAAAAGCACATATGCTTTTTGGCTATTTTATTTAGGAACTAGTTATTAAATGTACATAGATTAGACAGCGTATCATTTAGCGTATATTATTTATTTCAGTTGTGCAAAAAAAAAACTTTTAACTACTTCACTTACTTGCTAAGCCCATTCAGTTATTTTAAGACATAATAATATAAATATAATAAATCCATTAGAGATTACTAACAGAGATTGCACTTTTATTCGTTTTTTTATTTAAACAATTAAAAATATCTGCAAAATAACAGTTCTTCAAGTTGGTGAAAATAATCTATTTTGTATCTGCAATATATGGAATTCGATCATAATTACCTTGGTACTGTGATCGTTGCCGTTCAATTGCAAAGGGTGAAGGCGGACTTGCAGTTTTCGTCGGTTTACGTTGTTTTGTAGAAGTTAATCTAAATCCTCCCGTTTTCTGTTTATGAAATGAACCAGTACTACATATACGTTTCTTTTATACAGCGCCCCCGGGCTCTATTGGCCACCGTCTGTGTGACGCAATTAACTGTCTATTTCCATATGAAATCAGCAAGTGTTTGAAGAGATCGGAATATATCAGGAATCATTGAGCAGAAGGAGATTAAAGGAAAGGAGTAGCATCGGACGGGATGCAGGGCGGAGACACACACACACACATTGGTACTGAAAATAAATTAAGTTAGTTACTACACGCAGTAGGATGAATAAAAATAATGCACACATTTACTGTTGATTTAGTTTTAAATCGTTAATTTGTATTAAATTGCAGATGTCATACATGTTAATCCTTATTTATTGAAACCAACTAATATTATCAAATAAAAGTGGGTATAGACAATGGATGGATGATTCATTCTAAATACTATATAGGTGCATATGACAAGACACTCAGGGATGCTTATCATTGGTGTGTATAATTTATGTTTTAATGTAGCCCATAATGTAGTCCACGCCATTTTGTTATTTTAATATAATGGGGCAAATAAAATGTTATGTTGAATTCATGATTTTGTACTAATTCATAATATATTTCATTTCTTATGCCTGGGGTATTTTATATGAAGTCACAAGATATAAAAGTATCGGAAACAGCATTATAACTTGGGTAGTGATTAGATTAAACTGCCTAAATTGTGTTTAATCATTGCATTGATCTGCAAGAACCTCATAGAAAAAGAAATGTTAGTATCTAGCAATCTAAATGAAAGATGATGAATTAATGTAGACTTCATGCGTCATTCAATGTTTTTTTAATGTAATTTATGGTGCTCGAGGTAAGTCTTGCTTTAGGTTGCAAAGGAGTTTCTTAGCGTGCGAAGGTACGTGTTCTAAGTGGTAAAAACCCCCGAAGTGTTTTAATCAAGGCAATTTGATAAATCTGACACATTAGAAGACGCACAACACGCAGTAATTATTTAATTTTCTATCACCCATGCATTGATGCTCAGAATGTCTCTCTGGCGCATTTTTACGAAGGCATTAGATTTTATTTTAACTTTATTAACGCCGTTACAGTATTGTTGTCTGCTTTGATCTACGAACGTCATTAGACCATTAATTTGCTTACAGCAACGTTTCCAGCATTGCAGAGTCGCTTTAAATGAGCGGACGTAAAACTGTCAGGGATCATCGCGTGCAGCGCCCGGCGGCGCCCGGGTTAAAGATTGGCCAGGTTGCGTGAGAGCGCGCAGCGAGACCTCCCTCCCCTCTCCCCGGCGAGCGGCGCTGGAACCACGCGTCAGGGTAAAGGTTGATTTGCTTCAGAACTTTTTCCTGTTGACAGTTTCATAAAAGGATGAAAGACAGCGAACTGAAAATATAGAATTCTAAATATTCCATATAAAAATACAATACGTTACATAGCAGTGGTGGAACAACTGTGAACAACCCCCCCCCCCCACCACCACACTTCCAAATTCACACCAAGGGCCTGCCTAAGCCAGTTGCAGCAATTGCTGCAAATATCGTACTCATAATGCTTTGCAGTGATTAACAAATTTCTTCTATTTTTCATTACATACACGCTGCGACAGCATAGTTTAACATTATAAACATTATAAATTAGCATCACACTGCCTCCACCGGCTTGCTTTTTCCAATAGTGCATCCTGGTACCATCTCTTCCCCAGGTAAACGATGCACACCCACCCAGTCGTCCACGTGATGTAACAGAAACTGTGAAGGCTACCTCCTTCCATTGGTCCATGGTCTACTTCAGATGCTCACAGATGCTGCTAGAGGCACTTACGGTGGAGAACAGGGGTCAGAATGGGCACTCTGACCGCTCTGTGATTATGCAGCCCTATACACTGGGAACTGTGATGCATTTTGTGTCTTGACACTGTTCATAGCCAGCATGAACTTTTTCAGCAATTTGTGCATTTTGGAGATACTCTGATCCAGTCGTCTGATCATCACAATTTGGCCTTTGACAGGTGCCATTGTATCGAGATAATCAACGTTATTCACTTCACCTGTCAGTCTGTTTAATGCCTAACCTCATGTAATCCGTTTTTCAAGCAAACTCAAAGGCTAAAATGAACTGAAAGCTAACAATATCTGACAGAGATGGTAACCTAGCCTAAAGGCAGTGTATGCTAATTTGTTTAATGTGTACGGAGCACACTGAGGCGCCCGGAAAGCTTGTTTCTTTGCTGAGCCCGTCCCAGACCACAAATGGACTGCAAAACCCTTGTTCACTCATTCACTTCAAGCATAAAACCGAATTCAATAGTTTGCATTTAAGTCTAGGTGCACTTTTCTCAATAATGGCAGGTTGAAATGAACAAGTTAGCGAAACTTTCAGTTTAGCGTGCAATCTGATAATGTAAACACTGTGCGACCGAGGGGGCCACCCGTACCTCTATCGAGATTTAGGAAATGGGTGAGAACTTAAAAACACACAAAAGCTACCCAAAATAGCAGCTTTGCCTTTAGTTCCGATCACCCCAGAAATCTCTGTTGTTGCACGAGATGAATGGAAGTCAAAGAAGTGTGAAGGCAAGAGAGATCTCAGCACGCAACGGCCCAGCACCTGTCTCCCTCACCACGCAAGCCAGGTGCTTTTTGCATGTGTGTGTACCAGCAACACACTGGTGCACCAAGGGTCTTGCTAAGGCACCTGTTTATGAATGATCCTGCTGTAACTTTTACGATACACTCCCATCGCCCCACATCCCTGCCCAAACATTTATATATTTGTCAAATACTTTGATTGCACAATAAAAAGGGTAGTATGGTGCCCAGTGTTTGCTGCTATATACTCCCCCCTCCAGGTTACAGCCTCTGTTCTACCACCACGTATGGGGTGTTATTCCTCCCCATGTTTGCAGTGGGTCGCCCTGGCAACACCGGTACCCCTTTGAACAAAAAGTCATGCTTATTAGTTGAATTGGTGCTTCTAAATTGTCCACTTGAGTTGTTGACTTTCATAATTCGCCCCCCCCTCATGCCCCTGTGACTCTAAACTATATTATATAAATATATACTCTTTGCGAGTACAGAACTAATTTTCCATTCGATCTTTTATTATTTTTGCTGACACAATGATTAGTTTAGCCTTACCTGTGATCTTGCTTTTGGCAACTTATTTCTACAGCTTTGGTTCCTTTAGAGCACATCAGATGATTTGCTTAGGATTAGGGTTAGGCATAGGAGAGAGTTTGGCATAGGGGGGGACACAACTCCACAATTTTAATGCAAAGATCTCTTTATTTAGGGAATACATGCCCCACCCCCCTCGATTCCTACACCCCTGTGTTTAGGGCTCTCATTACATGATGTTCTAAAAACATCTCTGAAGGGTGGAATACCTGTGATTGCCATAGCAGAAGGGAGATGGATGATGTCTCCTTGATTCACCGGTGGGAAGGAGACAGCAGACCTGAACAGAAGGAATGGGATCAGAGGGCCGGCGAACGTGATTACTCCAGAGTAACAAAAGTAGTGGCATTATGAGCAGCCTGCAAGGGAGCATTACATCATCCTTCCCGGGGGACTTGGCTCTGGATTTCAACGTCTGCACACAACGCCCAGCGTTTCCTTTCCTCTCCATTCTGCAGAACGACTTCATCCTGCTCCTTATGCAAACAACGGTAGCGTGCGGGCAGCCTCATTCCTGACATACGTCTCGCAGTCGCCTCGTGCCTCCGAAGCACAAAGAAGCCAAGGGTCCTTCTGCTGACTCAGACGGCAGCAGAGCGGAGAGAGATTGATCGTACAAATATATCTGTGTGCACAGAGGGTGGAACGGAGCGGTCATGCTGGGTGGCAGGTTTGAAAAAGGTAGCGCGGGGCCCTTCCCGCCATGGCCGCGGTGCCAGATTCTCATGAGGCTAAACGCGGCCTGTATGGGCTGACACTGCTCCTCAGCAGGTTAATGATTTGTGCTGCACCGTGGTGTCGTGTGCAAAGCGTATTAGACGACTGAGGGAGACCACCTCCGATGCGCTGCTAGAGACCTCTGCTGCTTCGACTTATATTTTCCCGAAGAACGACGTCCTCACAACAAATATATTTCTTTGGCAGAAGCTACCGTCCAAAGTGACATACTGCTACAAACGAGGCAAATGAGACGCGATAGCCACACAGCTGGCGAACAGCCAACTTCAGCATACGCGCAAACTTCCGGCGACTGACCATAAACAAATGTACAGCAGTTGCGGCAATGAGGAAAGACGTATTGCACACATTGTACACATTGGAAGGAGGCAGATCGGATGGGTGGCAAATTGTGCAGCCTGGTAGAGCGGCGGCAGACCTGTGAGGAACCTTGTTTATGCTTGGGGTTTAGAAAATAGTGTAAGTGTGGCAGGTTGCGGCAAAGGGAGTTCAAAGCAGAGGCACCATGGACCGCAGGGAACGAGCCTCAGAGAGTCTCAGTACACACAAGAAAAGTGGGAAATTGTCCCTTTAGGGGTAACCCAAACTAAAGAGGTATTTAAACGGTTCTGGCAGGTATGCCTCTGTCTGTCGGAGTTATCCTCCTCATTCTATCCTGTTTAAAAGTAAACGCACAAGTTATTTATTTGTGTTTACCATACATGTGCATTTGCATATGGACCTACCAGTGTCTGTGGTTGTGTGTATGTGTGCAAATATATCGGAGGGTGTTTTGTATGTGGGGGGGGGTGTTTATATGCAGGCATTTGTTTGGGTGTATACGTACGCGATTAAGTCAGTGTACCTGCATGTGTACATTTCTGCAAGTGTGAGCATGCCTGCAAGAGGCCCACCTCAGTGTTTATATGGCTTGTCAATCCCTGCAGCTCTTCTGGACGGCACCCGCGTTAAATAAACTGCTGTCCCCTGAGGAGAGTGGTGTTCCCTTCGCACCCACCCCAGCTCTTACCCTGGGGGCAGTAAGCATCCCCACAAGAGGAGGGACCATCAGCGGAACAAGATTATAGCCACTCACCCAGTTGCCTTCGCACTGTCCCACGATGACAGAGAGAAGAGGCAGGACTGCTTTGATGCACAGGCTAACCCAGGCTGAAGCACAGGGGCCTCTAATAAAAATGTGTGTGTTTAGGGGTTTGGGGGGGGGGGCGGTGTATCGCTGACCATGTTAATGCACATTGGCTTTCATTCACACTGATGGCCTCACTCCAAGCTTCTCCTTGCTAGCCAAAATGCAGTCTTTCATGAAGCATAACTCCAGTATTGTGCATTTACACAAAAATCTCTTCAAAGTGACTAGGCCAAAGTAAGTATGAACAATGTAGGAGAGTAAGAGAGTGATGGGGCTGGACCAGAGATGGATAGTTGAGGTCCAGAAAGAAAAAATCCAGACCAACCAGTTGTGACTCTTTATACTCAACTGGTTGGTTGAAACAAAATCTTAGTCTGGATTGTTACTTTTTGGACCTTAACTAACCACCTCTGGGCTGGACCAGTGGCAAATCAGAGATGTAAAGTCTATTTACAGAGCTTCAAATGTGCTAAATAACTAAATCAAGTGCTTACCACATATTATAACCTATTTTGGCCATGTCACTTGAAATTTACATTTATACACATGCACTGGGAATTAGAGGAAAATAAGAAATCAGTCAGGGTCCTGCAGGCTCAGAGTCTGCCTTTCCAGTAAGAACAACAGGTCAAGGGTCTGCAGCAATAATTATATCCCTGGAAATAATTAATGTAAGAACATACTCACTTACAGCCACAGGCCAGAGTGGTGACACTTGGTCCTGGGTAGGGTTCTAGAGGACACCCATCGGACTCCCCAACATCTTTTCAGCTGCAGTGCCGATCTCACTTCCTTTGTGTGAGGATAGGGTGGAACCATGATCTGGAAGCTTCTGATTAGCCGTACAGACGGCTAGTTATCACCTGGGAACATTTGTACCGACTGCTTCTGGGTAGAAATGTCCAAAGGTGATATTGCACAACATAAACAGGAACCAAAGCATCGGGATTGATGTACCATTAAGAATCAAGAAAAAAACAATAAAACAAAATGTCAATCACATTTTTTTTGATGATTGCATCATTTTGAACCTTTCGAGTGGTCACATCAAATCTTCAAATATCACTAATTCTATAATCGGGACTCTCATTAATCACAGTGACAGATTTTTTTTTAACATGGTGATTTTGTTTTTTTTTCCCATCCTGTGAACATTGTGTCCTACTTTTGAATATTACTCATATGTGAGAAATTCATATTATTTACAGAAGCTTCAAAGACACTCCCAGTCACCTGAGGGTAAAACTCCAAGATGTTTTCTTTTTTGTGAATGAGAACGTATCTCTGTCTTACGCCAGTTTCCTCTCTTCCTGGAATGTATGTATCAGCGGGCGTTGGACAGTAGCTCTGCCCGCTGGCCAATTCCCCAGCTGACATTCGGATGGGGGAAGGAGAGTGTCCATCTTGTCTCTGCGTCTGTGGCTTGGTACCTGCCCCCCCTCACAGGAAGTGGGTGCTGTGATAATTCCCAGGCACTATATTGAGCACACTGATCTGTCTATAGGTCCATGTGATACT
>JAODKL010000021.1:31519-52434 GCA_026780765.1 Petrocephalus schoutedeni | reverse complement strand
CCCCCCCCCCCCCCCCCACCCCCCTGAGCTTTAATTCTCACGGCAGCGTGTCGGCTTTTCGTCAGAGTACGTGGAAGCCAAGTGGGAGTGCGGGAAGGTGTGTGGTTTGGTGTGGGTGTGTGTCGGTGGAGTCTGTGGTGAGAAATGAACACCGTTCAGGTGAGCGCGGGGGGGCAGTAACCTCAGGTGGCTTTTTCATCACAACATCCCTGGTTATGAACATGTTCTGGGGGGTAGGAGCTTGCAGGCCTTTCGCTTTCTTCACGTACACAGCAAAACATGCAGAAATGTCATTCACATGAAGGTCAACAAATTTATACTCATTAAATTATTGGAATATGCATTTATACGCAGCAAAATGTTACTATATATGAATATCAGTGCATGTTATTTTTCAGAAAAGGTATTTGCATGTATGGGTCTTAAATGTCTTATTGTCCATTAAATATTATGAATGCCTCATAACAGACCAGCACATTAATAAAAATGTATGCATGTATGCATCATGACTCATATGTGCTCAGGTGAACTGGTGTTTGACTAAATTATGGATATAACACATTTTCTTTGATGAGTAAAGCTATACATTAATTACATTTCCCAGGCCATGTGCCAGGATCACACCATTTTCCCAATGGCAGAATATGCTTAGTGGAATCTTATTTAATACTGCACCTTTGATAATATCAGATTCACTTAAAAAACATCTATGGGACCTTACACATTGCCTGAACGATCCAGGTTGTAACAAGTCGAAAAGTGTTTTACAAGCAGTCAAGCCTGACAAATAGCTCTAAAGGATTATAAACTCTTTTTTTGTACATATACAGTTGGTTAGCACCGTGTATATTCAAGCTGATACTGAGAACACAGCCGGGCCAGCCAGCTGGCACACAAGGAAGGGACCAGAGATTTGACTTTGGCTGTCTCCGATATTTGAGCAGATTAATGAGCAATCAGTGCTTTTTCATATCAAAGTAACTTTTTTTCTGATCGAGTTTCTTTTCTATTCTTTTTGCCTCTTTTTTTTCAAGTTTTTGCAGATTCTATTTCCATGTGTGGATTTCATTTGAATGTAATAGTAGGTTTGGTCTACAAGCAGGAACGAGAGGGAATAAAAGATGCGATTAAACTTTTTTCTACACTCTTTGTAAATGATATATGATTCTGGTAGCTGAGAGTAATTTTTCCTTCGGTGCTATTGGGCTTTATTATTGAAAGACCATCAGCAAAGAAGGTGATTGTGTTGAGATCCATTACCAAAGCACAGCACTATGAAACAGTGTGTGAATGACAGAATGACAGAAGACTTGGTGTGCTGAGACAATCTAGAAAGCCGGGTCAGACAGTCTCAGGACCAATTGGGGGGGGGGGTTAAGGGTCTCGCTTGAGGACCCAGTGACAAAATCACTCTGCCCCCCCACCAGATTAGAACTGGTGACCTTCAGATCATAGACACAGACTCCTAAGCCACAGAGACACTCAGGCCTGGTCCTGCCACATGACTCAGACAAGGCTGTAGATTTCCCTGTAGATTTCCCTGTACCAACCGCTCAGCTGCCTGCTGTAGTTTTGGTGGTGAAGATATCAGAGACTCACCTCCACTTCGTTATCTTGGCGGTGAGGATTAAAGGCTAGAGGTGGGTGGGGATGTTTATGCCAGTGTACACGATGAGGACTCCTGTCCTGGTGCACGGTCAAGAAAAAAGTTCCAGTTTGCACCTTTGAGCATATAATAACTTGCCACTGGGGCAGTTCCCTCAAGAGTCTGCCAATTGTACCCTAGCTGGAGGTAAATGTACCTTTCACAGAAATGGATTCTGAGGAACATTTTCACAGCATCGAGAACGTAGGATAGCGGGAAAGGCTCTGGACCGCTCATGACCCTGAATAGGACAAGTGGTTACCGAAAATGAATGAATGAATGTATGAATGAATGGGGGTAATTAATGTTGTTTGGACCTTGGGGAAGAAAACAGTGTTGGGGGGTGATGAGTACAGTGCAATGAGGAACTGTTTTTTCATCCATGCATACGTTTTATGAAAATACCCCGGTCACAGTACACCTAACACTTCAACCCGAGGAGACGTTAACCACTCTTGACTGTCAACACGCATACATCCCACCTGCCAGGCTGAAGATATCATTCCTGCACACCTTCACAAAGGCAGAGAACAACACAGGCTCCCAGGCATTCTTCAGAACCTCTCTGTGTTCATGTAACATCTCAACATGTCAAAACAACCAAGAGCGGCACAACTGCACGGCACCGGTAGGAGGAGGGACCGCCCCCCCTCCTTACTTCCTCCACCAGCCCTACCCCACCCCCGCATTAAGGTGGTTGCTTCTTGTGGCTTGTCTCCAAACCAGAAAAAAGTGCCTGTTTTTCAGTTTTACATGACAGTTAATTGGACCGCTGGTGTCACGGATTAACTACCTTTGCGATGCGCGTTCCTGCATGTTGGTGGAACTCAGAAATTCACACCTGCGTAAATGTGCATCTTATTTTATGGAGACGTTTTATTATTAGTTTATGTAACGTATCGTTTAATTCCACTGTAAATATATGGTTTATCTTGCATGATTTATCATTCGGGTGACGGTTATATGTTTTACGTGGAAAGCTCTTTCATATTGGGAAAATTTGCCTTAAAAAATAATTATTTGTAATTTGCGAGCTCGGTAAGCTAAATGCCAAACAGGCCTATTGCAACGAGTCCTGGGCGCAAAGATGCAAACGTCTGGTTAGATGGAAACCACTTATGTTCTCATAAAAATGGTTCAAAAACGTAAAATAGAGGAGAGAAAATATAGAGGAAGGAAACGTACTCGCAAAATGTTTTCTCTAGTTTTGCAAATTTTTGTTGAACGTTTTTATAAAATAAAAAATATAAGTGAGACACTAAAGTACAGATTAACTACTGACAATGAAAATAATGTTGTGCTATATGAATCGACACCAAGAGCGAAATAATAATAATTGCGAAGCAAAAATTCTTAATTAACATAACGTGATAGGTGCAAATAAAGATTAAAAGAGTCGTGAGAATGCTGCCTGCCACGGGCGAGATGGAGAGCTCAGATTTATGAAGATGAAGGAGATATCCTCACGCAAGCAAAGCAGCACGATGTCCGGAGGCGACCGGTTTTCCCCAAAACTCTCTCTCGCCCCGCTCTCTCTCTCTCTCTCGCCCCGCTCTCTCTCTCTCTCTGTCTCTCTCGCCCCGCTCTCTCTCTCTGTCTCTCTCGCCCAGCTCTCTCTCTCTCTCTCTCTCTCTCTCTCTCGCCCCGCTCTCTCTCTCTCTCTCGCCCCGCTCTCTCTCTCTGTCTCTCTCGCCCCGCTCTCTCTCTCCCGTCCCGCACCGCTGGATCACGACACGCCGCTCTGCGTACAGAAAGCGCAGCGCGGAGCCGCAGTCACGCAGCCTGGGTGAGTTTACACAGCCTCTGCCAATCGGTAGCGCTACAGGGGTAAATAGGAAGATACAGATCTACCCGTATTTTTGGTGCAAACCTGCAGCACAAAGATCACCTATTAAAAGCACTGTAATACTTAAAATAGGCCTACTACTATAATGGTACTATACTATACTATACTATACTATACTACTATAACGCTGCTACTACTACACTACAATATACTATACTACTATAATGCTACTACTACACTACACGATATTACAATATACTATACTATATTGCTGCACTACACTATACTACTGTAATGCTATTTTGTACTGCATTGAGGAGGATCTGATCACCGCAACATGACCCGTGACTACTGGCAGTGATTAATTTAAATTAGCGTTAAACCTTCACCTTGCAAACAGCCAACTCCTTAGATTATGACATGTGTAAAACTATTTAAAAAGCAATTGTATATAATCCTCAGAACAACAAATATGCAAAAAATCTGAAATTTGGTTTTGTTAAGATCCAAATCGATTGTAAGCATGTGGTAAAGATTTTTTATTAATAAAGTGAAACGGCTTTGTTAAAAAATTATGTAATAATCCATGAATTATGTTCCATTTTAACATGGAACTTTTACATAAACCTTTCACGAGATAACTGCAAACTAAACACTACATAGTTATAATTAAAAGTTCATGATGCTTCAACTAAAATGAAATAGTTTAAAGAAATAAGACTCTAATTTAGCAGATTTTACTTTCCATACTTAAAATAATTTGATTATGGTTCATTTATTTGTTGACTGATTTCGATTCCATAATGCAGCTCTACAGATGTCAGTGCCAGCTCAGCGAGGCTCGTGGCTGTCAACCCAGCCGGTACCAGGTGAAGCGGTGGAGCGTTCACAGTGCACTGACCTTTGGCCCACCCCTCCGATGACACCTGTTTGTCCATCCGTCTCAGCCAGGGTCTTGGGTTAGGGCCACATCTGCACGAAGCACACTGCCCTAGGTGACCTACATACAGAATTTGTGCACAAGCCTTAGGCGATCACTGAAAATTACGTTTAGATGAACTTCATGTTGATGTAACTCTATGATATAATGTTTGTAAAAGTGTGTCAGCTAGGCCATTTCTTAACCACTCCTATAGTTACCTGGGGATTTGCAGCAATCATCCAGAACACCCATGGATGTTTTTGACTTGAGCGCAAGCATACCTCGTATGGCTAATCAACCATGTGGCTACTAATTAGATTAATTAATTGAGCTGGTGGCAAAATGTAACAAATGCATGGAGTGGCTGAGGTGCCCCTGAGGAGAGGTCTGGGAACCAAAGCGGTGTTCTTATATCCATCCAAGAAGTTATCAGCGAATTTTTGTATATGTAAATATACACTTAGGGCCCATATAAATAGCTTTAAACATTTCGTGTGACTGCCAGAGATTTTTGTACAGCAGTGTATGCTTGTGCAGAGCCAGACACCTCCATGGAGGAAATCGTCATACCCATAGACACTGAAATCCTTGGCATTTTGTGCATCTCTCTATGCAGATTCTACGCCGACGTAAAATCCCATTACTTCTGTGGTGCCACCTACAGGCAAAGTGGAAAACTCCCCCAGTATAAGCACTATGGAGGTGGTTAGGTCTTACTCAAGTGAAACACATCACTCCGTTATTACTGAGTGTGGTATGTGTGAGGCAGTAAAGTATCCAGCTCCATCAGTCAGAAATGAGTCTGATGCTTCATGTTCTGTGGCTCCGCTGGCATGATACTGGCACTCCTGAGTGTCAGACGATTAACCGTGGCTTAAAAAGTGGCTGTAGAATGAACATGCACTATTGATTCTCTGATCCCTGATTTAACTTGAAAATTCTTTTGTAATTTTTATTATCTTAATCATAATTTTCAGCACCCATTCCATAGGATATGGTTCAAACTGACACACTTTGGTATGATCTACGTCACTTAACACTGTTCTTGCAACACGTTTATAAATCGCAGTAAATCCAGGTGTCTGTACATACTTATGTATGTACCATCCGCTGGTGGGTGGCACATCGATGGCTGAATCTCCACGGTCTGGCTTTGCTTGTACTCGGGAGAATATGAGGAGACAAAGCCAATTCTGTTCAAGGACTCAGAGTCAGCTTTCCCGGGCTGGGACCATAAACTGACCCAATAGTGTCAGTTTAGAGACCGTAAGATGCATAAACACTCCCCACACCAGCATGGAACACTTCAAAACAAGGGAGGTGAGTTTGTCACAAAACCTGACACCAATCTGCTTCACTTTCTGCATATAAACAAACTGTATCCCTGCTCTGGGCCAAACAGATGGGCTCCGACATATTTATTTATTCAGAGTTTTATTAGCAAATTAAAAACTATTTGCATCACTGGCACTTGTAATGTATCAGTAATTATGATTGGGAGACGCTGTCATTGGTTACGATCCATTTCCATTTTGCCTGAGCTTGCATTAATACTAAGATTACCAGAAGAAAAACAAAACGGGAAAATGCAAATGTAATTAAATAAAGACACTGGCATCCTCTTCTACTGGAAGCTCCATGGATCGAAGCGTAATGATCGGTGAGGGTTACTATCTGTGTATGTGTCCACTAATCCCCTTAAGCTGTCCCTGTTTGTTTCTGGTGAGAAGCTAGCTGCACTTCTTTATTTATAATTTGGTGCTATTTGAGGAATTGTAACAAGGAAAAAAAGCCACGTACAGTGACAGCCAGCACTACAGATAAGTGCGGGCCAGCTGGGGGTCAGGCTGTTCACAGGAGTTATTTGGACCCAACTTAGGTTTCAAGGATAAGCTCACGGAATGCTACCACAATAATAATAATAATAATGAGACACACATTATATGTAAAACAGACAAATATTAATGAAGGGTTATACAGGGGCTTCATATTTCAGTGGAAAAACTGTAATCCAGTCTTCCTGAGCCACAGTAATGGAGTTTAAATACACAATAAGGCAGAAATAGAGTGTTAATATGTCGCATTAAAAGGGCATTATCCAAGACTTGGGCCCTCGGCACAGTGCCAGGGTGTTCATACAGATTAGCGAAACGTCCCAGAATTCTTAATAATGGGATACAGACACATGGCTTGGCTCACGTGGCAAGAGAATGTCCAGCTGGCTCTTGTTCGCATGAGGTTACCAAAGACGGCAAAGGAACCGTTATCATTCCTTTACGGTCCCTCTCTTTGACCTGGAAATGATAAACTAGTGCAAAAGATCCTCTAATCACAAGCATTTAAAATCATCAATTCTGGGCCGTAATCCACTGGCAGAGGTAATGTATAAGGAAAATGAAAGTATTTTTGGTGTCCCCAATGTCAAGAGTTGTGCATGAGCTCCTCCTGACCCGATTCCCACTCTTCGAGACCAGAGTTGTTCTCCAGAGATTCTGTGTCCAGAATGATGTCCCGGCGTCTCCCAAACACCTGCTCCTGCAGCTCAATGATGTCATTGCGAATGTCCGCCATCATTAAGAGGAGGAAGTCGAAGGAGCCTGGGGGACCCTAAGGGGAGAGGTGACACGGCGGGTGAGGAATCATCCCAATGTGGAGAAGGACATCAAAGCCAGGAGAGGTTCTGACTGCTCTTACCGCTGGCCCAGGCGGTCCAGGAGAACCCCTATCTCCCTGTGTTCAGGACAGAGACACACCAGTAAAAAACACATACAGAATTCAGCTTATAGGCCAATGCACTCTGAATCAGCTGGACATGTGCCATTCGCACATCCCGTCTCACAATACGGGAGCTATCAGCGCTCACCAGCACAACTGATCAACCAGAGAAAGTCCAGTTACCTTCTGTCCATCTCTTCCTGGTGCACCAGGAGGCCCCTAGAGGGATGAAGAGAAGTGGTCAGAGAAGAAGAGTTATGAATGCAGACTACTGTACACCTTGGAATTCATTTTAGGGTTCAGTATCAACATCATTTGACACCTTTCTGGAAGACTGAAAGACTTGACTGGACTGAGAAGAATTGATCAACAAGAGATTAATGCTATCCATAAAGACAGAAGACAAGAACTGTGTGGGAGTCTCACCACGGGACCCCTACGACCTCTCTTGATGTGATCCAGATTGGGCGTTGGTCCCATGGGGCCCATGCCCCCACGTGGCCCCTGAGGGCCAGGGGGACCTCTGGCTCCTGGTTCCCCTTTCTCCCCCGGTTGACCCTGGACCCCTGAGACCCCAAGAGTGAGGTCAGAGCAGCAGTGGACTATGTGTCTGCGGTTTATTCAGATGCAAAGAGAGCACATGCAAGCTGGACGCACGCACCGTGGGTGCCAGGGGGCCCCGGGGCTCCAGGAGGGCCCCGGAGAGCATACATGTTGGGCTCTTTTTGTCTGTGGGGCAGTTTGTCAGCGCTGCTCTGGCCAGGTGGGAGGATCTTTAATGAACAGACACACCGAAATTGCTCATTCCTACTTTCAATCAAAGTCGCCATGCATAACAGCACCATCTGTGTGCGAGCTTCAAACCCCTCAGTTAGTCAGTTTTCAGTTAGTTATTTAACAGTCGCTTCTACACAAAGCGACATACATTTTTGCTCGTGGGAGTTTCACGAGAGCAGAATGAAAAGTGATTGGCTCAGAGACAACCAATCAGATTGCAGCGGAGCTTCCAATCACAAGTACAGCATCCTAACCTGCCGGGCCACACTGCCCAAATAAAACCACATGCTTTTTGTTAGCATCTATATTCTCATATAGAGCTGGTCTCTGTTGTCTCCTTTAGTGAAAACTTGATTTTGATCATAAAACCAATACAATATAAATGCTTTCATAGCTCAGCTGTCCCACACGCCCCCCTGAGGGAGTCATGTGCAAATGCGGTGTGCCACACCTGCCCACTGGATGCAGAGTCCCCCAGCTTCAGCCTGAGTTGGGTCAGGCTCTCCTTCATGCTGGCCACGTCCTGGCAGGTCAGCGAGCAGGAACCGCCCGTCATCAGCCTCTGGGACTTCCCCGGGGAGCTCGCTGGGCGCCAAATCCACGCACACGCACACAGAAGGGAAGCGTGAGACACACATCTCTACGTGCAGAGGAAAAAAAAAAGATACATACAAATATAGCGTCCCGCAGAAATAAGGAGGCAGGTGAGCAGGCTGTGGCGCGTGTGGGCGGGTGTGGGACTCACAGGTGTGGCTGGGCATGCAGGAGCGCTGGTCGGGGCTCAGGGTGTAGCCAGTGCGGCAGCGGCACTGGAAGCTTCCTGGCGTGTTCTCACAGGCCTGCTCACACACGGCGCTGCCAGGCTCCTCACACTCGTCCACGTCTGTGCCAGAGAGACAGACTGGCTCAGGTGACTTGGCTGCAGTTTTACAAACATCTGCTCCACAGTGCTGGGACATACTGGCAGTAATAAACACAACCCGGCCTAAAATAAGCAGGGATATGAAGAATACATGAATGAAACGATCCATTATTTGCCATTCGCACAAGCAGAGGTACATTGGAATGCTTCTTTTTGCATATCCCATCATGCACTCCTTCCCTTTTTGCACATCCCATCATGCACTCCTTCCCCTTTTGCATATCCCATCATGCACTCCTTCCCTTTTTGCACATCCCATCATGCACTCCTTCCCTTTTTGCACATCCCATCATGCACTCCTCCTCTTTTTGCATATACTATATACTATATGGAGAAACATATTCAGACACCTGTCCATTACACTCATAGGATCTTTCATGACATCCCACTCTAAATCCACAGGCATCAGTATGTAGCTGGTCCCCAGCTCTTCTGGAAGAATGGGCAAAAATTCTCATAGGCACACTCCAAAATTTCATAGAAAGCTTCCCAGAAGGGCGACAGCTGTTACAGCCACAAAGAGGGAACCAGCTCCATATTGATGCCTATGGATTTAGAATGGGATGCCATTAATGTCCCTGTATGTGTAAGGCCAGGGGTCCCAATACATTTGTCCATATACAGCCCCGGAAAAAATTAAGAGACCACAGCATCATTTTTTGTTTCACTCATTTCTCAATTAATGGTTATGTATCTGTGTAAAATATGCATTTTTTTCTTGCAAACTGCAGCCTGGTTCTTCTGTGCATCCCATTGATGAAGGGCTTCTTCCTTGCTTTATGGGACTAGGATTCCTAGGAGCCTGATACTAACTGTCCTAGCTGTGCATATCACACCACTTGTTTCCCATTCCTTATGAAGGTCATGTCATCCCCCAATTCATGAGGCACTGCAGGATAAGCTGACGGTCATTTCTGGCATTAGAAAGTCACTTCCGCCCATTACCTGCCTGGTTTCTGGTCATTCCCAGTGTGTCCTGCTTCACATTGTTCTTGTGTAGGCTACTGCTGTCTTAGAAACGTTGAACCTAGAAGCCTACTGCCGCTGAGGGTAGCCTTCTGCTAGCAGGACCAGAATTAAACCAGGATTTTAAAAAGCAGATTTGTTTTTTTTTTAATTGTGCTGTGGTCTCTTAATTTTTTTCCGGAGCTGTATATATACATGTTTGAGAGTGAAGCCTGGAGTCTAAACACAGGACCAGGTCATAAACTGCACCCCAGCAGCATTGTAGGAGGTTAAAGGCCTTACTTAAGGAACCAGTGGAGATATGACTGTTGGCTGGGGCATGAACCAGTGACCTCCTGATCACAGGCAGCAACCCTGAACCTGCTGAGCCACTCACCACCTACATCATAACTCCGGGGCAGGATTACTGTATTCTATCACTCACTGCCTTGTTCGACATTACAGGAAGTGAAGGAATAGCCAATGGGAGTTAAACTGACTGGTGATTGGCCATGCCTGGAGATTGGCCGTGACTGGTGATTGGTCGTCCCTGGTGATTGGCCGTTCCTGGTGATTGGCCGTGACTGGTGATTGGCCGTGCCTGGTAGCCAGGCCCATAGTGAATGGTTCCTCTCACCAGCACATAATACATTGTTGTGTACACAGAGCACTAGTTGAGGGCACTGTGTTAATGACTAAAGGTAGCGCTGGAGGAAGACTGACCGAGGCAGTAGGGGTGCTGGTGGTGGCGATGCCGCTCCCTGTCGAAGCGGAACCCCGGGTAGCAGGTGCAGATCACTCGTCCGAAGTTGTCTGTGCACTGCTGCTCGCAGGGAGACCCTGCGCACACATCCACACCTGGGGCGAACGCACAGCCAGACATCAGTCACCAGTGCACAGCTCTTTATAGACAGTCCAAACTGCAAAATTATTCTTTGATCCTCATTTGCAACCTTTGGTTGCTTTACTGCCCTCTTGTGGTAGTGGGTGATATAACCACTCTGGAATGCAATGTGTTTTTATTGCTCCATAGATCCACAACATGCTGCTTTCTGTACTTTAAGAAAATCGAAGCGGCACACGCTTTTATCCACTGAGACCGCATGCTTCTGTGTCTGCCTCGAGGGATAAGCCCACTGCTTTCATAAATATGGCGCATTTCAAATCTGGTGTATTTGTTTACCTACTTTCGGGTATGCACTGGCCCATCACAAACCTGTATCCTTCACAGCATTTCCTCCTGGAATAAAGACACAGGCTGTCAGTCAGCGTTCAGCATCAGCCGAGCGAAGCACTCAGGCATGAAGCGTGAGCAGACTGTTAAAAGTCAACCAAGGGATCCACATTAGTCATGGGATTTGGGAACAGAAAAAAAAAGTTCTGAAGGCTTTCACTGAATAAACTAAAAATGTTTGTATAAGTTTGCCACGCACTTCAGTAACAAAAACCATGGTTCTATTTCTGGCTGCCGCGAAGGTGAGACCAGTTCTTTTGCTGCTGCGTTTTACGGCGCAGTGCAGGTCAAAGCTCCTTCAAACTTAACCATCCATCTCTCTCTCTCTCTACGCAACACGGCTCAAATGAGGAACAGGTGTGCAAGGGGACCAGAGAGCTTCATATACACAATCGATTCTTCTTAAGGGTACCGGAGCGATTTCACTCCTGGCACTCGAAGCCCTAACTCCTTACTGCTCAGAAACACAGTTTTTGGAAATCTGGCTTCTGGGCCATGAGATGAAGGGTTTTAAGGGCGACTTCTGACCTCTGGGGTGAGAACGGCATGTAATTCTGTTGATAACCCAGAACTTCTAGTTCTCAATCCAAGCAGGGTAGGACAAGCAAGCACTCTTTGTTTATTTGTCTATGCCTCTACATTCCCGCTCTGGAAGTGATAAAGTGATGAATTATGTCACTGGCCCCAATTCCTGACGTTTGTTTTCACGCGGCGAGCGCCTTCAAACCAGGCTTTGTTTTTGTTGCTATGGACTAGGTTGTGTTATCACAGCCAGATGGGTCTCTGGCACTGCCCGCACCGGTGCGGCAGTCTCTCTAGACCCAGGTGACTGTCACCCCTCTCCTTGCCACAGCAACCTGCTGGGAGTAAAGTTGGGAGGGGGGGAGGTTAGGGGGGGGTTAATGGCCAGCACTGTGGCCAAGTTAAGCAGAGCAGGAGCCCGGAAAATACCAAATGAAAATCAGAGACATGATCCAGTGGTCAGATCCCCTTACAGGCTAGCTTACATGTTTTACTGGGAGGCCCCCATGGGGGTGGGGGGAGGTCCTTCTCCCTTCAATGTATTTTGCTTTTAATGATGATATTTTCCTTCATGTATGCCAGGAACAGACAAAGAAAGGATATGCATGCATTGTAGCCACGAGATCCGAGAGATGACATGGTCAACTAAGGATCTATCAACTGAAGACTGATACGTGGAAGTGCCCCCTACAGGACTTTACAGAAAGTCTTGCTTCAGTTATTCAGGCACCTATTGGCCCATCATAACCAGCCTGGCACCCCTTAATCCGGCAGTGCCCCCTACAGGACTTTACAGAAACTTTGGTTAGTTGGTTGTTTGGTTACTTTGGTTCACATAGCTGGTAGTTGGACTCGTTTCCAGTGGGTGCTGCACTCCGCCAGGGCTGTGCCTTGTCAACAATTCTGTTTCCTGCATCATATGACTGGCGCTCCCTCTCTCACAGGTGAGGCAGCTACGACGGCCAGTTTGCAAACTGATTTATCACCCTGGCATGGAATACATCGGCTTACAGGGATTTTGTTTCCTTTACGATTTACGGTGTGCGAGATAGACTCTGTGATGCTGGTCACAGTAATGACGTCACATAAGGTTTTTGAGAAACGGTCAATTTCTATTTGGTTGTTTAATATTTTAGGTCCAGTTTATATTTTAGTAAAGATTGAAAGGAAGAGCGATTGCATGTGTCTGACCTTTAGAGAAGGATATGCAAGCACTGTAGCCCCGGAGTACAGAAGACTGCATGGTCAACTATGGATGTATCGATTGTAGATGATAATTCACAGGAAGTGCTGTGGTGGGGCACTTCTGGGGTATGGGGTGCCAGGCTGGTTACGATGGGCCATGAGGTCCCTGCTTAACTGGAGCAAGACCTTGGTTTGCATTGCTGGTAGTCAGACCCGTCTCCAGTGGGCATTGTAATCTGCCAAGGTTGGCCTTTGCCAACAATTCTGCACATGACTTTTATAGATGGGTGCAGCTGAGGGGCAGAATGGGTCTGGTTCCGTGACCTTAGGATTGCATCTCTTTGGTCTCGTTGGTGTCATCAAGGTGTGACCTCTGGCATGCGGGGGGGGGGGGGGGGGGGGAGCCAAATTCTTCTGGGATAAAGAATTTGGGATTACAGCACCAAACAGAGGGGATTATGTATCTCGGGGTCTTGTTTATGAGTGATGGAAGAATGAAGAGAGAGAGACCGACAGGTGGATCGGGACAGCTTCAGCAGTTTTGTGGATGTTGTCCTTCTCCCACCTATGGTCACCTGCTTTGGGTGGTGACTGAAAGAACGAGATTGTGGATACAAGCGGCTTCCTTCTCAGTCCTAGAGATATGGTTGAGGTTGAGCTCAGGTCTTCAAAGAGAGCCAAAGCAGAGCCGCTGCTCCTACACATCAAAAGGGGCCAGCTGTGGTGGTTCCAGCTAGAATGCCTCCCGGACGCCTCCCTGGGGAGGTGCTCCGAGCATGTTCAACCAGCGGGGCAGACCCAGGACATGCTGGAGAGATTGCATCTCCTGGGAGAGGGAGGTCTGGGCATCTCTGCTTAGACTGCTGCCCCCGCGCCCCAGACCCGGATGAGCGGAGGAGAATGGATAGACGGACGGACTTTACAGGAAAAAAGAATCCACAATTATTAGAAGAGTATTTCGTGGAAAAAATGCACGCATTTTACACATTATCATATCAATGAGTCTGGAGATTATCTTCGCTAAAAAGGGAAATATGCCTGGCAGGGGGCCATCAAAGCAATTTACTGATATTAGTTCACCCACAGCATGCGTTTGGACTGTGGAGATACCCAGAGGAAGCCCACAGCATCGCAGGGAATATGGCACCTCCTCACAGAGGGAAATAAGAGGAGTCAAACGACAACAGATGACCCTGGAGATGCAATATCACAGTGATGATCATGCAAAATGGATGAATGGCACAATTCTAAATCAATACAACACAATACAATGCTAAACAACACAGTGGGCAGCACAGTGGTGCAGTGGACCAGGCTTCAAGTCTCCTCCATGGCTTCTTGTGTATGGAGATTGCAAGTTCTCCCTGGGACTTGCCCATCCAAACCCTGGCAGAAGGGTGGCTGACTGTTCATTTGTAGATATCTAAGAGTGCACGATCAAAATAGCTAGGATAGTGTTTCTCTGAAGAATAACACATAACCAGCAGAAGGTTGAGCACCTAAAACGAATTCAAAATGCAACTGAAACTAATTTTCCAAGACCTGTTTCCTGAATAGACATAGGTTTGTGGCCCCTTTGGCTTGCCTGCCTCTCTTCCTCCTCGCCCATCCCCCACTGGCCTTACCCGTGTCGGCTCTCCAGTTTTCTGCAGGTGCTTCCCCTGATGTTACAGCAGTCAGACTAAGGTCACGCTATCCCATGCTCCTGACCCACCCTTTCTGACACATGACCTTTGCAGTGCATGCTGGGATTTGCTACTCATCTGCCGACAGAGACACTGATCCTCATCGTATTAGATCAGAAAAAGAGAGAGAGAGAAAAAAAAACGAATTCCAAGGCAGCAGCATCTAAGCTACTGCGTTACATGTTCTCGTGATGGTGAGGAACATATGTCGTGGCTCAGCGGGCCAAGCCTCAGCGCCTGTGATCGGGAGGTCATCTTTTGGAGTCCGACCTCAGCAGAATAGTCAACATGTCTGTGGGCCCTTGAGCGAGGCCCTTAACTCCCAGCTCCCTGGGTGCAGCAAGGTGGCTGACCCTTCACTTTGATCCCCATGGTTACAGAACAGAATTATCCCAAGGGGATAAATAAAGTATCACTATTCTATGTCCAGATGAGAAAATGACCCACGGTGGTCCTTCATAAGGAATGTTTTCCTTAAAAAGTCACTGGGATTTCCACCTCTGGACCCATAGGTAAAATCCTGGCAGAAAGGGAAGTGCTCCAGGCCCAAAGCTTGTAATTGATATGACTGAAATACCGCTCTCTTACTGAGGGGGGAAATTTTATCCCTGTTCTTTCCAGCTTTAGCACATTTATTAGGTTTTTTTTTTTTTGTTTAAACAAGAACAAGAAACACGGCCTATCCGGTTCCCTGAACTTCAAACAACAAGCTGATTAAAGATTAAAACCTAAAATTTATTTTGTTAACAGCTGTTTGTCATTATATTACCATCTACACTGTATCAGTGTCAGGAAAGGCAATAAACTATTCTGGAAGGAGGAAAGTAATAAGCAAAATCACTCAGATTCATTTTGTTTCAAAGACATGAAGGCCAAATGTTTAAATAAGTAAAAACTCGTGCAAATTTTACTATAAATTACTTTGTGGTGTGAATGACGAAGGGCACTGAACCAGCGGTGAAATGAGCCAATTGCCTGACAGTCGCGCAGTTGCTGAAGCCTGATTGGAGCAGAATGTCGCTGCTACTCTCTGCATCACATGACTGGCTCTCCCTCTCACAGGTGAGGCAGCTACTGCAGCCAGTGTGCAAACTGATTTATCACCCTGGCTTTGAATACACTGGCTTACCAGGTTTTTGTTTCCTTTATAATTTGGGCCAGATAGATTTTGTGATGCTGATCACAGAAATGATGTCAACAATTTCACATCACGTAAGGTTTTCGAGAAATTTCTGGTCAATTGTTTTGGTCAATTTCTATCTGGTTATTTAATATTTTAGTTCCAGGCTGAAAGAGCTATTTTATGCGTCTCACCTTTAGAGAATCCTACATGAACACACAGTGTGCATTATGTACTCATGTCCTCAAAATAGACAATGTTCCAGTAGTATTAATGGCAATTAAAGAAACAAATGATTACTTTAGTTAACTATTTTAAAATGGTAAGAGAAATTTAACAATTTAAAATTGTTTGTTTTTATTTTAACCGTTAGTCTCGGAAGCCATATTTATAATTTTCGTTGGGTTGTAGTTTTAAATTTCGTAGCTTTGTTTGATTTTATTTCGCTCACGACGATGTTCGCTTGCGGTTTCTGTTAATGGTAATAACCCTGTCTCCCATATCCCAAAGGCAGCACATGCACTCGTGATTCCAAAATATCCGACGTAAATGTGGCCCTAAGCACTCTGAAAGCTGCGTGCCTGAACACTAAAAGCCTCGACACCCCAGGTACCTGACGCCTTGTTGCCAACACGCCTTAAACCAAGCCCGAAGGCCCTTCTGCGTACATCATTGTATTCTGAATGCCCCTGGCTAGCCAAAGTCCCCCATGTACCCTAAGCCCTGTAGCATGAATGCCCCCTGACATTAAATAATGCTCCTGGCTGTACATTATTAATCGAATCTTGTGCATCTGGTTCCCATTACCATTGCCACAGCATGAACAATGACATCAAAGCCCCCCATTGCATTTTGGGGATTTGTTTCCTGTTCTGTTTTACCCCTTTTTTGTTACCGGTTACGGAGTCTGGTTTATCAGATCAATTTGATTGCAGTAAGATCTGTGTAAAGCCCCCCCCCCCCTCCCCCCATAATACATTTAAAGCTTTGTTTTTTTTTTAGATTATGCTTGTGGGTTCATTAGCCTGAATCAGAGCTCTGTTTCGCAATGCACAAAATACCTGGCATGCCCTCATGCTCTGGAAGACGCCAGCCCACCAACCAGCTCTCTCTGCTCACTGCCCAGTGACTGTACGGATCATGCCGCTCACTATAAACCACCCGGCCTTGGGAATGCCTACCTGTGCAAATGCTTGACCCATAAACTGAGCATGTGCAGAATAACCGTTTTAGAGACGGTAATCCCACATACTCCGACTAGGGATGGTCGGATTGACTGATTGTCATTGGTACACTGGCATAAAAGTTCATGATTGTGATTGCTCTAATTAGAGAAGTGAGCACCGGACACATTTTGGGATTCTAACACCTTTGCATCGATAAAATCCAATTAATTTAAATATAATTATTTGTAGAGGCCCTGTGCCTTTATTATTTATAAATTATTTAGAAATAATTTTGACTAATAAATTGTTTATTTGATTCCCCTCTGTATCTGCACCCTGATATTCTTTTGCATCAGGTCGTATTGCGTTGAATCGCATCGTGTCGAATCACACTGCATGGCAACAGGGGTGAATCATGTCATATGGCAGTAGTAGTTGGTTCAGGCATCTGGTCGCTGGCACCGCATCGAGATGTGCGGCACTTCGGCCTCAGCCATAGAGATGTGCATCCCATGTTCTCGCTGTCTCCTTTCGGGGGTCTTTCGCTGGCCGCCTGATGGAGTTCAGCATTACCAAGCTGTTCCATCTCCCTCCCTCTCCCCAAATTCCACTCTGGGACTCGTACCCAGTCCGCCCCCCTCAGGAGCAGGGGGGAGGTAGCAGATTCTGATATGAATTCCGGAGATTTGGAACAGCGTGTGTCTGCACCGTGAATGGGAGGTGTGGCTGCCCCCTCTCCACAAACTGATAAACAACAGGAATAACCCCCCCCCCCGAGAAGAAGAACAAGCCCCTCCCCTTTCTCTCTAGCTGTCGTATCCCTGCGAGATATGCTGGAAACGCTTAGGCAACATATCCATCTGTGCAAATGTCTTGAATGATGCATCACTCTGGAAGGCCAAACAAGCAACAAACAATTGCGTAAACAAATTGAGCCTCCCGCCACCCGCAGGCCCTCTCTAAGCCTCATCGCTGGCATTAGCAGGCAGCAGGTACATGGCCTAAAGTTATGCCTCGGCGCGTAAAAGCAGCGGCCGACGCACTGGAGAAACGCAGGTGTTTCTCATGCGTCCTATGTGGCTGCATGGCTCACCTAACCAGCCTCTGAGCAGCGAGTCCCCCGCGTACAGGTCTTAAAAACGGCACTGAGTCGCCATAAAAACCTCACTGGACAACAAAAAAGAAATGTCACTTGACATACAGCTTGCTAAATCATACATAGCACATAAAAATCTCAGACTGAACTCTGGCCTGCAGCTAGTACACACAGTATGTAATATAAGCTGGAACACATTGCGGATAAGATAAATATCATCGTGCGTTCTGCCCAGTTTACAGTCAATACACACATCCTAGAGTGACTTTGGATTAATTAACGTCAGGGGAGAGATATTTAATTTGTGTGGCAGATGGCTAATTCAGTGACCCCTCCAGCTCACGCACTCACAGACACACATATGGAAGTTCACAGGTATCACATTCAACATAAAAAAATAAAAATAAACCCAAAACACAATTCTTCAAGCTGGTCCAAGAACATAGTATCATGTGAGGGCCCCCAACTGGGACTCCACGAGGACAGGAATGCACGAGGGGGGGTGCAACCATTTTCAGATTTCGGAAAATCTTAGAGTCTTGGAAATGATGCTGAAAAACATTTTCTGGGGAACATTTCTGCAGCCTCGAGGGAGAGCAAGATTTGCAACTCCACTCCAGCCAAGCTGCACACTAGAACCCACGTATTTTAGTTTGGAAATCCAGGGCTGCCTGACTCAAAGGGAGGGGGGGGGTCACACCATTCCTGGAATACTTCCTTCGCCTGTGGGGGGCTTCAGTGTCACTGTGCTACCAAAAAAGAAAAAAGGGAAAACTGACAGTACAAAAAATTACAAGTTTTCTCCACTTTTAAGAAAATTAATCAGGGCTAAGGAAGAGTTATGGGTCAAATAGATGTTTCGACACTGCACTGGGTTTGTCCGCCTTGCATCCTGCTATCCCTTGGGACATACGGGGGGGGGGGGGGGGATTCCTCCATTTGTCACGGTAACCAAACAGGTGAGGCTGGGGCATTTACTGGAATGATAGTGGCAAGATCCCGCCTGGAATCCCATTGTGGGGTTTCAGCCTGCACACCACTGGACAGCAGCTGGTAAGAGGTTAAGCATAGTATCAGGAAAGTCAATAAACCGCAGGGGATGTTTCAGTTTTTCTATGAAATAGTCCTCTGTGGTCATACTCCCCCCCCCCCTCCCTTTTTGTTATTTTTGGAGTAACCACATGTGGTACAACAAAAAAACAGAACACTAACTCAAGACACAATTCAGGTTACTGGAGGGTTCACTTATCCGTGGCCCACACCGCAAGAGCACTCATCTCTGGATTTGCCAGCTAATCTCTCCAGACCACTGTGTGACTTTTGTTTTGATTTACGGCCCCGTTTCTGATGCGGCAGCGCGTGGGCCAAGCCGCCGTCTGGGGCATTTCCCAACATCCCTGCCCTTGAGTAAAGAGCTGCGGGGACGGTTTTAAGCAACCACGGGTGAACCCGAGCAGCGCCGATCCGTGTGGAGGGAGTTTGTGTGCGAGTGTCAGCAGAGCAAATGCCTTTTACACGCACAGCTGAAAGCAGTTACCGCCGCGGATCCCCAGGCAGGACCCTCTCGTCTTATCGTCGTGCGCTTTTCCCTACCATTCACAGTGAAGAGAGGCTCGTCTGAGGTGAGGGCTACTTGGCCCACGGAAAGCAGGGGAGCCAGACGGAAAATATCGGGCTGTTTTTCTTGGAACGGCACACAGGCACCGTGGGCTCAACAGGAAATGAGGATGGCGAGGACGGTTTCCCCCCCTCAAACATAAACTACCAATAAGAGGAAGGAAACCCACAATTCAGGGCATAGGTCTTAACTTGTCACAGTCCCAGCTGCTGTATCATCTCCTCTAGGTCAGGGATTGTGGGACAGGACTCCATGGAGTGCTGTGATTATCATATAACCAAACTACCCACCATGAGAAAGCATTCACGACCACTGTCATCACTTTAAACTGGACTCATTGCTGGCATGCTAGCTGAAAGTCCCACACAACAGGGTACAACATGCACAAGAGATTCTAAACAAACGAAACAACCAATGGCAATGAACTGGGACGGAGTCTTACCTAAAACAGGTGAGGGTCTGGCCATTTGGTCCATGGCAAGGATACTCCACTGTCACAATTTTGTTCTCAGGACACTCCTCCCTTTGTGGCAAAAGAAAGCAATGGTGATCTAGTGGTGACCCAGTCATCCAGCAAGATATCAGCGATATTGGAGAGCAATAGATATTCTTCTTCATATTTTATTGTGCTATCGTTAATTTGCATGTTATCTTCCATTATTTTTTTCTGAGCAAATAAACACTTAGTACCCAGATAAATAGCCTTAAATATTTTCTTTGTCTGCCTTAAGAAAATAGGTACTGTACATGTTAACTAGTAAGGTGCTCAGTACTATATAATCTCAAAAGAAAGAATCCTCTTTGAAATCAGTGTAAAAAAAAATGTAGTGTAATACTGACTGTAATAAGTGCTCCTATTCCCCCTAAAGACCTTTAACCCTTTCCATTATCTTTCCACTAATAGGACACAAGACTTATAGGCAGGGGTGCTAGTGTCATTGTCAGAGAAAACCTCCTGTGAGATTGTACAACATCACAATAACCAGAGACACTGTCACACCAAGCCTCCTGTGAGATTGTACGACATCACAATAACCAGAGACACTGTCACATCAAGGCTCCTGTGATATTGTACAACATCACAATAACCAGAGACACTGTCACACCAAGGCTCCTGTGAGATTGTACAACATCACAATAACCAGAGACACTGTCACACCAAGGCTCCTGTGAGATTGTACAACATCACAATCACCAGAGACATTGTCTCACCAAGGCTCCTGTGAGATTGTACGACATCACAATAACCAGAGACACTGTCACACCAAAGCTCCTGTGAGATTGTACAACATTGCAATCACCAGAGATACTGTCATGCCATCACCGTAACCAGAGACCATGTCACACCAAAGCTCCAGTATGATTGTTCAACATCAAGGTGACCAGAGGCACAGTCACACTAAGGCTCCCGTGAGATTGTACAACATCACAGTAACCAGAGACACTGTCACACCAAAACTCCTGTGAGATTGCACATCATCACAGTAACCTAAACTTTTCTCATGTCAGTTTTCTCTATTATTTCTAAATGCATAACCTCACAATCCCTTTGAATGTAAATTTTTAAAGTTTGCATG
>JAODKL010000021.1:7169-24962 GCA_026780765.1 Petrocephalus schoutedeni | reverse complement strand
TTTTTTAATGAATCCTTGCTAGTCTGTTTCTTCCTGAATCTAGGTCATTTAGTGTATCATCAATGTCATGTGTTTCAGCTCCCCATACAGGGAGTATGTGGCAAGTCCCGACATAATGAAACGATGGCAGTCCCTGTCCCGGCTGACCCCGGAGGGCGCCGTGCGGACCTTGTGCCCTTCTCCGAGAGCAGAGCTGCATAGCCCGCTGGATAAGAGTGGGGCTCAGAGGGAGGTGCTGGGGCAGAGGCTGTGTGGGGCTCATGGGCGTTTAGACAGCCAGACTGAGCTGCTGGGGGCCAGGGAAGAGTGGCCACAGCACTGCCGGACCAGCACACACCTGCTGGGACTCAGGCACAAGGTGACTGGCATCTCCTCCCGCACTCATGGCTCGTGGGCGTTTTACTTACACAAAAATGTTCTGAGGGCAGTAAGAAAAAAAAATTGGTTTAGAGAGATAACCAATCAGGTTATAGAGGAGGTGGGTCTGAATAGTTGTTGTAATATTTGGCCCAAAATCTGATTGGATATCTCTCTGAACCAATTATTTTTCATTCAACATGTCAAGCTCTGAAAGCATGCAGACATCCATACATCTTCCACACCACTAATGTCACAGAGCCAGAAGCCAGTGACAGGCAATGCAGTAAACAACCTGGATAAGATTCCAGTCCAAAACAGGGCACAGACTCACAAGCTATGGGAACCATAGACACCAGTTCCCAAATACTGTGAGTCTGTGGGAGGTCGCATGAAGAAACCCATGCAAACAAAGCAGAAACACAGAAACTCCACATACACTAACATGTTAGCATGAATCTAACATGATACCCACTGAACCACCATGTCACATAGCACACATCTGCCCATGTCGTGAACCAATCACAGCAGCTGGTGGAGGCACTGAGTTCCCTGGACCTGGGCAAGGACATGGCAGAGCTGAGCCATGCTGAAGACAGGCCTCGGCATAAAGATCTTCAGGAGAAGTGAGTCTGCCATCATTCCCACACACCTGATGTAAAGGACATCATGCAACTGAATATAAATTCTGAACATGTAATCAGACTTATAAGGGCATATGATTCCAGTTCACAAACATGTTCATATATTACTGCAGCATGGTCTCATCAATGTCTCATGTGTGATAGTGACCAGAAGTTCATCTCCGTCTCTTTCTGTCTTTGGACGGGTCATGAAGGGTCCAGCAATTGGAGCTAGATATGATGAAGATGAGGATGACTCTGGAGAGGGAGAAGACTGTCCTCCTCGGCCGATCTGTGCCCACAACACAAGTATGGGTGACGGATCATCAGACTAACTGTACATTATCCTTTCAAGTCTGGCTTTTGCCCTAACAGGACTGGAGTGAGCATTTAGAAGCAAGAACATCATCTGTCTTCTAGAACTTATGTAATATTATACTGTTAATATTTCTTGCTGGTAATGTGCTTATATATGACTCAAACAGAGAAGAAGTGTAAGGCAGGTAGGGGCTAAAAATGAGGAAAAGGTATTAATGTGTATTAAACATGCCGCGTGTTGGTGACACCAGACTGTCTCCGACTTGGTCTGCAGGGACAGGAGGAGCCGGCCAAGAACGAGCTGAAGGAGGAGAGATCAGCCCTGAGGAAGCTTCAGGCGAGAGTGGAGGCTTTGGAGGAAGAAAGAGAGGGAGCCCTACAGCAGATCCGCCTGTCTGAGGAGGTTGGTGTCTCACTGGGGATCTCTGATATATACAGGATTAGTATCCCCCGCCCCAGAGCAGCGAAGGAGCGGTGGAGTGCAGCCAAAAAACAAGACAAAGTGTGGTTTGGACAAATCACGTCACCAGCAGTCAAATGAACACTGAATTATTACAAGCGTCACGGGAGGCTAAGAACAACATTTCTCATCCTGAAAAGTACACATGTAATCAAATGGACACTGTGGGATTAGCTGCTCTCTATACAGCCTGCAAATGGCTTTACAGTGAGGATGACTCTATTAGTGTTGACGGGGAAACCAAGTTCCTGGATGACCTTGCCGATAAACCTAGACTCCCAACTGACCAAACTGGACTATTAGATAACTGAAAATGATTCAAGGTATTTAAGGCCAGTGTAGTGAAACGTTCCTCACCTTGAGCTCCAGAAGGTGGGGAGTGCACATATCTTACTTCTATCAGCAAACACCTGGAATCTCCTGGGGGGAATCAACAGATAGTTAACACTGGTGCCACCTTGCAATTTCAAACCGAAAAAATCTTGAGCTGGAATTGTAACAGGAGATCGCATGAACGTTACAGAATGACATAAGGCATAGCACCTTCTCTCGTGGCATCTTCTTCTTCATGTTATGCCAACAAGGCTCTGCTGGTGAGAGCACAAGATGTTTAACATCGTGGGGCCAAACAATACAGGCCAGGATACTTCCGGCCAACTTAAAATTATGTTTCTGATTGGACGGTACAGAGGCGAAAGTCATTTTATCAAGATCCCCAAGATCCACCTCCTTTAGTGGTGCAAACTGGGGGGAGGGGTTCACCATCCATGGAGAGCAAATTTTGAGGGTGCTTCAGATTCATAGTTTTATTACCTGACTAGGTGCTTGAGTAACACAGATTCATTATTGCTGGCCATTTCCTTAACCATCTGCACCAACACCAACGATCCGAGAAGACCAGTCAGATCTGCATGAACTGCCACGTGTTTACATTTATGGCCTGCTTGATGTGGTTTTCTGAGCAAAAGAAAAGGCACGCTGTCTCATGCAGAGCCGGCTGGCAGCTCTGACTGAGATGGAGGGCTTGAACCGGAGGCTAAGCGGTTTGGATCAGGCACGGAGCAAGCTCCAGGACCAGCTGAGCGAAGCCCGTGGTCAGTTGGCCCAGGCCGGTCTGGTGAGTGGAGACCTCGGTGCACCATGACCTTTGACCTTCAGCTCTCAGTGAGCATCACACCTCTGTTATCTTAACCCTCTCCTACAGGAGAGAGACCTGCTGTCCTCCAAGGTGCTCAGGCTGGAAGACACTGTGGAGGACCAGAAAGTCAAGCTGTCAGGGGCTTTGGCTGACAAGAACCGCCTCGTACAGGTGCATTATTCAGTTACATCATTTAGTTCCGCCCCCCTCACAAAATGTTACTTTGGAACCCCACCCCCAGACTACTGGCATGCTCCAACGTTCCTGTCCACATCAGGGCCCCTGTAACATTTAGAGGTCCGACCCCCAAAGTACTGCAGGCTGGAACTAGCCTAAAGAACTGTGACATTTACTACATATCTTTAACTTACTTTCAGTTAAATTTAGAAGTATATTATAATACAACTGCATTTTATAGCAGGGGTATAAGACCCAGGGAGAATAAGGAGGACATGTACCCCCCCCCCCCCCCCGAATACTTGGCTTCATTCGTCCCACCTGAAAAACAGACCTTTACCTTTGAATTATTAAGCTTTGAGAAGCAATTTTAGGATGCGGGAATTGTTCAAAGGCACGACAGCATGGCCCAGTCCGTGAAACAGACATGCACTAATACTGTTGCACAGCGTGCACTTTCATGCCTCACAACGCTGCTGCGTCGGTGCAGGAGAAGGTTGAGCTGCACCGGCGGGCTCAGAGCCTGGAGCTGCAGCTGGACAGTGCCCAGCAGAGCAGGGAGTACTCCGCCGACCAGCTAGACCAGCTCCACGGGGAGCTGGCAGATGCCACAGCCCAGGCCAAGCGCAAGGAGGAGGAGACGGTCCGGATGCAGGAAGAGCTGCGGAGTGTGACGCAGGTGGGCTGGGAGTGTGCAGTCAGCAGCCCCAGCTGACATGGCACCAACAGGAAGCCATCATACGCACCACAAATGCGGGAGCCCCACCTTAAACCCACAGAAGGTCAAGATTATGCCTAGAAAATCCATATGTGACTGTTAACCAGATAAATATTCATTTGGTCAGCGCTTCTCAGCTCACAGACCCGGATTTTGAAGCCAAATTTATTTCACAAAAATCGTAAATAGAACAGCAGCACAATGCCATCGTCAAAAATAGGGCCCTTCAAAAAAAAGCCCATTAGAAATAAAATTGAAAATAATTTTTTTTACTATACTCTCTAGGGCCAATGAGAAATGTCCACAGGGTTGCGGCCTCCCAGTCGCTAAAATTGTGGAATAGGTCATTTATGGAGGGGCCAATAAATCAGTTTCCATATACAGTCATACATTAATGCGATGGATGCAATGTTCTTCTTTATGTTACCTGTAAGCTGAAAGAGGGCCTGACGGCGGAGCTGGCAGAAGAGAGCCGGAGGCTGCAGGTGGCGTCCTCCAGATTGCAGGAGCTGGAAGCGGAGAGGCCTCTGCACGCGGACCGGATTGTGGCCCTGGAGAAGGAGCGCTCGCAGCTGGTCGGCCAGATGGGGGCGCTGCAGGCCGCCGCCCGGCAGGGGGGCCAGGAAGCCACGGCGCTGATAGAGACGTGTGAGGAGCTCAGGTCAGAGCCGGCCTGAGCAACCCGGGGCTCCATGTGCCACTGGGATCCATACAGCTGTGGTGGGCTGTCAGATATTGACAAAACCCCCCTCCCCAGAGAGAAGGGTGATTATAGGATTTTTTATGCTGAGGAGGCATAAGAGGGGACAACCTCATTATTAGCCAATAATATGCTTTGAATCAATGAGTGACAAGGGAGGGGGTACTAACAGGGCCAATCAGTTTTCAGCTGGGGCTAGTGCCCCGTGGTTCCACCCCTGTATACACCACATAGAGATAATTAAGAAATAAATAAAAGTCCCCTGGAACTTAGCTCTTAGGTGTTAATGTGATCATGCCTTATTGGCATCAACAAGTCCCTAGCTCTGGTCTATTTTTATTTGGTGGTCACTAGTTAAATCATTTAGTGCAATGTCTCTCAACCCATTCCTCGTGGACCGTCTGCAGGTCCCTGAAGACCGGATTGGGAATCACGGATTTAGTGTGCTAGGAGGAGGAGGAAGAGGGATGAAGAAGGACAGACATCCTGCTGTATGATATCCGTGTGCTGGGGTTTACAGAAGCTGCCTGGCAGACCTTTACAAATATGCACTAAGAGTCTGCGAGGTAATGGTCTGGGGAAAACGTGTGGTAAAATCCAAAAAAACCCAAAGTGTGGAAAAAACATAAAAAAATATTTCAGTCTGACTAGTAGAGCAGATGTCAGTGACACACAAAATGTGTGTGCATTTGGTAGAATTTCCCTGATGGGGACCCTTGTTTTGGGTCAGCATGTTGCCCTCCACTATAAATAATTTGACAAGTTTCAGTTTAGCTGACACTTTATTTTGCTGTGGCTAATGACCGGAAGAACACGGTCCCAGCACCAATTCGGTTCACTGTCCATGACGGGTCGGGGAGCTCGCCAATAAGCAGAGCCGCCAATTCTTCAGATCGAGCTCTAGAGTCGGCTGGGGTCGTTCGGCCGTTGATAAGGATGCCACCTTATAAGGGAGCCCTTCTGTGCATGTCCCACTGGTCAGAGACCCCAGGGCGGACCTGGAGCCAGCTGGGGGGGAGTATATTTCCAGGCTTAGGAATGTCTAGGGATCACCCAAAATGAGCTGGAGTCTGAGGGCCTTGGATTAAGATGCCTGGTCTGACCTGCTGGGCCAGCTGCCATCGTGACCCTCAACAGGAGAGGCAGTGGGAAAATGGTGATGATGATGATGATGATGATGAAGAATTTATTTTGCAATGTGGGACAGTGTATCATTTTCTCAGCATCATTGTTCCCGATTTGGCTGAGACCTCATTTAATCATCGTTCATGTCCTGATGGAGTCCCATCTGGGTCATTTCTGCAACCGCAGAGTGCATATGCCCTCAATAGGGAGTGCTTCTGCAGCCCATCTGCAGACTCATATAGTGATTGTTATTGGGATAGTTATTGGCCAATCCTGCCACCACCGCTGCAGCTGTACCGATCCCGCCAGTGCTCCCGCGCATGCATCTCCAGCTGCACCGATCCGGCCAGTGCCCGTGCTCCCGCGCACGCATCTCCAGCTGCAGCTGCACCGATCCCGCCAGTGCCCGTGCTCCCGCGCACATCTCCAGTTGCAGCTGCGCCATTCCCGCCAGTGCTTGTGCTCCCGCGCACACATCTGCAGTTGTAGCTGCGCCGTTCCCGCCAGTGCCCGTGCTCCCGCGCACATCTCCAGTTGCAGCTGCGCCGTTCCCGCCAGTGCCCGTGCTCCCGCGCACGCATCTCCAGCTGCAGCTGCGCCGTTCCCGCCAGTGCTTGTGCTCCCGCGCGCGCATCTCCAGCTGCAGTCTGCTCGCCCAGACTTCCAAAGCGTGTCCCCAGCGTGACCTCCCTGTCGCATGCGTATCTGAATTCCATTTACTTCTCGTTTTGTATCGCATCAAGTTTTATCATGTCACCTGGCATGAGAGCAAAGCAGAGACGACGGATTAGGCAAGGAGATCATGCATTACCAAGGATTTATACATTTCATTTTGGGTTGAGTGAGGAGTTTAGTGCCCTTGGGAATTCTAAGGGGCCTGATCACTGCCAGAACTTTTTGCAGAGTCTCTGTAAAGCCCATTAACTATATAATTATTTGTGGGAGCATAGTGACTCATAACTGGTATTATATGAGTCACATTGTTTTGCATTAAGACAGAAACAAGGCCAGACATTGCCTTCTTTTATAAGTAACAATTCCAGATTTTTTTTCCAGGCACTCCGGTTTATTCGTAGTCTAAAAGGTGAAAATATTTCATGGGAAGGAGTCCTGCAACATGCTGTGTTGTCACATTATAAACAGAAAATCCCAGGATGCTCTTCAGCGAAGAAACAAGCAGCTGCTGAGTCAGTGTCGAAGCCTGGATGCCAGAATCCTGGACAAGGAGGCGGGGCTCCGGAGGGAGGAGGAGGAGCATAAGCAGACTGAAGCAGAGATGGCAGAGGAGCTGGAGAAGCTGCGTCATGAGGGGTCACAATGGAAGGAGAGATGGAGCGAGGTTGTCAAGGCCCTGCAGGCCTCCCAGGAGGAGCTAGAGAGCGCCAAGGAGCCAGAGCACCACTCTCACCATCCTGCAGACACAGTACGACCCAGTCAGGTTTCGAAAAAGTCAAATAAGACAGTCACCTTGTCGAGATGATCATTTAATGTTTGAACAGTATACCTGAAGAATGGAAATAAAAAAATGTAAATAAAAGTTCCAGGTTAGGGGCTGCATACAGGTTTTGAGCACCTCGGATCTTGGCGGTCATTCTGTGCATGCAGTCCACACAGATGCTGTCTGTCCCGTTTTAACAGAAAGCGGAGCTGGCACACCTGACTGCGGAGCTGGAGAAGCTTCAGAGCGAGGCTGAGAGTAACCAGTGAGTGGCTGGAGCCTCAGCCGAGGAATCCCCACACATAAAGCCACTCCCAGAGGCGCCTGCATCGCGAACGCAGCGAACGTCTCTCGCTTTCAGCACTGCCTTTTATTTTTTGCTGCAGATGAAAGCGGTTCTGCAGAACTTTGATTCTCCAAAGACGAGCCTGCACAGTACAGCTGCTTGTTTTTGTTTCTGTGCCGCCTACAGGAAGGAGATTCAAACCCTGTTGCGGCAGAAGGCAGACACAGAAGCAGAGCTCAACAGGGTCAAAGTAAGGTAACAAAGGCCCTTCCATGGCCCTCAGAATAGGAGGTGAACATAATGGATGTGCTCCGTCCCATTTCAGTTGTTGTGTGACGAATGCAAATAGCAGCCATGAGGTGACACTGACGGTCGCTGCATTGGCCTACTACCTGGGTGTGTTTCCCTGTGTGTCCACCAGGGGGACAGTGGCGCTCCGGGCAGGGTGGATGCTCGCAGACGACAGCTGGAACTTGAAAGTGGTAGAAGCTGGAACCTTTGGCAAGGGAGGGGAACCCGCGTAAGGGACCGACACACATTCCCATCGCGCTCAGATTGTCAAGCGTAGTCCAGCGTCCTTTATATAGTGCATGGAGTTCAATACTACACCAGACAGACACACAGACTGATTTATTAATTCGTCAATACTGTACAAAAATATTCTTTAGCAATCACCTGTCAACAGTTTGCCAGGTTAAAAAAAAAAGCCAGAGTACAACTGCAAGCCAAAAATGAGCTCAAGCAATAATAATAATCAAAGGAACCGCAGGTCTTAACTCCAAGGTGCAACAGGACTTAACTTCACTTACGAAGACTAAGTGAGACTGATTAAATCATATCTACAGGCTAATTAACTCCCTGCTGAGCAGTGAGAGCGGGGAGGATTAGGCAGTGGCATTAAGCCTCGTGTGTGCTGCAGTAAACAGGAAGCTGGACAATGCTTAGACCAGTCACTTCTTGTTTAGCTGTCACTGTCATATATGGCACACGGAGGCAGGAATAATGTCCTTCCAGGTCTAAAGTCACCCCTCGTGAGTGCCACCCCCTTCCTGACCCCAGCTCCAGGTTGTGGTAGATTCACATCATGCATGTTCTTTGTAAAGGAGTATCACCCAACTCTGGGAAGAAGTGCTGTGATTTTTGTTCATTGCGTCTGCCTGCTTTCAGGGGCCATTGGAGGGATGGACGGGCTCTTTGCTGCTAAGCTCTCCCATGTGAGTCCTACACTCTGCCGGCTTTCATAATGTGTTTCATAATACTTGAGTAATTGCATTCAGATTCCTCTCGTGTTTCTGTGCAGTCGGGCCATTAACTGCGTGAAAAACTGGACCCAAATGTTAGCCATTATTTCAGAAGAGAAATCCTAAATCGTGACTGGGTGAAGTGTGCAGTAATGTGATCGTGTCACTTGCACAAGTGTTTATGACCCGAGCAGTTTTACACTTAAGTGGGAAAGAAGCTTTGGGACAATATAAGACTTTATAGGGCAGCCTTGGTCTAAACCTATTGTTTTGTATAAATGTCATCTGGAGTAACAATCACTATTCAAGAGATTGTTATCCTTTGGATGAATGTAAGACTTGTGCATGGAGTGGACACTGTGATTTGGTTTCAGTCTGGGTCAAAGTTATGACACATTTCATGTTACGATGCAATACATTCCTCTTCATAGATTTTGGCTCCAGTAAGTTTGCATCACTGTGACTTTGATTGCCTTTAGAAAGAGTGATTCTGATTCTCCTGAGATTGGTCAGGGGGCAAGACACCCAGGTAAGTTTTTATTATAAAGAGCAGAACTGCATCACTCAATGGCATAATATGTACTAATATTGACAGAATAGCACCTACCGTATCACCCCTACCAACCAGACTGTGCTAGCATACTGATGGGTACCTGTCATTAAGGACAGTTTGAGGCAGGCAGGCGTCTGGATTGTCAGATCAGGCTAGTGTTTCCCTGACAAAACTGGGGGTGGGGTGGGGGGGGAGCCTAGCTTCTACATCTGACTTCCAGAGGTGGAAATTTCAAATCCAGAAAGTAAAAATCCAGACCAGGATTTTGTATCAACCAACCAGTTGAATACTCAACTGGTAGGATGAAACAAAATCTTTGGCTGGATTTTTACTTTCTGGTTCTGAAATGTCCAGCTCTGCTGACATCCACTTGTTGAAAGACAGCAATCCAGCCACGGCACTGACGCACTGCCAGTAGGAATCTGATCCAATTCAAAACTCCCAGTGCGGCTGGAATTCAGAAGGAAATTGGCCAAAAACCAATAAAGCCATGTCTCAAATAGCTAAACCCATCGCATCACAATTATTGAATATAACTGCAATATGTTTTCATGTTAAGACCTTATTATCAACATCCGTTACCACAGAACTTTGAATGGTCTTTGCAGTGTAAAAAATACTTGTTTTGAGAAAAAAAGGAAAAAAAAACGTGCTTTGACTGCAAAAGTAGGACACTTCAATACATAGATCTAAATTGTACTCTGTCTGAGCTGAACTGAATTTAGTTGCATTTGAGTCAAATCGTATTGCTTAATCAAAGTGTATCATCACGTTTGAGTATTTTTTTGCATGGTATTGTAGACCATGTATCTTGATCTATATCTGAGAGGTGCACAGCAGGATGTTTGAGCTAATGAAGGCATGGGCCATACTTTGCAGGAGGTGCAGGCCTTGCATGGCCTCTGACTGAGCCTTTATTCATCTTAGCTTCTCCTCCAGCTACCATGGAGGGAAGGACTTGCCGATACCCCTGGCAAAGTGAGTGGTCACTGGCTGCGTGTTCCTGCATCTGGCTGTCAGAGCCCCGGGCCGGGCCTGACATGCAGGGACGCCGGCCGTCGACAGCGTGGAAGGGAAAGAAAAAAGTGGGACATTTATAATTAAAACCAGTGGTTTGTGCATCAAGAGGAAATTCAGCTTTACCTGAAAGGGGAGATAATGGGGGGGGGGGGTGAAAGCTGAGTCACCTCTGGCCAGGAAATTTGCACCGAAAGGCCGCACTTTGAAGCCTTGAATAGACCTCAGTCATGATATGCTTGGAGGGAAGGTGACCAGGACTCTGGATCCTTAAGGAGAGACCAGAGCCAGCTATTTGGACTGGTATAATTCATTGCTGTCAGATATTACATTCACATAGCAAAGCCACATCACCGTATATCAGGCTGGCTTTACCAAACTATGGGTGACTAGGGCCTAAGCGTAATCTTTTAATATGTCAGCTTAACTATATTCAGTTCCCCTCAACAAAATGTTTTTACACAATGTCTACAACTGCCAACAGATGTTTTATCTATTTAAACCGTAAGGGAAAAACAAATTCACATTTCCTTATGAACTCAGTAGGATGTCTGTTAGTTTGGCTTTGTGATTAATGCAATAAAGCCAAGACAGTGTTTAATTCTGGATTAAAATTAGTTTAGTCCAGATTCTGCATCAACACAAAAGGAAACTATACCTCAACTTATGAGTAAACGGCCATTAAAATGTCAACTCCGGTTGGGAAATCTCACAGTTTCCGTAGCTTCACTGTTTTGTTTTGCTCTGCAGACGATGCAGCTGTTCAGACACAGGAGAATGAAGCAGAGACAGAGTAAGTGCTTGATGCTCCACTGCTGTTGATGGTCTATGAACCACACACCAAGGTATGGAGGTTCACATCTAAGCAGGTTCCTCCCGCAGAGTCTGAAGCTGTTTATGCCCCCGGCAGCACAGGCTATAAGGCCACGAAAACGATTTACCTTGAACGAAGTCCATGTTAAGGAGTGGCGGGAGAGGCAGCACCACTTTGCTTTTCATCTTATCCGTCTTTCCCAGTGCTTCCAGGCCTGCCGTGGAGCAGGCCCGGTGGTCCACTGCCACACAGGCGCCAGAATCCACCTCCAACCACCAGGAACCGGGCCAAACCTTAAGGGAGGTAAGTCTTCAGATTTCATCTGACATCTGCGGAGCTGTCATCCGAGTACGGTGATGCAGAAGGACTGTCTGTGTGGCTGAAGTCCGGTGCCCCCAGTGTCTCTGCCTCAGTGACCCTGGGCCTGTGTCCTCCAAGGACCCCTAGGAGGAGGTGGAGGGGGAGGTTAGGGAGGAAGAACAGAAGGTATGGAATGTGCTGCCGGGGCAAGATGGGCAAGCAGAGGAAGGAGAGCGGGAGGCGCAGTCGTCACCCGTCTGGCTGAGAAGGCCCGGGAGCCTCATTCTGGCCTCCTGTAAATGTTACATCTCCTTCCAGGTGTCCCAGGAGAGCAGCGAGGTGCACAGGTTGGAACTGCAGCTGACAGAGAAGGAGCACAGGCTGGAACAGAAGTATGGAGCCCTCAAATTCTCCTGTCTACTCTAGGCTGTCATGTCACAGACTCATTCTGCCGTTTAGGGAAATTTACCTGCGACTAGGACCCTGCAGGTTTAAGCTGAAAGGCGGGAAACTTTCGTCGTGCGATCGCGTGAGTGTTTAGTGCAGCTTTGGGTCTAGATTATATGAGGAAGAGGAGATACACTGAAGCCTTCGTTGCTCAGTGTTGTTTTTGAAATGTTCTGAATGCATCTGCTTGGCAGGGGAGAAGCTTTGAAGGCCCTGGAAACACTGAGAGATAGGGAGCAGGCAGAAACACAGAACCAGATCACTTCCCTGGAGTTAAAGGTACCACCCCCATCCATGGATGGCGTGATCGCCACACTCCTCGCTCTAAACCCAGGACAGATCCGGCCCTGACACCCAGAGTGAGGCTGAGTGCTGTCACTGTCACTTTATGTGCGGTGCTGCAGGTGGCAGAGTTGAAGGAGCAGGTCCAGCGGGCTGGAAGTGTGGGATGCACCAAGTGCAGCAAGCTACAGGCTACAGGATCAGGTGAGCTGCAGGGGTGATGCTACTGCTACATGCCCCTAGTGGATGTATGAGAAGCGGGCTGCAGGACATTCGTTCAGTTACCAGCCGTTCTCACCCAGAGCCACTTACTAATACGAAGTGCAAAAATAAAACCCGCTTAGGTGCATCACTACAGGTAAACTCAGGAATAACTGATCCAATGCACTGTCAGGTCTGTGTTAGCTCTATAGTGAACCAAGCTGGATTCAGCAACAATGTTAATGTCTATAGTTACAGAAAGCAACACTGAAACTGTACCACCAGAGGAGGACTTGGCAGTGCAGGGGCTGCAACAGGTATGTGGGGTCAGACTTACTGCTTTGTGTGTGTTTGTGTATGTGTGTGTGTAGGGGGGGGGGGGTCCCGGCTCACTCAGAACCCACTCTCCTCTTCACAGGACAGAGGACGGGGCGGATCCCCTGATGTCAAGAAGGAGCTCCGGCCAAAACACATCACCCATGACAACCAGATGCGGCTGGTCACTGAGCAGGTACAGACAGCAGGGGTGTGGCGGTTAAAGGGACTCACTCGCGGCCAGAAGCCTACAGGCCCAAAACCCATGCGGCAGCTGTAAACTTGAGAACTGGACATTTGGTGATTTCCCTCCAGAAACTCTGCCTTTACAACCACGCGACTCGCAAGCCAGCTGGCACCCAGGGGTCTCCTAAGCATTAAAGATGATAGCAACAAAAAGTTTTCATTTAAATGATGTCACACACTGAAGGGCCTTGTGGTGTCATAAGCCTTCGGTTACTGTGATAGCAGCAGGAATTAATGATGCACTGCCGTGTCAGCCTAGTGACCGTGACCAGAATAAGCCGTTATAAGATAAATGGATGGAATACTGGGTCATTTGTTGACTTGCCCATTGCGCTACAAGGACTTTTGCGAAATCAGACCTTGCTTTGGATCCCGCACAAAACAATACAGTACAGTCTCACGAAAACAGTACAGCCTTACAAAACAATTAGATCTTGTGTCTGTATTGCGATCTGGATCTGCTTCCCAGCTGAAAAGCCTGTTCAGGGAGAGGGAGCAGCTGGGGTGGGCGTTTGGCACATCGGCCCGGAAGCGGAGAGACGGCCGATCGCTGCAGGACCGCGCTGCGAAATCGAAGCTGATCGAGGTACGACCCGCGAGCGCAGACCTCGCACCTGAAATCCAGCTTCAGGAAAAGTGTGCTGCTTCAGGCACATCCGGGCATCTAGGTCCAACAATCTGCATAACGCCCAAACCAGGCAATAAAAGGGGTTTCAATTAGCCAGTCGCTAGCAAGGCCATTTAAATAGCATTACATACACAACAAGCTTGGACTATTCTTATGGAGAAATGTTTTTTTGTACTATTTTGTTGCTTAATTGTAACTGATTCAGGATCATACATGTAACCAGGTGATTTACTGGGGTAATTCAGGTAAAGTTAAAATGCACAACAGCAAGATGGTAGCACAGAACAGAACAACTTAGATTTAAGTAACTTTAACGACCTAGAATCCTGCTACCTCATCCCATAATGTGCATAACCTTGTTGCTTCCTCTGCGACAGAATGTTTTAGCCACATTAGAGAGCCAAAAATCAGAGGAAGAGGAGCTTCTCCGAGAGAAGGAGCGCCTTCAAAGGGCAGCGCTGAGTGGTGCGATATTGGACCAGCAGGGGGAGCCAGACCTGCAGGAACTAACAGTTCAGCAAAAAGGGGGGTCTCAGTCAGAGTAAAGTGCCGTTCTTATACCCAGAGTAAACCAACGCTGTATTAACAAATAATTAGGTACGAGGACAGACGGCCAATCAGATTTAAAGGACCGGTGTCCTATACAAAAGCCCAATATGGATGCCGTCAGGGAATTAGAAATGCGAGTTTATATGGTGCCACATAGGCAACTCTAGGCTTTTTACTCAGGGGGTGCAAGATAAGAGAGCCCAGCCAGTAATTCATCCAGATAAATACATTTGTAAAAATAAAAATAGAAAATTGTAAATACATTGACAATAAATCATTATTGCACATTGATATGATTAACAAAGCTAGATATTCAAATATAATTTTAGAATATAATAACATTTTACTGAACTTATGTTCAAATTGCATTTTCATCTGGTGAGTAGGTGGTGCAGTTGCAGGTAGAATCTCCTGTGTGGTGTCACCTGTTTATCTCACAGGCAGGCCAGATGGTGGAGCCCACTGGTATATGTGCAGTATTGTACAGCATTAGTTCATTAAAAATATATGCCTAGTGTGCCATTCAGACTTTTCAGTAGCCTTAATGACCATGATAGACATGTCAGGGTAAGTCACAGATGTTAATCTAATTCAATGATTGTCTACAATACAGTATTATTTAAAATGACGGTAGTGTGCATTAAATTTGGTTTGTTTAAATCCTTCGCAGTGCTTTAAGAAAAAGTGCTGGTATACTCTGCTGCAAGGTGCATGACATGTACGCAAGGCTAAGCTCAGAAAGAGCTGGCTGGACATTCGACAAAGGCCAGGCTAGAGCTCAAGACAGATGCATCAAGGCAGACACGTTGTTCACAACCTTAATTCAATTTCATAGTCTGTTTAATGATTAGTGAAGCAAAGAAGGGTTCCTTTATCTTTTTATGGCATTGAGGTTAATATGAATGAGATGCATATCAGTTACTGCCAGGCCTAAACCATTTTTATAGTTTTATGTCAGTCTCAAATAAAGCATCATTGTTATAGTTGTACCAATAATAATACATATGACACATATTATAATAATAATCATACATTATAGTTAATAATATACCAGCCCACATTACACAGTTTCCAAATACACAGTTGCCAAACCCACATTACTAAATGTGTAGGCCAGTCTAATCCATTTTAACTCGTCTGGTCTATAGATAAACTTTCTGTGAATACAGGTTACAGAAATTAACCATAAAATTGTTCCTGGAAGAAAAACACAAAAGAACAATCAACTACCATACTCGGGGGAACCGGGCAACAGAACTAGGAAGCATAACTCACAGCAACAAAGCACATTCTACTCAATGACCCACTAAGGAACTGAACGCAGACAGGCACTTAAATACAAAGGAACGCCAGAGTAAACAAAGAACAGGTGCAACTCGTAATCAATTAACCAATCAAGGGAGGCACAGGGACAATGAGAAACAGGAGGATGCAGAACTTACTGTAATGGACACAGAACCAGGGAACTCGAACAATCAGAAAACTAAGAACACTAATCGGTCCAAATAAACCATATGAGGCTAACACTGGGCAAGACCAGGAACACAATCATAAGCAGAACAGGACTAAACCAGACAAGCATGGTGAACCAAAACGGGGAACCAGAACAACTAATAAACACCAGGAAACCCAATAGACAAACAAAACACTCAACGGATTGAGCGTTGGTCCAGGGAACAGGGAAAACACACTAGGGTTAGAGACAGGGGGTAGGACAGGGTGGCCAGCTTATGTAACACTTTTTTTTAAATATTAAGTTGTGCTATAGTGCCAACATTTCGTTACAGAACCCTACGTTATCTACGGTGTGGTTCCTCACTATAAGAATCTCCAATTTATAACGTAGCGCTGTAGTAAAGCTGCAGTACGCTTAAAGTAAAAGGTGCTTGCAGGCTTGACAAGGGGCGTGTCGAATAGCTTATCAGTGTGCAGCAGCAAGTGCATGCATCTGTTTGCCAACTGGATGGCTACATAGGGCTAGGCCATTTACATAAAATAGTTAACTTAAGTGGCAGTCTCAAAATTTAAAATTAAAATTTTGCCGCGCAAAACGTTTTGGATGCGGTAGATACGTTTCGTAAATATATAAATTCTCAAGCGGACACCTTTATAATATACTATAATATACAGTGTAGTGCATCAGAAGATCGTATCGGTATGGTTATTGCTGTACGGTTAATATTTGAAGTCGCTTTTTATTTGAATGTTGCTTACGGGCATGGCCATTACCGTCCCAGAGTGATAATGATGGAGAAAGGTAAGAAATCGGACTAGTAGTTATTAAATGTTTTTAATGTGTTTAAATGTATTTAGTGTTACTAGTACTGCAATGGCAACGAAATGCATTGTATATTAATTACATTTAAAGCAAATTGCATTTCAAAATGCGTACATTTCAATGGTCAGTACAGTGTATTGTAGTTTTATGTAGGCTATAGGACAGAAGAAAAAAAATTACTGAATGCATTTCTAACGATTGTAGTCATAAACGCCACACCGCTAAAAATATGCACGAACACCTCGGCGATATAGGCTAGTGGACTGCAATAAAAGTGTATTTTAGAAAATGTGCGTTTCGTATCGTATACTAGCGCAGTAAGAGAAAAAACTAATTTCCATTCTCCCTTGAGTGAGGTGACTACAGTGGAAAAGCTGTATTCTGCAAAATAACCGTCTTTGTTTTTTAGTTCATGCATAGTGACTGAAATAACAGGCTTCGGTTTGCTCGCGGTCTTTATCGCTAAAAGAAGCGCTTCACTTCCCACAGCTGTTTCACACCCCGAAATTTTACCCAGTACCCAGCTCTGTGTAAAACTAGGATTTAGAAGCGAATCTCTAGTACTTAGATGCATAAAAATATAAATAACCAAGTGGTCTTGTTTTTATGATCCAGTAACGGTTATGCTGCATGCTAATAATGTAATGTGATGTAATAATCTCGATTAAAAACCGACTTTTTAACATACTGTGAAATAGGACGCACCTGCCATCCTCGCCACTGTATCATCAAGAACAGGGGCGGACAATTTATGTTTCCAGGGGACCGCGTGACAAACTGGGACACTTGTTGAGGGTATTGTGCCGAGTTTAGATGTAATGCATCTAAATGCATTACAGAAAATGGGAAATTGTCTGTACATTTCGTAGAAATATGTCACGAAAAGATTACTTAATTTCATTAAATGCACCCCTCTGCATCTTTTTGACTGGGGATTGTATCATGAAATGTTTTCATGATACACACACTGGACTTAAAGTGATTATGTGAGGAAACTTCATAGATTCCATTTCAGTGCAGCCATATCTGAACACAGGTGCATATTCTTATTCATAATAATGCAATCCCCCCCGCATCGTCCTGTCATATATATACATATATATGTCATAAATATACAGACACAATTTCCCATTTTCTGTAATGCATTTAGATCGACTTCCTTTCCCCTTCGAAGCGAAGAAAAGCGTCAGGGGAGCCTTTCACGGCAGTGGTGCCGAATTCGGCCAAAGAATGTCACGCCGTGCGTTGCAATTCTGTCCAAACCCTTCTTTGCTGCATGTAACAAAAGGAGAAGATGAACACATGCTAAATGTTTCACCGCCTGATTTCTCCTCACCCAATGCAAAACTATTATATCAATGCCAACAACTGTACACTCCAATTTACTTATATACATGCAATTTAAGCTGCTCAAATGACTGGATCAAACAATGTATGAAGAGAAATCTAACTGTAAGAGCAATCTTAGGTTCCCCGAAAACTTACTGAGAGGCTGAGCTGTGTTGCATCATAAGGTGAAGTAGGAACTGCTCCATCTGAAGCTTTACCAAGTACACGAATTTCAAAGTTACCATTTACCATT